>CM053786.1:131279245-131879245 GCA_028749045.1 Cupressus sempervirens | reverse complement strand
TTGTGAAGCTAAAAGACCTTACATACTTAACAGATAGAGCTTTTCCTTTGAGATCATACATCCTTAATGAATTGATGCAAGTATCAAGAGTTAATAAGTTATTTCTAATGTTCTGACAAATAGTGTCATACATCTATGCATCATGTTTGGCTTGAGCTTGAGCTTGTGTTGCTGCAATATCTGAAAAACTTGTGAATTCAACATTAAATGCTTGAATCACAACTTTGGATATGTCCTTAGGGTTAGGATCCAATGACTTCACATTCATGACTCCCTACAACTTGTCAGTTCCCTCCATAAGAGTTTTTTTCAAACTCTTGACTTGCTTATTCTTGTTGATTATCTTGTTGAGGTATGATATCAATTTCGATTGATCATCATCATATAAAACAATAAGTGCAGCTATGGTGAGAGATGTGTTGGGTGCACTTGACTTCTCATCATTTTCTACTTTCTTCTTCCTCTATTCTTTGTCTCTTTTATTTTCATCATCCACTTTCTTCTTCTCATCTTCCTTTCTTTTGATTTCTTTGTCCTTTTTCCTCTTTTCCTCTTATTCTTCCTTCTTCTTTTCCTCTACTTCTTTCTTCTTCTGTTCTTCTTCTTCTTTTCTCTTCTTTTCTTCTTCAATTTTCTTCCTTTTCTCTTCTTCTTCCTTTCTTATTTTCCCTTCTTCGTCATTCCTCTTTTCTCCTCTTCTTTCTTGTTTTTCTTTTCTTCCACCTCTTTCCTCTTCTTGTCTTTTTCTTCCTTCTTTTTCTTTTCTTCCTCTTGCTTCTTTTTCTCCTCTTTTTCTTTCTATTTCTTTTCATCTTCTACTCTTTGCTTCTTTTTCCTTCTACTTTTCTCTTCTCATATTCTTTTGTTTTGTTTTCTTTTATTTTTCTTCATTCTTTCTCTCCTCCCACTCCTCATCTAAACTAGAGTAATCAATGATATTTCCAACAATGTTTGGCCCATAACCCTTGAAAGTATTTTTTGCGATGTTAATTATCACAATTGTTGTGCCAACTTGCATAGTATCTGTTCCAATGGAGATATATGAAGATGTATTTGCCATCTTTGTGTCCTTAGCTTCCACTACTACTACTAGAGTATTCTGCTCAACATATATAGGGATTTCTCTCCTTGACATCATGCTCACTTCTTCGAGTACAAAAGTCATGTACTTAATAATGACTTCTTATGTCTACTTGTTTATCTCTTCATAATTTCCTCCCATCAAAAGACTGACTCTCCTTTTATTTCTCGATAATGGATCAATTCCCTTTATTATACCTTACAAGTCTTCATCATTATTGACTTCACCAAGCTTCTTAATCATATTTTCTCTTATTTTCCTATCTTCACCAATGACTCTTCTTATCCTATTTAACAACCTATTGTATAGATCCTCTGGTATATGTCCTTGTACATATTCAAATATTTTATTCCTCAAAATCATACTCCTTACTACTACATTCTCTAACTAAATTCTATCCATATTACTATACATACTATAAAATTTGTTTAACTAAATGAAATTGTTATCATTAATTATTTACATATTCAAATTCTCTAACTTTGGCTTCCATGACTTCTTTCTAGTGATTTTCCTTTCTTCACCAACTAATTATTCTGTAGGTTTGTCCTCTTTATCTTTAGATTCATCAAACTCATCTGATTCAATCATTTGCAACATCTTTCTTCTCTTTCCAAGGCCACTTGACAATTATTTTGTACTTTTCTTGTTGGGTGACTTAGCCTCTTGTTTCACCTTAGTGAGTTTATCTAATTTCCTCTTGGATGGAGGAGTAGATGATTTTCCTTCTACAATATGTACCTCCTCTTCATCAAACTTCTTCAATGGTTGTACAACATTTGGTTTTTCTTGGGCTACTACAACATAGGAAATATTAGATATCTGTGAAGTGTATCCTGCTACTATTACTCCCTCAGAAGGTCCTACTTTGGTAGTAGGAGTAGTTGTCAATACCTTAATTTAACCACCAGCCTTCATCTCCAAGACTATACCCTTTATCTCATTGAATTCCTCTCTAGTTATTCCTATTTCATTGAAAACTAACTCAATTTTCTTTCTAACATTATTCTTTATATCCTTACTATAGAGCTTTCTCTCCACTTCTTTGATTTTCTCTACATAAGTTCCCTATCTAGAGTGTCCTTGTCCTCTTCAAACTCAAGTATGATCTTCACATACCCTTCAATTATTTCTTCACCTAACTCATAGCCCATGGGGTCTATGAACTTAACTCTTGGCACAATTGGCTCCATGCATGTTACATCTATTTCAACCATGAAACATATGTTCTCCTTGTACTTTTCCACTAGTGAGGGTGGTATCCTATATCTCTGCTTCATCACAGTTTGAAAACCTTTCATCATTTTGTTGACATCCTTAACAATCTTTTCTTTAGTCTATCTTCTATCATGAAAAGTCACCAATCTCATGGTGCACTGATTCCTATTGTCCCATTCCCTATCAGGCATACTAAGGAATTGCCTCATCACTTGGAAGAATAGGTGTATTAGTAATGACTCCAACTTTAACACCACAATTCTTGTTTTCTTAAGCTCCTCTATATTGTCAAGAAATTGATGTCTCAGAATATCACACATATTTACCTTTTCTTTCTTAAATGTCATCATTTATGTTACATGTAGAAAACCAATAGGTTTTGAGTTCAATCTTGAACTATGATTCATTTTTTAGCCAGTGATCTTGCTAATCACTCTCACATTTTTTTTTCTTTATGAGGTCAATCCTCATGTTTGTAATAAATGATTTGGTCTTTAGATTGGTCTCCACCATCTTCTTCACATTCTTTTCATTAACAAGGTTTATTTCCTCATTGCATAAACTAGTTATCCTATGTATCATGTCATTATCAATCATGATAGACACATCTCCAATCCAAAATATTCCCTTATGAATGCAACTTAGAATGATTCTTCTCCATTCATGGTTATCAAAGTTCGTATAGAACATATGGTTCACAATGTTAAGCTCTTTTAGGTATGCAAACTCTTGTTTCAATAACAAGTATTCTTGGCACACTAGCTCTAGGTCCTTATGGATGTCATTGTCCACAATGCTCGAAAATTTATAATGAATATAAGACTTGATATCCTCTACATGAAGTACATTCTCCAAAACTTGCAAAAATTCTCCTAAGGGATCATCAACTTGAGATATGAAAGGGTGTTTCTTAAACACGTATCTTGGACTTTCACTAACATCACTAATAGTAGGATTCTCCATTTTAGTTGATTCAAATACTTTAGAAACTTTGCGAACTTGTTTTGACTTTTTGCTCCTTTATTTGATCACCAAATGACTTGCACTCTTAACCAACTATTCATTGTAATATTTACTATCTTGTGTCAACTTCACAATGCTCAACTTGACTTCTAACTTATGTTCCATCTTTGTGATGCTCTATCTTTGATAAAAGGTGGTTAATTCAAATAAGATGAATCACACACAATCTATGACTTCAATCTCTCATTAGGTGCATCAAAATATTGTTCTTCTAAAACTGTATGTGAACTTTCTAGATTGTTTTCTCTCACAAACAATTCCTTGAATTCTTCAACATGTTCTTTAAGTGCTTCCTTTGGACTGTTATTTCTACCATTATCATTTATTTTTTCATTTATGTTATTGTTCCTTCTATAGTTAGGATTCCTATTGAAGTTTCTTCTATCCATTCTGCAAAACCTTACATTATGTCCAAATTTATTTCATAACTGATATATAGGTGCATTACTTCTTTGATTGGTTCTATTTTGATTATTTGGTGCTCTGCAATTCTTTGCAATGTGTCCAAGTTTATTACATTTGTAACATACAATCTGATTCCTTACTCCATTTGGTCTTTCTACACTATTGGATCTACTTTGTGATCTTTGTCTTTCATTACCTATAGGCTTAGTATCCCTAAACATTCTACTATTTCCATTATTACTTTCAAACTTAGGTTTCTTACAATCTACTACTTTATGTCCAAAATATAACAATATAAATTAGTGATAGGTTTAAAAGACTCACTTGTGTAATATTTCTTCATATGACCAACGTCATTGCATATGAAACATCTACCTCTAAATTCATATCTAGTTTCCTTAGGTGGTTCAAGTTGCTTTGTTTTATTTGGTTCATCATGTTTCTTAGATAGATTAACTTGCTCAACTTCTTTAGATATTTCTATAAGTATGCTTAGTTCAACCCTATTCTGATCAATTTCTTTAGGCTTAGGATTTTCAACAATAGTATTTGGTTCTTTCCTAACTTCAGTTTTCTTGTCTGATTTCTCTCCAATAAGATATCCAAGATCTGTCTTATCATAAGATGAACTCTGGAAAAATAATTGTTCATCAATTTTCTGACTACTATATTAAAGATTCTCTAATTGTTTCTTAGCCTGAGTTAACTCTCCTTTTACAATGGTATTGTACTTTTTTGAGTCTTCATGCTCTTTTATGATTAAATCTAATTCAAATGTTACTTGAGTTAGATGGGATCTTAGGTCTACACTTTTAGATTTTAGACCTAGTTCAATCTTACTATCATCCTTCTTCAGACTCAACTTATTAAGTTCAACAATTTTCAACTCATGTTTCAAGATCTCATTTTCTTTTTTAAGAGCTACTACTTCATTACTGTCATTAGTCTTCTCTTTTGATTCTTTTTATATTTTAGGTATTCAATCTTATCTTTTAGTTTACCAATATAATCTTTTGCATCTTCATATCTTTCTCTAAGGTGTCTTAGTCCTTGTTAGAGGACTAGGCATTGTTAAAAGGCTCAACCCTATCAGGATTTTCTTTAACCCTATTAGGATTTGGTGTTACAATTACAATTGAATGCAAGAAGAGCCCATTATTCTAACATGAAATTATACAATATAGTGCTTTATACAAGATGAGATAGATACAAAATCCTCTTTACTGTTGATTGTTTTACTTTGCATAGCTCTAATTTGACATTAGAATTTGCATCATAGATCTCCCATACAAATTCACATGTCATATAAATATATCTCATATTCATCAT
This sequence comes from Cupressus sempervirens, assembly GCA_028749045.1. Taxonomy (NCBI): domain Eukaryota; kingdom Viridiplantae; phylum Streptophyta; class Pinopsida; order Cupressales; family Cupressaceae; genus Cupressus; species Cupressus sempervirens. The sequence continues at coordinate 131,874,189 of CM053786.1, read as the reverse complement.
AAACTTTGCAGCTGCATTACATCACATATATTGTGCATCTCATACTTCACATGTAATAACTCTTTACTTATACTCTTTTCTTTCACAAAACTATTATACAGTCAGCTTGATGCAATCACATATTATGTTAACTCAAGGTAAACATTTAGGATATCATCCCAATGTAATTAAGTAATTATTTTACAATTGAAATAATCCCTTAACCCTTTATTCCCTTGTTTCTAGTGTACTCTATTCTACTATGTATATTGCCTTAAAAAAATTTAACTTGTAACTTAGTTTGTACTATCTATATTGATCTGTGCACTTAAGTACACCATAAAAATCTCTTATACATTTCCTTTGTTGTGATGTGGAGCCTAATTAGATTTAGAGGTTTATTTGGCATGGTTTCCCTCTAGATTATTTCTATAAGGGTGTGGGGGCAACGCCCCCAAGACAGGGTCAAGGGGCAATGCCCTTGCGAGGTCTTGGGGCAGCACCTCAGGTGTGTTCCCTATCATAGTATAGGGTGGGGTTGAGGGACAATGCCCTTGTAGGGGTTTTCGAGGGAAACACCCTCAAAGCCAAAAATGCCCTTACATTGTAAAAGCTGTCGACTACTATTTTTCTATTATTCTAGCCCTAATTTTGTAATCAATAAAAATCATGTATAAAAGGGGCTTAGGATTAGCGATTTTCATATGTGTGATACAAAAATTGGTTCTTGCAACAATATTAAGCTATAAGTGATCATGGATTGTAATAAGGTTGTAATCACTGGATAATAATAATATCAGACTTACTATTAGTGGATGTAGCCCAGGGATTGGGTGAACCACATTGTAAGAATTTTCCTAAGGGAAAAATTCACCCAGGAACTAAGAACTCAAACACAAGCACAATTGTAGACCAGAAAGATAGAGTATGATCATAATGATGATATATTCATTCAATATGCCATGTGAAAGTACACTAGGAGTGACTGTATATAAAGGCCTCTAAGATACATCTAGAATACCTCATAATGAGCATCATGATAAGTCATACAACCAGACACATGTCCACTAGATATGGGTTATCCTCCATTAAGCACGGAAGTAAGTGTGGTGATGAGAGGATAAGCTTACAAGGGTGTGACATGAAAATTAGTGGTGTAAACACCATGTACTAAAATAGAGTTGCATACTGTTGTGTTGTCAACATGACAACTCAAAAAGGTGCACAAACTCCTAACTGTCTCACAAATAAAAATAATAAAATAATGCAAAATAATAAAATAATGCATTAACCTAAGTAAACATAAGTAAGTGTAAATAGTAAATACGTATTTACACCAACACACATAAATCTTGGTGTCTTGTGTTCTCTTATGTGTGATCTATTATTTTTTAATATTGGTTATATTTGCATGTAATTGTTATTTTTTTTTGAGGTTAATCCAGCCAAGTGGTATTAGAGCAAGACTATTGTTATTTTTATTTTTATTTAAACCAGATTATCATCATTTTTTTAATTATCCTCTTCAAGAAGGTCTTGCGGTTAAGTGGGAGTCTTACGATTGAGTGGGAGTGATGACAAATGAGAGTAAGCTATGTTGGAAATCTAATTGAAAAGATCATTGTTGAAGAATGAAGAAGATTGATTGCAAAGACAAAAATTGTTGATAAAGAATGTTTTCAATCATTGTTTTGTCACTGATGTCAAACTTGCTATTTAATGGAATAAAAATTGCTTATAAGATCCAAGTACTATCACTTAGTTGATTGATGAGGAGGATTTAATCAACAAGATGTAACAAAAGCACCTAAGGAAAAGGTTGAGTTATGGTTTTGTAATGAAGTGTAAGGATCAATTAAGACAATGGTAAAATGATGTATTGATAATATACTTGAAGATGCAGAGGTTGGTCACACTTAGAAAAACTGGAAGAATAAGTTGTAACAAGGTTGTCTAGAAAGCTTAACTAAGTTCATTATTGAGTGTTGAGCAAGCTAGTTTGAGCCAACAAGATTTTTAGTTAGTGCCAAGCAAATGAAAAATCTAGTGTGTGCCGAGTGATACAAAAGGAGCTGAGTGTGTTCAGGTGTCGAGCAAACTTCAGGTGCTAAGCATCAGAAAAACTTAGTGGATGCTGAGTGAATCCACAGTGGGTGCCGAGCATCAATAAAATATAGTTGGTGCCAAGTAACAGAGTATGTGCCGAGCACAAAAATTTCAATAGTGCCAAGCTGCTACATTATTGGAAAATTCAAAGATTCACTAGATCTAAGCTGACAAGTTTGATGATGCTCTGGTGGCACAAAATTTTAGGTAAACCATTTTTGGGCGAATTCAAGAGGATTTTTCATGATGTTTCTAGAAGGAACAAGATGTGGGTTAGATTTAATGAATCCTACCTAATCCATTTAAATTGAAATTAAAAGAGGGAAGAATCAAGTAGGAAAATAAATTCCAAACTTCTATTTAAGGAGTCATAAGCCAAGAAGAAAGAGTAGCTGGGGTGCTAAAATGTGAAGTTGCAAAAGGATGTCAAGGATAGGGTGAAGGAAGAACAGAGCATAGAGAATTTTCTTCGATAAGTGGTCATAGAGGAGATTGTACTAGTACATTGAGCATGAAGACTCAAGGAGATGAAGCTTAAAGGAGAACAAGCTATCAGAGTTGTAGATAATAAAAGCTAGGCAAATTGTGAAGAGTTAAACTGTGATCTAAAATTTGCAAGTTAAATTGTGAGTTGTATCAGGTCAAAAGCCCTTGTTGTTACTCTCTAACAATTGTGCAAGCTAAGGTAAAATTCTATGGATTTAGGTTAGTTTAATAGCCATTTGTAAATCCTTTAAAAGGGTGGCATTCTAGGTGAATGTTTTAAAGTCCTCTAACTAGGCCCACTTCTAACAAGGTGGTTAAATCCTTTAACTAGGTCACATTTAACAGTGTGTTGTAGCCTTTAACAGGGCAGACCTTTCACAAGGCATCACTTCAAAAAAGTGAGAATTGGGTAGCATGTTACTGGTGGTTTTTTCCAAATTGGGTTTCCATGTAAATCACTATGTTATGTGTTGATCTTTCATGTGTTATGCTTGCATGTTGATTTACAATAACTTGCTATGTAGAAAAGTTTAAGCTTGGATACATGAACAGTTTAATAGGCTCACTTTACTTGATGAAAAAAAGTTTTAATTGGACATTTCAACCTTGGATAACTAATTAACCCCCCTCTTAGCTATTGTAAAGCATTTCTAACAATTGGTATTGGAGCAATCTGCTGATTTAGTTTAAAGGTACTAGAAGCAGGAAGATCAAGATGTCCAAGAGAGAAGTTCCCAAGCTCAACAAAGATAACATCATTGTATGGAAAAGCCTAATGAAACTACACCTTGGATCAATAGGTGATTATGCAAAAACCTCAATTAAAGTGGAACATGTAGATCCAACTGGAGCCCTTACTACAGATGATTTGAACAAAAGGAAGGAGCATAATCAAGCAATGCTGGAGATTGCCTCTATAATCAACTATGCTGAATTTGATAACATCAAGGGATGTGACTCTGCATTCAAGATGTGGAGAGCCTTGATTGATATCTATGGAGGAGATCTGAATGTTCAAAGAGCAAACAGAGAAAGCCTCAGAGAAAAGTTTGATGACATGAAAATAGAGGAAGGTGAGAGTGCTTCTCAATATGCATCCATAATGAAAGAAGTGTTAAGTGCAATAAGATGTATGGTTGGTCATTTGGAAGATGACACTATCAATAGCAAATACTTAAGAACCTTTCTCCCCATTTATGCTATTAGAGTTTCAGCCATCCAAGAGTTAAGATGTGTCCTAGGAAATCAATTAAGCTTTGAAGGAATAGTAGGGAGACATACTGCATGTGAATTGTCCAATTTTGACAACTATAGACTAGAGAATCTTGAATCTACTTTCAAGGCCAAGCTATCATTAAAAGACATTGAGGAGGTGAAACCAAAGAAGAAGAAGAAAAATTTAAAGCATGCATGCAGTGATAGTAGCAAAGATGAAGAAGATGTGGAACAATTGGAAGCATTACTGGCTAGAAGATTTCACAGAGGCAATGGTAAATTCAAAGGTAAGCTTCCTATCATTTTTTTAAATTACAATGAAGTAGGACATATTGTTGCAAGATGCACATAGAAGAAAAACTATAGATAAGGCAATAAGAACAAGAATAGAAGAGAAGATGATAGTAGAGATTACAAAGAGAAAGGCAAAAAGTGCTACATTGTTGAAGAAAATTCTGATAAAAATGATGATGAAGTAGTCTACATAGCAATGAAGGATGAATCAAATGAAGATGAAGCAATAGCACTAGTAACTTGTGTGAACAAGAATGACAAATGGATCATAGATAGTGGATGCTCACATCACATGACAAGAGACAAAAATAAGTTTATTACCTTTACTCAGTATGATGGAAATAGTGTTGGATTTGGAAATGATGCTCCATGCCAAATTAAAGGAAAATGTTCTATTAAGCTTATAGAGAAAATTTCATGTGATAATGCATACTATGTTGAAGGATTGAACTACAATTTACTGAGTGTATCACAATTAGGCAATGTAGGTTGCAAAGTAGAATTCGGAATTTTTTTGGCCAAAATCTATGATACTAATGGAAATCTAGTAGGAAAAGGTGAAAAAATGAGGAGTAATTTGTTTTACCTAGACATGGAAGATGCAACCTGTCTTATTGCAAAACTTGATGATGTGTGGCTATGACATAAAAGGTTATGTCATGTTAACTTTGATAATCTAATTAACATCATCAAAAAGAAGAAAGTTAGAGGCTTGCCTAAGCTTAAGAAGACTGACAACACGATGTGCAAACAATGTCAACTAAGAAAGATAACCAACTCAAGTTTTAAAAGAAAAACCTATACTTCCAAAGAAGTACTAGAACTAGTCCATACAGACTTATGTGGCCAAATAGAAATAAAAAGCTACCAACGAGATAGATACATAATGCTATTTGTGGATAATTATTCTAGGATGATGACTACCATGTTCTTTAAGAAAAATTTTGATGCATTTCAAATGTTTAAGTGATATTTGGCCAAGGTTGAGAAGGAAACATGAAAGAGTTTGAAGTGCCTGAGATTAGATAGAGGAGGAGAGTTTACATCAAAAGAATTTGAGATATTTTTCAATGATAAAGGAATCAAGAGAAAAACATCAACACCAAGAACTCCACCTCAAAATGGCATTGCGAAAAGGAGGAATAGATTAGTGATAGACTATGCCAAAACATTAATGATGGAGAAAAATGTTGCTTTGAAGTACTAGAGAGAAGCTATAAGTACTACTATTTAAACTCTAAATCATGTACAAGTCAAGAAAGGTACAAATGCAACACCTTTTGAACTATGGTATGGTCACTCACCCAATGTAAAACATTTCAAAGTGTTTGGTTGCAAATGCTATATTCTTAAAGATACTAGAAATGAAAAGTTTGATGCAAAGAGTGATGATGGCATATTCCTTGGATACTCCACTAAGAGTAAAGCATATAAGTGTTTGAATACTAACACTAACGAGATTGTGGAGAGTGAAAATGTAAATTTTGATGAGGATGTAGAAGTTCAATTTGATGAATCCAAGAAACCAAAAGATTATAGATCTTTTGTATACTTCTATGAAGGAATGCCGACTAAAGATGATGTTGCTAATCAAGTTGAGAATCAACAAAAATTTTTAGTATTAGCCGAGTCACAGCTAGTGAATGTCAAGTTGCATTTAGAAGCCAAGTTGCAGAATGAAGAAAATGCACATTATGATTCTGAGATTAGTACACATGGAAGAGATGGTGAAATACCAGATAGTGATGTGCAAAGTGACTTTGAACTTGAACAACCAAACATGGAAAGAAAGACAGAACCAAGACTATCTAGATATGTGAGAAGACATCACCCTACAAAAAAAATTATTGGAGACAAGGAAGTAAGATAAATGACAAGGAACATACTAAGGAATGAATCATGTCTGTTGAGCAAGATTGAACCTAAAACAATGAAAGATGCACTACAAGATGATAATTGGCATAAAGCTATGGAAGAGGAGATAGATCAGATATAGAAGAACAACACCTGGACCCTAGTTCCAAGACTAGTTGATAAAAATGTAATTGGTACCAAATGGATCTTTAGGAAAAAACTTGATGAGAATGGTGAGATAACAAGAAACAAGGCCGAACTAGTCTATAAAGGCTATGCACAAGAAGAAGGACTAGACTATGGGGAAACATTTTCCCCTATTACATGAATGGAAGGAGTAAGAACACTAAATGCATATGCTACTTATAAAGGTTTCAAAGTTTATTAGATGGATGTAAAGTCTACTTTTCTAAATGGAATACTAGAAAATGAAGTCTACATAGAACAACTAGAGGGATTTGTTGATGACAACAACAAGGATATGGTTTGCAAATTGCATATAGCACTCTATGGCTTGAAGCAAGCACCTAGAGCATGGTATGAGAGACTACATAAATAGCTTCTGAAGATAGGATTTGAGAGAATAGATGACAAAAAAAACCCATACATCAAGGCAAAAAAAGGTAAAGACATTTTGATATGTGAAATCTTTGTTGATGATGTAATATTTGGAGGAAAAGATGCTCTATGCAAAGATTTTTCTGATCAAATAAAACATGAGTTTGAGATGTCAATGTTTGCAGAAATAACATTCTTTGTTGGATTGTAAGTACATCAAGTGAAGCATGGCATATTTGTGACCCAATCAAAATATATGAAGGAGATACTCAAGACATTTGGATTAGAAGACTCAAAACCAATCAGTACACCAATGGTAACAGGACATAAGTTATCCAAGAATAATGAGTTAGCTGAAGTGAATCAGATAATGTATAGATCAATGATTGGAAAGTTGTAGTATGTTGTGCATAGTAGACCAGACATTGCATTAGTTGTTGTAATAGTGGTAACATTTTTTGCAAATCCAAGAGAAAATCATCTGATGACAATAAAAAAATACTGAGGTGCCTAAAAGGAACTGATGACTTTGGCTTATACTACAAGAGTGAAATGTTTGAGTTGAAAGCCTACACTAATGTAGATTGGGGAGGTAATATTGATGATAGAAAAAGCACCAGTGGAGGAGCTTTTTTCTTAGGTAAAATACTGATTACTTAGACCAACAAAAAGCAAAGTTGTACCTCACAGTCCACAACATAAGCTAAATATGTTGCTATTGCTATCAACTGCACCAATATTGTTTGGATCAAACTTTTTATGCAAGGTATGAAAGAAGAGGTAATTGAACCTATGATACTCTATTGTGATAACACAAGTGCCATCAACATATCAAAAAATCTTGTGATACATGCCAAAAAAAAGCATATTGCAATTAAGTATCACTGTGTAAGAGAATTGGTGGAAGACAAGCACGTAAGGATGGAATATGTCAGCTCAAAAGAACATATTGCTGAAATCTTTACAAAAGCACTACCTAAAGATGATTTTGAGTTCTTAGAGATAAATTAGGGGTGATACCCCTATCCAAGGCTATTTGAGAAAAAGAAAGACTGCCCTGCATCAAATGAATTAATTGTTGGCATATTACAAATTGATGCAGAGGATATTTACTTTAGGATTATGCCTAAAGTAATCAAAGTGCTAAAGTTATAAATCAGTCACAAGCAAGGTGACAGAGGGAGAAATTGGAGTACCTACAAATGCTATACTTACATGTTAAGATGCTGAGATAATGCATCTTTGGCATTGTTTTCAAAGAGGGAGAAATAGCAAAAATTGATCAAATCTACAGGATCAAATGAATAGAGGGAGAAGTAGTTGATACCAAAATTATCAAATCTACAATATCAAATGAACAAAGGGAGAAGTAGCTAATACCAAAATAGAAGAAAATGATCAATGCATGCTGAGGAGAAATAATGTAAGAGGGAGTCAGTGGATAATGGTAATCAGATGTATTAAAAAAATGGTCAAATATGCAAAAGGAAATCACAACTCAGAGGGAAAAAATAGTGAAGGCGAGAATCAATCAGAGGAATAGCAGAACAAAAAGGGGCAAACAATTTATGAGCAAAAGAATTTAGAGGGAGTCATAAGTTAACTTATGTTGCTGATAAAATGAACAGTTTTGAATAAAGTTTTCATTTTGGCATTTGATTTATTGTTTTAACCTAGTTAGTGTATATGTGAAAATGAGGCCTCAGATCTTTCACCTACACTTCAACATGGTCATTAATGCAAATTCATCCTAGAATGAATATAGGATAATTCATCTAAGAGGTCCAAAAATGTGACCTGTTGCCTTCTAACTAGAAGGATTTTACTTATGTGCTCTCAAAATGAGATGCATGCAACCAAACCTTTCTAGAATGATGTATTTATGCCAAGTATGAATATGCGGGTAATCTATATGATTTACAATTTATTCTATTGAACAATAAAAGAAACTAAGCTAGATGTATGTATTATTAATCTAGATGCCATTAAATTACTAAGAAAAAGCATATATAAAAGCTATAAAAATGAGTATTCAGTTTGATAGCAATTCAATATCATCAAAATATAACCTCTATAATGAGGGATCAAGAGCCCTTTAAATAGAATTCAGGAATTGATCAACGGTCAGGATCAATTTGGATGAACGGTTGAGATTAGAAAGAAGATTTAGTTAAAATGGAAACTTCCTTGTGCAAGTGAAGTTGATTGTTTCAAATCTGAGTTAGATGAGTAGTTAATTGCACTTTTCATAAGTGTGAGAACAACTAGATTGATTCTAATTTCAAGATGTCATTCACTCAGAGTTTCCATTTTAGAATTGAAGAGAAGATTTTGAAAATATTAATTAATTTAATAAAGTGAGATATGACCTCATAAATGCCTTTTCATTTAATTGAATAATTTCATTCAATTAATTAAAGTGGGCATAATTACTAAATTAAATATTTTTAATTCCTTAGTACATTAGCCTTAGGATATAATTTAATTTAATTAAAGTACAAACACTTCAAATTAAATTAAATATTAATAAAATAGGTTTGATGTGACTAATATGAATCAATACTTAGGAGTTAAATATGTAGTCTGATTAATGCAGATTTAGGGTTTTCTACATTTTGCAATTAAGTCAAGTAGTGAAAATTAGAATAAGAATTTCCTATTAGAATAGGACTTTAGAATTGATCGAAAATAGACCAGAACTGGTGATCATGGCAATGAGCCAATTTTGGGGCATTAGATTTTTCCCCTCTTTGAATGAATGTGCGAGTAGCACTTTTGATTTGAAGAAAATAAAAAAGCATGATGTTAAGATCAAGAAATGAGATTGGTTCCAAAATTGATGATGCAAAGACCAATTGATAAGCTTTTAAAGATTATCTCCAGACAGAGTTTAATCTTAAGGAATCCAAGTAGAACACCTAGATACCTGAATTGATAAACATTTGAAAGGTTTTATCTAGAATGAAGCATAACCTTTAAGGATCCAAATAGAACACCTAGATACCTAAGATTAATAAGCTTTTAAGGATTGTCTCTAGAAGAGAGCTTAATCCTAAGGGATCTAGATAGAACACCTAGATACCTAAGATTGATAAGATTTTAAAGATTATCTCTATAACAGAGCTTAATCCTAAGGGATCCAGATAGAACACCTAGATACCTAAGATTGATAATCTTTTAAGGATTATCTCTAGAATAGAGCTTAATCCTAAGGGATCCAGATAGAACACCTAGATACCTAAATCAATAAGCATTTCAAAGTTTTTCTCTAGAACAAAGGCTAACTTTTAAGGATCTAGATAGAACACCTAGATACCTAAGATTGATAAGCTTTTAAGGATTATCTCCAGAATAGAGCTTAATCCTAAGGGATCTAGATAGAACACCTAGATACCTAAGATTGATAAGCTTTTAAGGATTATCTCTAAAACAGAGCTTAATTCTAAGGGATCTAGATAAAACACCTAGATACCTGAATATATAGCAAGATCCAATCATGAGTCATAGAGCCATCCTTAGAAAAAGGCTTGATCCTCAGAAGTCAAGGTTTATACTACCTTGATACCTATCCATTGAACTCTAACAAGAACTGCTATAGGATGTGATTTGCTGATGAAAATATGATATTAGATAGAGAGGAACAAAATGCCCTTAGTGATGAGATGCCTTGAGTGATAGGGACATAAGACCGGAACAAGAAAGATTCAAATTGAGTCAAAATTTATATTCAATGATGGATTCAGATTGAGTTGAAATTTAGATTCATTGATGTAATCACCTTGCCCCCTCGGGAGAATAATTGAAAGATGGTACACCATAAATATGATGTAAAGCAATATATATAGAGATACAGAAGAAATTGAAGGATCGACAGAATATAGAAGAGATTAGAATGATCAGAAGAAATTTCAAAGTCAATTCAACATGATTTTGAGGTCCAGATGACCAAGTTTGACGAAAAGTTGACCAAATTTGACCGATGTTGTCTTTTTCGAGATTGTTGATGAAATTTGAAGAAATTGTGAGTTGAAAAAGTTCCAAGATTCCCAAAGTATTAGAAGAATTTGGATTGCACAAGCATTGAATTGTTTTAGTCCCAAAATTTTAAAATATATTTTTGAGCTACTTAGGTGTGTTAGATTTTGAATTCAATCCCGAAAATGGACTCAGAATAGTCAAATTAGCCAGGGGGCAATTTTTGCACAAATCGGAGCACTTTGAAAAATGAGGTCAAAACCTATATAAGGGCCCAAAGGGTCATTTTCAAATCATTTGTGCACTTTTTCTTTAGTGAAGAAGAGGGCTTTGAGAGAGATATGGTAGTTCTAGTATGTTCACATCATTTCAAGCACTCCAAACAACACAGTCGACCGATGGACTATGGACCTTTGTTGAGTAGTTGAGAAAATTCCTTTACATTTAATTTTGCATGTATTTGAAGTTGTTTTTTCACATTTTTAGCATGTTGTTAGAATAGTTCAATCAATTCTCACGTGGGGGTTTTTGTCCTTGTGCGTGTTGGAGGAGAATCTCACGTGGGAGACACCCACCTTTTACGCGAGATGCTCAAGATTATTGGGCACACGTCGCTTACAATCTTGTTGCCTCTCGTGCAAGACCTTGTGTTCTTGGATGAGCACTTTTTTTCTTGCAAAGAAGCAAGATTTCACATGAGAACATGAATGTGCATGTGAAGGTCTAGTGTATGAAATGAATTTAAAAGTTGCATTTTTAATTTTTTTTCATCCAAAAATTTGCATTTGTTTTGTCATCTTTTTGACTTGTTGAGCGAGTACTAACTGTTGGCGTGTTGTTGTTGCTCATGTGTGTAGATTTTCTTCGGTGACATCGCATTTAGGTCACACTATTTTCCTTATAGAGCTTTGTTGTAGAGTCTCAATGATGCAAACATGGACCACATTGATAGATTGGGCTTAGCATGTCTATACCATATCCTAGCAATGCTAGTGAATCATGACCTATTGATAGCATTGGTGGAGCATTTCCATTCAGAGACGAACACCTTCCACCTGCCATAGGGAGAGATGATCATCACCCCTGAGGACATCTATAGGATTTTGTGTATAGCTTTCCATGGACCGTGAGTGGTATATGATATAGTGCCACGAGTAGGGACAAAGGCATTACGAGCCATCTTTTAGCAAGAGTTAGCGATAGGGCGAGCCATCACATGGGATGAGCTCATCCATACATATGGGACCACACATAGGTTGGCATCAGTGTAGGCCATTTTCATCAGCTACTTCCTAGTACCTGACAGGGGATAGAATGGGATAGAGTGTGGATGGGGTATCATGCTATAAAGGATGCTTGATTCTCCTGAGCAATTTGGGTGGGGCCAATGCATGCTTGCTCACATGTTCTATGAGATGCATGAGATAGTATACTGTAAGTAGAGTATGGCCATTGGAGTATATGTATTATAGATCTAGGCATGGGAACACCTGCTAGTTACTCGACCCATTTTTGAGGATGTGAAAGAGCCAATGGAGCCCTATATATGTAGATATAGGGAGCAGCTTACCCAGGTAGGTCTGGATAAGATGAAGCATTAGAGGACCTGTCTTGATGACCTAGTCTCTATCATATGGAAGCCCTAGAGAGAGATAGAGGATTGGGATGATGCTCCCTGAGAGCTTATCTAGATGTTCTCCTCGTGACCATTGTTAGGCCAAACCACATATAATATAGAGAGGTTTCCTATCACACGGGTGTGGCGACAGTATAGGTAGCCTCATGATATCTTGCAGGAGGATTGATCCTATGCTAGGTTAGCCCAAGACTTAGGGAGAGGATAGTCGACAAGGTTAGATCCCAAGAGATCTATGATTGATATGAAAAAATTAGTTGTGACATAAGGGGACTACCTCTGGGATATGGCAGATGCAAGGATGATGCCTATGTACCGGGCTTATTTTATTAGCCATCCATCCCATAATTTATAGATCCCTTGGGGATGGAAGCTTCGATGCCCTAAGGACTATAGTAGGCACCTGTACAAGCTCTAATTTAGCAGCTAGCATAGTAACAACCACCATAGGGTCCACCACAATAGGTGCAACACAGAGTATAATAGGTACAAATTCACCCATGCCAGATGGGGTTTGATCTAGGTGTTGGTGGCAATAGGGTGGAGCAAGGTCAATGAAAAAGATCATGGACAGAGGAGCAGGCACTTGCGGAGTAACAACCTGAGACGTTAGATGAAGAGATATAGTAGCAGGCTGCTACTAGGTCCCAAGATGCCTTGAGGAGGGTGAGAGAGTGGATTAGACAGGCCTCTTGACAATTGGGAGAGTTGCAAACATAGGTGGTGGTGAGGGACATATAGATTGTGGAGCAAGATCATGAGATCCAAAGATTGTGAGAGTAGGTTTTGGCAGCTAAGTAGAGGGTGCAGATGTTGTAGGATGAGGTTTGACTCTAGGTGGCTTGAATGGCTTACTATTTCATAGCATACTCCATAGTGGTGCCCGATGAGGCTCAATAGGTGCCACGTTTTTCTTAGTATGGTCATGAGTTTGGTGGTGCTCATCCTCTAGTGAGACCAGATATGCTACCTCCTCCTCCTCCTCTAGGAGGCAAGGGTGTTGGGTAGAGTTAGATTTGATACCCTTGTCTCTAAGTTTTATGATTCTGGCTATGTATTGATTGGTGTGCTAGCACCATTTTGTACCATTTTTTATCAATAGTGCTTGAGTAGCACTCATTTTTGTGCTGACAAATTTTTCTGATACCAATATATATGAGATTTTGAGCTAAGTATTCTTGTGTTCATGTCATTGTCAGTGTCTATATTTTAATTTGATTTAAATAATATGTTTTATGCTATGATTATGGGATGCAAAATATGATGTTGATGTATGAATACATGTTTTATTTGAGTTGTTTATGTAGATGAGATGGATGTATGGATTTATGAATGAAATGCACATGTAAATGGACTGAAATCTCATGTAGTGTTCCATGGTTTTCTTGATAGTGATAGGTATTTCATCAAAGACCACGAGAGGATGAGCCAAGGAATTAAATGCTTATGTAGCTATGAAGAATCATGATACGTTGAAGAGACTAACAATCCCTCATCACAGAAGGAAAAACTAGATTTGCAATTGAATCATTTGCTAAACCAAGAAATGCAATCCTATGCTATATGCAGCCTTAAACTAGATGTAACCCTAGGTTTGGTTACCAACTCTAAAAAATTTATCATCACTGAGCATATAGTGAAATCCCATATGTCATACAATCCTTACTGACATTGGAATCATAGGAATATAAATAAGACATTTTTTCTAGTTTTTGTTGGGATTAAATGTAAGCATTTGAGGCACAAGAAGCTAGAATGACTAGAAAATTTTTCCCTTTAATGTAGCAAGTTAACATAAGCATCATAGCATAAACACTAGGATCACCATAATGTTTCTTACATGGTAGACACACCAAACACACGGGGGATCCCTCTTATTGCTAAGTAATCAGTAAATATTTTGTCCACAATGACCCTTGCATTCATAACCTAAGATAGAAGTGTGCTAGATATACTCGCAATGATCCATACATTCATTTAGTAGGACAAGTATCAATATTTATTGTAGCATGAAGAGTTCACTCCAACAAGCAAGGAGAAGAACCAACATTATTGATGAATCCATATAAAAGGAATCAAGGTACAGCTGGCCATCCAACATGAGATGGATGCTCTTATAGTGGACACCCCTTTTAAATGAACGTTTCAACTTATTGGAATTAAATTGCAAATAGAAAGAAAAGAAAAGATCATGCCCCTAGTCATAACTTCTCTAGTTAGAATGACATCATCAAGTTACTCAAGGAGACATGATGAAGTGAAAGCAAAAAAAATAAACAAAAAATTCTCAACACATCCAAACAAGTATGTCATTTTGAGTTTAATGTTTTTGGGATTGATGTCAAGTGTCAATGTCTAGAATATAGATGAAAGAAATCTCTTTAGTAGGGTGACAATAGTAGGTAGACATATTCAGAATGACTGGTAACTAAGATCAAAAGAGGAATCTTCAAGATGAAGAACCTAAAGAGGATTAAGAGATAGTAGGCAAACACGGTCAGAATGACTAATAACTGACACAAGAGAGATCTTCCATAAAGGAATCTCAAAATGTGACAAAAGCAACAGTAGGAAGATGCAGTTGAGAACAACTAGGGACTGTTGAAAAATAAATTCTATGAGGAGAATCTCAAAAAGGAGTGACACTGGAAACAATAGGAAAACACAGCTAAGAACAACCTATGACTATCATAAAAGAGATTCTATGAGGTGAATCTTGAAAAGAGTGACACTAGCGACAGTAGGCAGACACAACTAGAATGATTGATGAATTACACAAAAGAGATTCGATGACATTTAAGGGCAGTGCCCCTAAGTTGTGACAAAACTCAATCCATGGATACATGAGCAAAAAAGAAGGAAAAGAAGGAAAGCAATTGTACAAGGAGCTAGAAGATGCACTGCAAGATGAAGAATTAGGAACAAGAGGTGCATGATTCCTATTTCTAGGTTTTTATCAATGACACTTTTCTTGTTTTTCAATTTTTTTGTATTTTTCTCTTTTTTGATTTTTTAATATATTTTTTATAATTTTTCAATTCTTTGGTATTACCAAGACACCTATTGCTAGGTTTTCACCAGGGTAATGATTTTTTTCAAAACTTTTAAATATGTATAGAGAGCTTCTAAGATCAGATCAACTATAAAACTACTTTAGGTAGAGAGTGTTGACAAGTTTCTTAAGCACTTCTCCCTCTGCTGTAGAAAGCTAGTAAGAACCAGATCCATACACTATAGTGATTATGTAAGGACCAAGCTAGTTTGGTTCAAACTTCCCTTTTTGAACTTGTTGTTTTTTATTCTTAGGATTCTCTCTCAGGACAAGATCACCGAGTTGGAAGTCACGTGGCCTAACTTTCCTATTGTAGCTTCTTGACATTCACTACTAATAAGCTTGTAGATGATCACATGCCACTTGTCAACATTCATCTAGTAGCTCTTGAAGTCAAGCTATTCTGTAATCTTCATCAGTAATAAGGCCTCTCATAGAGATTCTCATGGTAGGAATCTCAGCCTCTATTGGAAGCATAACATCTACTCCATAAACCAAAGCAAAGGGTATTGTACCCATTGGAGTTCTGATGCTTGTTCTGTATGCCCATAAAGCTAGATTAATCTAGAGGTGCCAGTCCCTTTTAGATTTTCTGACCATGCAATGAAGGATCTTGAGAATTTTCTTATTCGATGCTTCTACCTAACCATTACTTGGGGATAATAGATAGAAAACCAATGTTGTGTGATTTTGAATCTTTTGCACAGTTCCTTGTGGTCTTTGTTTTTGAACTATCCTCCATTGTCAGTAATAATGGAGGATGGTACACCATACTGGCAGATGATGTAGTTTGTGATAAAAAAAGCTACAATTTTTCCATTTTCTATTGTGAGAGGTATTGTCTCTACCCACTTTGTGAAGTAGTCTATAGCTATAATAATGAACTCATGTCCATTAGAAGAAGTTGGGTGAATTTGACCCACCAAGTCGAAGGCCCATTGTTGAAATGGCCACATTATGGTAGATGGAATTAGCTCCCTGGCTAGAGTATGAATTAGATTCCCATGGAGCTAGCACTACTTGCAGGACTTGGCATACTTGATTGCCTCTTGCTCCATTTTAGGCTAATAGTAACCAACTCTAATGAGTTTGCAAGCTAGTGTCAAGCCATTTGAGTGGGATTCACAAATGCCCTTGTGAATGTCAATTAATGCATGTTTGGACTCTTTGAGTTCTAAAAACCTAAGGAGTGTTCCATCAAGACCTCTCCTAAACAAGTCATCAGTAATAATGACATACCATGAAGCATTATGGATAAAGTAACATTTCTCATTCTAGGTTAGACTGTCTAGAATGATTTGGTTACAGAGATAGGAGTAGATGTGATAGTAGCGAGATGAGTCTTGTCCTACAATAGAATAGATCATCCTAGAATTAGGGGCATCATAGGCTAGGTAGTGTAATGCTTCCATCAGGAACTCATGTTGGAGATCATTTTTGGGCATCTATAATAGGGAGGCCAAAGTAGCCATGGCATCAACCGCTTTGTTATTTTCTCGAGGAATTTTTTGGAAGGTGATGCAAACAAAATACTTCTTTAGGTCATCAACCATGATTTGTAAGGGATCAATTTCTCATCCTTTGTTTGGTACACATCATTAACCTAGTTGATTATGAGCTAAGTCCCCAAAGATATCTAATTGATCCACTCTCCATTCAACTACCATTCTAATGCCATTAATCAATGCCTCATATTCATCAATGTTATTTGTGCAAGGAAATATAATCTTGTATGCTTTGGGTATCGAATATCACTGTGGTGTTATGAAGAGTAGTCCAACACCAGATCCCTGTTGTGTGAAGGACCCATCGAAGAACATGACCCACATTTGGTTTGTGAGTGTTAGAATTGACTCATCAGGGAAATCGATGTTCATTAGTAGGAGACTCTACATAGGTGCATCTACTAGCTGATTTTCAATCACATGTCCCTTGATAGCTTTTCATTCAACATACTGAATGTTGAACTCGCTGAGTATCATGATCCACCTAGCCAATCATCCTATGAGAGCCACCTTACTGATCAAGTACTTTAGTGGGTCTATTTTAGCCACTAGCCTCATAGTGTGGGCAAGCATGTAGTGTCTCAACTTTTGGGAAGCAAAGACAACTACCAAGAAAGCTTTCTCAATGATGTTATAATTCCTCTCATAAGAAATCAGTGTGCAACACAAGTAGTAAATAGCTCTCTCCTTGTTATCACTATTTTCTTGAGCTAATAAGATTTCCAAAGATGTTTTAGTTGCTGAGATGTACAAAATCAAAGGCTTCCCATAGATAGGAGGCATCAAGATTGGTGGATTAGTGAGATATTATTTTATCTATGTTAGGATTTTCTCACAATCTTGATTCCAGTTGAATTTCACACCTTTATGTAAAGTCTTTTAAAAGGTTGTGATCTATCTGCCAACTATGAGATGAACTTGTGAATAGATTAGAGTTTACCTTGTAGACTTCTTATCTAGCTTATGTTATGGGGTGGAGGCATAGCCATAATTGCTTGGACACTTTTTGGATCCACTTCAATTCCTTTCGTAGACACAATGTATCCCACTGATTTCCCTGATATGATTCCAAATGTGCATTTCTTAGGATTGAGCCTAGGATTAAACTTTTCCATGTGATCTAGGATGGGTCCCAAATCTTGCAAATGAGTACTACATTTTATGCTTTTGACCAAGGTATCATCCACGTAGTCCTCCATGGTCTTATGCATCATATCATGGAAAATTGTAGCTATTGCTCTTTGATAGGTCATACCAACATTTTTCAAGCCAAATGGCATTATGTTCTAGCAAAAATTTTGCCATGCACATGTAAAAGTAGTCTTTTCTTGATCTTTTAGTATGATTTTTATCTAATTATAACCAGAAAACCCATCCATGAGTGAGTACATCTCATATCCTGTTGTCATGTCCACTATCATATCAATGTTGGGAAGTGGAAAATCATCCTTAGGACAAGCTAAGTTGAGATCACATAAGTTAGTACAAAATCTAATAGATTTATCATGCTTGGAGACTGGGACAATGTTGGATATCCATTTATCATAATGAATTGCATGGATGAATCCATCTTTTAGAAGTTTTTCTAGTTCATCTTTGACGAGCAATATAACATGAGGATGCATTTTCTAAAGTTTTTGTTCAACTAGTTTAATGCCTGGTGCAATGGAAAAATGATGCATAATGAGATCAGGATCTAGTCTTGGCATGTTAGAATATGTCCAAGCAAAAGTTATCTTCTTCTCTTAGAAGAAGGCAATAAATTCTTCCTTTTCTTTAGGAGACAATGATTGTGCCAAATGTATCATATGAGGATATTCTTCTATACCCAGGTTGATCGGTTGTGTTGGGTCTATGAATATTGATGATATCTCTTGAAAGTGGCTTAGAAGTGCATCAAATATCTCATCCAAAAGTGCCTTAGAGAGGTTTTCACCCTTGGATACATCTTTTTTTAAAACTTTTTTGGGTTCTGACACTACCACAATGTGGTTTGCACCATCAAATGTATTATGTTTTTTCCTTTTAATTGTATAACTGAGATATTTGATGTTAGCTTCAATCATATTGACGCTTTGTTCACTGGTGGAAGATGTTATAGGTTTGATAGTGTTTAGGTTGCAGGAAAGAGCATAGTCATTCTATAATGTGGGGACTTTACTAGATGCATTAGGGTTCTAGTCTATAAGCTCAGGATGTGTGAGTGAAAGAGTAGTGACAGGTTCAATTGTGTTCATGGTATAGTCGTTAAATGCTTGGACCAAAAATTTGAGACCTATGAAAACTTCATCCACAAGTGTATTCAAATACCTTTGAGTACTAATGTTAGCAATTGATGACTCGAGGACACTAGTTGGATCAGACCAATCTAACCTAACCCTAGATGTTTCACCCACTTTAAGTTGATTTTCATAGACATGAACTTGGTCAATGTCTTTATCAATAGTCACTTCTGAAAGGTAGTCAAACTCATATTCCTTAGAATTAGTGCTACATGGTGAGAGGCTATAGAATTCCCCAATAGTGATAGGGATGTACTTGCCTTCATCACCTATATTTTTACATAAGTATGCAACACATAACGCCTGACAAGACTCTGCCTTTTCTGAATGAGTACTGGGTGGTTTAGTATTGTCCTCAAAAGAATCACTAGTATCATCCATAGTGTTGACACATGGCATAAAGTCATCTAGCTCAGCAAAAAATTTAGCCAGATCATGAGGAATAGGATTAGGGTAAGGATCCTCATCATCTAATTTATCATCTTGAGTATCTGACTCAACTTGTGACTTATTTTTGGATGTATCCTTAGGCTCTAAAATGAATTTTTAAGCCCTGAAATGGAAGGGAACCTTCTTAAAGCCTAGACTAGATGTATCTTTGTTTCTTTAAGCTATTACTTTGATAAGATCGAAAAGACCATTATTATTGCACCCAATAGAACTAGTTCCCTTATAGCAAAAATGCTTCATGAGTCTAAGACTAGGCCCATATTTCTTAAGGGTGATCTCTTGAGCTTGTTCTATTAGGTCTACTAGACTCTCTTCTTTGTAAAGCCATGCAATAATGGCTCTACTTTTGCTTTCATCTCCTAAGGGGATTGTAGCCTTGACAAAAGTGTCATTGTACTTGGTTTGAGGTGTCAACACAAATGAATTTTTTGCCTCAAATGGTCTCCCATAATGACAATGAGACTTAGGAAGAGATGTTAATGACAACACTAGTTTGATGTGGTATTCACCCATGCTAGTTTCTTTTAGCTTGATTGATTGCTCAATTTGTTTCAGCTTGTTGTCATGATAATCAATGGATTCTCTATGAGTAGGGACAAAATTTTTAGTAGCTTTGAGCATATTACAAGTGTAGCTAGTACTAGTAGGAACAATGACTTTGGAGCCATGAAATAGGAATTTGATGCATTGATGTTATGTGGAGGGCACAATGTGCATCTCATGTATCCATGGCTGTCCTAGCAGAATGTTATAAGCTAAGGGAATGTTGAGGACCTGGAAAGTGACATCCCTTTATATAGGACCAACATTAAGGAGCAAGACCACAAGACCTAGAGACTTTCATTCAACTTTGTCATATGCTTTGATAGTGATCTTGCTGTGAGGATCAATATAGTCTTCAGAGTAATTCAATTGTCTTAGTAGAGAGGTAGAGACAATGTTCAAACTGGCATCATTATCAATGAGGACCTGATAGGCATGTGTTTGATGTATCATGATGTTAATGTATAGAGGTTGATTGTGTGGGTGACTTAATGAGTTGTTATCCTCCTCAGAGAAGGACATAAAGTAAGGTGAGGTTAGGTGACCTACCATAGATTGAAATTTCTCAAGATCAAGATGTTAAGGAACATTTGCCTTAGTGAGGGCTTTGTCCAGAATCTTTATATGAGCAAGAGAGATTTTAAGCAACTCAAAGATTGTGATTTGAGCATTAGTTCATTTCAATTGATCGAGAACACTATAGCTAGTTGCTGTTGAACTCATTACAAGTTTTTCACCTTTTCCAGATGGACCAACAAGGGTTTTGTCTTTATGTTGTTCAAGATTGGGAGTAGAAGGTGCAAGGCCTTTGCACATCAACTTGGCATGAGAACATATAATAACATTGGCACAATGTTGTGAAGATGTGTTGTTAATTGTGTTGAAAGTAGGGCCTCTCAAGACAAATGGTGTCATTAGGGTATGCATAGTTAACGTTCAACCATGTTGATAAGGTTGTTGTCATTAGGGTATGCATAGTTAACGTTGTTGTTAGGTGTCAGTATTGATCTCTCTTCCTTTTCATAGGCCAAGAAGGGTTCTTTGAAAGCCTTATGATCCAAATTCATGTTATGTCCATCTACCACAATGTCACCAGCATCAATCATGTCCTGGACTTTGTGATGCAAGTTTATGCAGTTGCTAGTTTTGTGTCCCTTATTTTGGTGGTACTCATAGAATACAGTTTCATTCCACCATGGTAGACGTGGTTGTGGATCATAAGGGTGAGAATTATCCAATGGTGAAATGAGCTTCTTTTGTAACAAGGTTTTGTAAACCATATCCAAAGGTTCCCCCAAAGGTGTAAATTCTTGTTTAGGGCATGTAGCCCATGAGTTTCTCAGTTGATTCCTAGATGTCTTATTTTTAGGGGGAGGTTTCTCATCATTTTTGGCTGCATTAAGACCATCTGTGAGATTAAAGGCTACCTTAGCAGGTTTAGGAGTGACATTTTCAACAACCCCATCATGTACAATTTCTAAGTTCTTGTTGACATACTTGGGTTTTTCCCTATTGGAGGTGGAACCTTGTTTGTGTCCTTCTAAAGAGTAAGTTCACCCTTCTTGAGCATGAATTACTCTATGTGGATAGCATGAGTGATCATTTCTTCAAAGGTAGGTGGACCTTGAAGTTGGACTCTATATCCAAAATCAGGTAGGAGATTATCAGTGAAGATGTCAAGCTTTTTCATTTCTGAAATCTTGCATGAATACTTAGTGTAAAGTTGTTTCCACCTTTGAAGGAATGTGAGGAAAGGTTCCCCAACCTTTTGCTTAAGGTTACATAAATCTTGAATATTGATAGGGTGTTGACTATTATGAGAATATTGTTGGAAAAACAAGTTAGTGATTTCATCAAACATTTTGATACTAGGAGGCAAGTGTGAGAACCACTCCAAAGCTTGACCACCTATACTTCTAGGGAATAAATGCATGAGATATGTCTAGTTATAAATATATTCTATAGAAAAGGTACCAAATTCCCACAAGTGATCTTGGGGATTGGTGGTTCCAAAGTATTTTTCATACTTAGGTAGTTCTACTCCTCTTGGGAAAGGAGGAGTCTCTATGCTCTTGTCAAATGGAAATGGACAAAGAGTGTCTAAGGTGTATGTTTTGTGGGTTTGTCTTTCTCACACATCATCTAAGCTAGTTGGTCTTGCATAATTTTCAATTCTTTTTGGAGTTTGGAAGTCTTAGTTTCCTCTTTAGGCGTGACGATGTTTTCCACATTGAAATAAGAGGGTAGCTTAGCTCCCTCTTGGGCAAGTTTGAGAAAGTACTTTTCTTTCTCTTTGTTGAGTAGGATTTCCATGACCTTTTGAATTTTTTTGTCTTTTTGGCACTTTGCTATGTGTTTAGGAAGTATTTCCACCTCTTTCTATTCCTCATCAGTGTCATGGTCTTTCTCTTTATCATTCCTAGGTGGATCTTGGTGTCTACTATGACTACCATGTTCAGGTTCATAATCAACCATTATAGGAATGTGTTCAGTTTTAGTATGTTGTGATTGGAAAGGTCCTTTGAAAAGGAATTTAGACATTTTGTTTAGAGATACATGACCTTTACTAGTCTTAGGATCCTCTTGATACAAAAGGTTCCTAGTTTTTTGTAAGTTTATGGAGAACGTTCACTAGACTCGAGGTGATCTAATGGGCAAGGTAGATTGTGAAGATCCCTCACTAGATGAACTAGGTGTAGATTATGTATAAAATGGAAGGTGACCTCTATCATGATTATGGCCCCTAGCATGACCTTTCCTAAGTCTAAGAGGATAAAACACATTTTTTCTTCTTGTTGTAATAGTCATAGACAAGGACAAGAAGCAAAAACCAAGACAAGGATCACACTAAAATGTAGTCTCAAAAAGCAAAAGGAAGAGTGTTGTATACTAAGGTATGAGTAGTCTAAGTGAAGGCTAGAATAGCCAAGGATTATGACTATCATGACATGGAGTATAACGAACACTAGAAGATAGGAACAAGACAGTGAGAGACGAGACTAGTTAAAGTATAGACCACAAGTCATCAGTCAAGTGAAATGCCATTGTTTGGGATTATTTATAGATAGAGAAGAGGTAACTTGATGTAGGAAATAGACTAGATGCAAGACGTAGATTGCTCAATCAAGTTGATTTGATAGTTTTAGCATAAGGTCTCACATGAAGATCCTCTAGGAGGTGCATGAGAAAGTACATAGGTAGGCGCAAAAACTTAGAACAACAATTTAAACTAGCACGAGGATATGTTCTAGGCTGTGCAAAGAAGTGACATGTTTTGACAAGAAAAAAGTGGAGGTTGTCAGCAAGATCTCATGCAAAGATATGCAAGTTCTTGAGTGAAGATTCAGATAGACCCACACAAAGAAATGATTTCTCACATGAAATGTTGTAAAACTATGCACAAAATTTTGAGACCAAATAGACAACAGACTTGGATTTTGAAGAGATTTTAATAGTTTCAGACTATTCTGGATAGATTGTTGGTTTGTTTGATAGATAACAAACAAATTATAGGGTTGATTTTTAGATTTTGAAATAATATTGGGTTTCAAGTAAGACAAAATGTTTTCAACAAGACATGGGAAGCAACCAGTAGTCAAATACAATCCAACTAAGGGAAAAGCAACTTAGAGGGATAGGGGAGTCTTGACTTTCAATTTGTTTGGGTAGATTTGGACATGTTTAAGACTCGATAAAAAACATGCTTTTTCCCTAAAAAATAGAAAATGGTAGAGAAGGAAACACCTTTGTCCCACAACTTATGCACATGTGTGCACCTCACACAACCATGTCACTCCCTAGAAATTGCCCATTTTTTAGTGTATTCAAAGGGCTTAATAACATATACACTAAGTGAACACCCTTGTGGCAGGGGTCAAGCATGTATACCACCTTCCAATGGCCAGTAGCATGCCTATGGTGAGTTCTACAGGAGAGATTCTTCCGCCTCGTTGCACAAAGATTATGTCTCCTTTTGGAGTTGAACCAGGTAGCCTCTAACTAAAAGGTTTTTACTTGGCTTCCATTCATATTAATCTCTGGTGGCTTCACAAGAAAAGTTGAGACCAGTAACTCGTACCATCATATGAGAGTGCACACACTTGCTTAGCAAGACTGGGGCCAGTGTTGGCTAGTGCAACAGATAGAGCTTCCCCTTGATATGCGATATCAAGAATCAAGGGAAAGAAATTAATACAGCTTTGGAGTATTTCGCTCTACAAAGATTTTTTATTATAGTGAGTTGGAATCTTTGGCTAAAGGAGTGTTCTCACTTGGGTCATTCCCAGAGGTTGGATCACTTCGAAAAGCCCTCTAAAGGATTGACTCAGACTAGTGGTTCGAACATAAGGGTCAAAGTTTCTAATTTCCCTCAAAGGTAAAGAGCATACTCCTCTACCTTAGTTTCTCACCCAAACATGCAAAACACGTTAATTATCAACTTAGCTTAATCAATCTAGACTCATCCTTTCTAAAGATTTTGATCCCCTTGAAAGGAAACCATCATCTCATCATAGAAAAGGATTAGTACTAAAGAACCACTAAGTTTTTTTCCTCCCTCAGATGTCATCTTTCAAAAGCGTCTAGGTTTCTTATTCACCCTTGGTCATGACCTCCAAGTGGTGAAGAGCATAATCCCCTATTCTTTTTTCTTGCACCCTATGAATTTCACAAGCCCTAATTAGACTATGTTTAGAAAGAAAAAAAAAGACACATTGTTTTAGTGGGTTTTAAGATTGGTCTTCGACAATCATATCTTTGATAGCATCCTACAACACCAAATTTATAGAGTTTTTGGATAAAGGATTAGGGGTAACCTTATTGTTGGTATTCTTAGGTAGAGGGACATTAGGCTAACCATATTTCCAAGTGGTGTTATAGGAGAAATTTTGCAACCTATTTTGTCTATTGAAATTTGATTGGTAAGGGACCCTATTTTCAGTGGGATTCCTATCATTCTTAACCTGAGGGAGATTTAGACTCTTTATAGCATTTAGAACTTGACTTATCTCACTAGGCTCTTGCTTTTTTCCATCTACACTTTTGTGATCTTCCTTTATATTTCCCTTATTTCCAAACAACTTAGGATAATCTCTCTTACTTTCTAATCTGCCTAAAATTCTCAAATTATTCTCTACATTGATAGCAATTCTGAAAGCATCTCTTAAAGTCCTAGGTTATTTTCCCTAAGCCAGTATGCCATATTTCCATCAAAAGCATTCAAGTAGGTAATCAAACATATCTTATCATCAAATCACATGGCTTGCATGAGCTTATACATCCTTTTTTGAAATCTATTATTCAATTCAATGACAGACTCATTAGGTAACCTCTTAATGTTACTAAATTCACTTAGGATATAGCTTTGATTCTACTTGTCACCATATTGCTCTTTGAAATAGTACTCAAGATATTTCCAATCAAAAATAGATAATTTAGGAAGTCTCTTGAACCATTCTCTAGCATCTTCAATTAATGAATAAACAAATAATTTCATAATAACATCTTCAGCCTTAACCCCATAATCACTCATCATATCAAGAAAACTCCTCAAATGGTCCTCACAAGTGATAGAATTGTTCCCAGTAGATTTGGGAAACCTTTTCCTTATTTCTTGTGGGATGGGGTTAGGGAAACCAAAGATTCCATCAAAACATATCTGCCTATAACCCTCTAACTGGATAGGTCTCCTTTGTAAATCAATCTTAGGATGATGGGTAATATCTCTCTTAGTATTATCCATAGTGTTACTAGTGCTAGCATCACCAATAGATTTATTAAGATCTACTTTCTATGAAAATAAAGATAAGAAAGAAGCAGGTACCTTAGTAATATTTTGATTTGCATCATTAAATCGACCATCATCTTTAGGAATAACTGCAAACTACCTCCTAGCATTTTCCAAGGACTTAATCTTGTTGTTTATCGCAGCTATAGCTACTTCATTTTCTGCAATTTCCAATCTCTTAACCAAAGCATCCTTTTTTATCCTTTTCTTTTTCAACTCAATATTAGAAGGTGACATGGAATCATGGATCTGAACAATCTTTGCTGGTTCTTTAATCTTAACACTAATCTCCTTCTATTTTCCTTTATCCTTAGCATCAACAACACACTCTACATCTTTTGCTTTATTTTCAATAACTTCTAGAGCACTATAGTTCTTAATCTATTATATTACAGGTCCTTTTAGGTTCATATTTTGAGTTTCCAACAACTTTTTTTTCTTGTTTCTTAAGCTGTTCAACTTGCCTTATAATCTCTGGTTGCCAAGCACTAGTTGCTATTTCATTTTTATTCTTTAGGGCAGCAATTTTCCTAAGTAGTGTCTTCTTTTCTTCAAAAGCTTTCATAATCTTTTCTTCCCTCTCCTTTTGCAATTTCTTATTTATAGCTTCTTGCTCAACAAGCTAAATTTTTAGGATCTCAATCTCATCAAGATCAGGGAAAGTAAACTTAGAACTAGCAATTTTTTCATCATTGAAATCCTCAAGATCTAAGTGTTTTGGCCCTATTTCTTCTTGAGAACAATCAGATAGGAAAGAGTTCGTGCTTCATAGAAAAATATTATTACTATTTCTTGTCTAAAGTAGGTGAATTTTGCTGCCTAACAGTTTCCTAATATATTACCTTGAGAGTGCTAAAAAAGTAATCACCAGATAGTCCGGGATGGGATCTAGAATTTTGGCAAGATGATTCCCTTTCCATAGCAAAAAAATGAATATTCTCTCCCCTTATTACTTGCTCTTGGGGATGGTCTTCTCTATGCATCTGAGACCTTTTCATAGCCCAATTTTGTCTTCCCTTAGGAGGGAGATCAGTTTGTAATTTAATTCCCAGGTTATTCTTCACATTTTCTTGTGTATTCTTCTTATTCTCCATAATTTGAGACAACAAATTCCTAAATATTGATGCTGGTTAAAACCTTATGAGTCACCACCCACCCTATTAGAATGGGAATAATTGCTAAATAGATCACACTAATGATCTCAGAAAACATATAAATAACCCTCAAAACCACAAAAAAGTGCACGTTGAAAATGTCTACCTCAGACTCTACCCAAGGGAAACACAAATCTTAAATGATATACTAGTTTATGACAACATAAAGTGTTATTCCCCAATAGAGTCACCATTTTTTTGGTGTTTAACACTATTGAACAACAAAATGTTCAATACCAAAGTGATCATACTCATATAACCTAAGGATTAGCCACTTCCTATCAAAAATTACATGTGCAAACCGCTTGGATCCAACTTCAACAAAACCAAGGATGGTTTTCTACTCTTTAGGCTCTACAAGACCAAGGTTGGTATACCTAAGGGATGATTCAAATGCATACTATTGTATGAGAATTATATTAGTTTCATTCTGATTTTCATCTTCTATCCTTAACCACATACACAATTTGTCCATTACTTGACATTCTTAGATTCATATACATCCTTTATAAGTAGATTTGGTCATAATTCTCCTTGCATTTACAAATATTTCTGGAAATAGTAGTTACCTAAGACTTAGAAATTAGATATAAATGAGTGCTAACCAACATTTATAACCTTGAATAAAATGGAATGAAAATGATTTTGATTTTGTAATTGATCTGATATGTAGTAGCAAAATTTACCCTTACTCACTTCTAATTTATGTGACCAGTGCCTTATCCTTTGGGCAAAAGGTTAACTATTGGCATGAGATCTAATTCAAATAAGTTGTAAATAAATATATCAATTGTAATCACCCATTTCCATTCTTATGAAATATCCATTTCATAAACTCATAAAGTCTACTAATTTACTAAAGCATTTACTTAATTCTTTGAATTAAAAGCAACAATAGAACTAGTATACAATCCATCCAGACTGCATTCAATCAATTAAACCTTATTCAAATGACTTCAAAGTAAACAAACTCATAAAATGGAGATGGAAATTGGTGACACAGATCTAATGTAAGTACCCCTTTGTATTGTCCTTCTAGATGACTAATACAATGACCAATAGAAACTCAATGAAAAGCCCAGAGTATCTTGTTGATTCTGTCATTTCTATATATTATCAGAGAGTACACAATTGAAACTAAACTCAAAACAACTACATACAATTGGATCAACTGTACTTTTCTTTGCAAGAAAACAAAATTATACAAGCCATTCAGACCCATCAAAATGCCTTGAAAACTCATTTATATAAGCATGAGTTGCAACGAGCAAAGGGCAAAATGTGTGTTGGCGCTAAAAATTGTAGCTCGAATTTTGAGCAATGTTGAGAAAATTGAGCCCTATAAGTGCTTTTTAATGAGATTGTACCCGAATGTACCTTTGAGGCCCCTAAGGTGTTTAATGTTTCTAACACCCTGAATTCAGCCTATCTAAGTGTTTCATGAAGTTAAATCACCATTCTAAGCCATTTCATGAAGTCCCATTTTGAGCATTTGTCAATTCTACATTTTTTACCTAAGTGTCAAACATCGACAGGAAACTATGTTTTCCATTGAATATCTTGCACCCTAAAATGTTTTGTGACTTGCTACTTTGGGAGTGTTTAGTGTCCATACCCGAGAACCTATGTTTCATATTTTGAGTCATTTCGAGTCCGTTTGACTAGGTTTTGAATCCCTCAAATTTGGTCAGTTATCAATGTCATGCTGATATGAAATGTTCACAATTCTGGTAAGCCCTATTTGACGTGCTATAACTTTTGACCAGTTGACCAAAATGTTAAAATTCCTTTTGCATTGCATTGTATACGTCAAAAAATTGTTATGTTTCAAGTTTTAGCTCATGAAAAATCCGTTTGATCAATTTTCAAACGCGATTCCAAACACAATTTCTATCTTTTTACTAGTGTCAAGAAATGAAAATGTGTCGAAACCCTTGTTTGTGATGTTATATCTTGAAATCCATGATAAATGAGATCAAATGGGTTGCACCACTATGCTGTAGTGTGAAAATACTTTAAGTGTACCAGTTTGCAAGTCATGACGAATCCATTTGCACACTTTCCTAGGTTAATTCCATTCGCAAAAAATATTTTTCTACCATTGTTTCCAGTCATCAAAGTCCAAGTAGCCCACTTTGACTCTTTGTTAAACACGTCCTATTATTCATCATGAGCCCAAATTGCAAATTCATACTCTCCTCATGACGGAGAACTAGTACCCCAGTTTTCATCTTCCCAAGTGTCAGTTTACTCAATTTCTGAAGCTGATTTTGAACCCAATTTATTGTTTTCTAACATATTTTCTTCCAGGTAGTTCTAAGAGGTCAACTTTGACAATGAATATATTTTGACCCCAAATTCGTCATGAGATGAGATTCGACAGGATGAAAGTATGTGGAACAAAGGATTAGTGTGCCAATTTTCAGAGCCCGATCAGGTGTTCTAGTCAGTTTTTAAGGCCAGTCAAAGGACCTTCTGGCATCAAGTTGACAGTTTGCAAAAAAGTGATAAAATGACTCGTAAATGATTTTTCTATGGTCAAATTTGATTTTAATCAATATCAGAGGTTCATTAGATCAGTTTGGAATATCAATTGTCCGAAAATGAAAAAAAAAAATTAGCCAGACCCACTTTGTGACCCAGCTAAATTCATCAGATGAATAAGTCACCATGGATCGAAAATGTTCAACATAGGTCATTATGATAATTTGAATGATTAGAGTTTTTCCTAATTAACATTTTGTCATGGGGAGATTAAAGGGAGAGTATAAGATTATGATACAATTATGACATAGTAATTCATGACTCTTTTTGTATGAGAACCGATCAAAACCATTCCAAGTAAGTGAACAAGTAAACATATATATACTCTCCATTGAGTTGGAAATGTGTGAATGGCTAAAATCCCTCTCTCTAGCTCTAATGAACACAAAATATCTTAGAACAAGGCACTACAAGAAACTTTATTCTTTAGTACTAAAGAAATGAAAAAAAGGGGCACATGGAGCAGGTTGGTGTTTTCACCACACCTTCAATGGGCAGCCAAGGAGGTATTTTCTTATCACTAGATAGACTGTATTTGTTAGTTCCAAAGGGTTTGTAGTAGGGGATGCATTCATCTTTCTAATGGAAGCACATTTTAGTAGGGCCAACCACGTCAAAGAGGGATTTTGCACTGGCACATGAAGAATGAAATAAAATGGTTTAGCATAAAGGGAATCAAGACCTGTGATGTTTGCAAGAAAGAAGTTCAAAATCTACCAGTGATATTACTGAGAACGCAGAGTTTTCATGTCATGTCCCCTTTTCAAATAATTAAAAAATATATCTTTGCTAAGGCAGGAGGGCCCAAGAAAGTGAAGTTTCGGAAAAAGGGGGTTAATCTTTGGAAACCGTTGGACTAATAAATGAAAATTATTATTAAAATATGTTTCATTAACGTCTCTTGAATGTGAGTTACGGTTATGCCCTCTTTTAAGGGGTTTTGGAGGCATTTTGGGCTCATTCCAAAACTTGATTTTGCTCATTTCTTTGTTATTCTTCAGAGGCTGCCAAACCTGTGGAGAAGGAGACCCAAGAACGAGAGTTTGTAGGTTTCCAGGGAGACCCAAGAATGGGAGTTTTTAGGTTTCTAGGAAGGCTAAGGATGGGAGTTTGAAGCCATTCCATGTGCATGCTCATACAGAGTTTTCCTTTGTGCTGAATAGTGCAGATTTGTGAGTTTTCGGGGTTGTTTTTTGGTATGAGTTTGGTGTTTTCAGTAGAGTATTTCAAATCAGTTTGGGTTGCTGCTGTATTTCAGACTTTAAGATGTTAAAATAGAGCTGAATATATGTATTGGGACGTGATTAAACTTCTGAGATAGTTTATTAGTGTTTTGTGGTGTTTCCAGGCATTTTTGTGTTAATTTCAGGAGCCCGATGAGCATAGTTTTGTCCTACATTTGTGAGTTGTTGTGTAAAGGCTATACAGATCTAGAAATGTCATTTTGTAGGCCATTATGCTGCTAAAATTTCTGTAAAAATGTCCATTTTCAGATTTATTAATAATAGGTGAAGCTGTGAAGCTTTTGGCACCATTTCTGGCATACCCGATTTGGGGTTTCTTGATAAATTTGGAGGATCTTTGTGATATTAGTTGTTTGATCTTAAAGATCTGATTAAAGGTTGGAAATATCATATAAAATCAGAAAAGGAACATTTCATTTCATGCTGGTAATACACAAGCAATGGGTGGAGCTCATCGTGTAGAGGTGCAACATTGTAGAGGACAATTAATGTCGTAGTCAAATTGAAAGGATGATTCACATTTTGTAGGGGAAGTCGACATTTGAAAGTATATAAAACAAACAACAACAAAATGGAAGATGTCTAAATGTTTTTTAAATAAACTTTGAGTATGGTTTGGTTTAAAAATTGAACCAGATGCAAATTTTTGAAGCAAAAGAGGCGCCAATCAAAGAAGCTCACGCCTTGAATCAAGAAGGAGCCACCAATTAAAGTGTAGCCCCATGTTCAAATGTAAAATGGGAGCATGTGTTATGAGCATGAATCCTCTTACATTTTTGAAATAGTTTAATGGAGGTTTTCACAGGGATTATTGTTAGCATAATAGGGGCTCCCACGTATATAAAGAAAAATGCAAGTAGTCCCCACGCGAGTCAAAGAGGAAAAGCCGCAGGGTGAGCACTAAAAGCTCACATGGCATACAAAAGCATAGTCAAGATTATAGTCCATGACATGTATGAAAGCTGTGTGAAAGCAAAAAATAAGACTATGCCAAACAAGCCATCATCCAAGAACAATCAAACGCATAGTCAAAGCGATAGGGAGATACAAAAATAAGCCATTCCACGTAAGATACAAGGGCAGACATAGTATTTGAGTAGGGTAACACATAAGGTAAGAGATTATAGTGACATGAAAAGGATGGAGAAGGCATCTTTCAGATAAGTCCACATTGAACAAGGTAGAGCCACCATGATAGGAGAAGAGCCCTTGTTGTTGAAGCCACATGGAGGAAAATAGGCTGAGCTTTTATCCCATATTAATGGTGGGAGGATATTTTCAGTTGTTTAAATACAAGTCCACCCATAGAATGAAATTTCTTAAGAAAGGGCCTTTTTGAAAGGCAAGGTCACATGTTATGAAGTGGGCCTCGTGTATTAGGTAGATTCTAGCTGGTGACTATGACGTCTCAATTTTAAACAAAGATGCAAAAATGATTATGTGGTGACAGAAGCTTAGATTTTGACACATGTCCAATCCAACAAATAGCACAAGCATGCATTATAAAGTTGCAAGGTGGATAAGCAATGCAAGTAAGCGGGATGCTGACACATGTCAGCAGGTCCCATAGATGATGACATGGCACAAGATGAATGAACCAAATAGTGACAAGTGGCATAGATTCTAGAGATGCCATGTGGCATAGGGACACGTGTCATGATGGTACTTCCCCACTTGCACAATCAACAACTGTTGACTATGCATGCGGAAAAGAAGGCAAGTGGCATGTGGCGGTGGGTCCTATGTGCAATGATGTGATAGATGCAATGAGTGGGAAAATAAAGAGATGAGACATGGCAGATGATGTAGAACAGACAGGAAAATCACAAATTGACACATGGCAGTCGATCAAACCTGAGTTGACCACAAATTTGAAGGCAGAGGGAAAATGAATAAAATATTTTACATATCAAGTTTAAAATGTTTTCAAATGAAATGCATGTCAGGAATTTTAAATTCAAAAATGGTTTTTAATATAAAGTTTCAACATTAGAGATTTTTAATTTTTTTTGAAATTTTAAAATCTTAAGTTGCAGCACTAAACACTTATAACAAGGGAGTCATTTTCAAATCAACTTTCTAGAGGTTCTTGAGATGCAAATATAGAGATATTATATATCGCCGAAATTGGGAGAGAACAAACTTTTCGATTTTGGGGTTGGTTTTTGCACAAACTGTCATTAGTTTGAGCTATAGGAGATTTTCTTCTAGATTCCTATCTTGTAACTATATTCAGTTAAGGAAGTTTAGAACTAATTTTTGATAAGATATTTTTGGTGATTCAAAGAGTTTTCATCATTAAGCAGAGGATATTTTCAAATCAGTTACAAGTAATGATGAAACCAAATTAGGTCAAAATGGGAGAAAGAATAGAGAGGTTATTCAGTTGCAAGGGATTGAATTCCAAGTGGACACTTGTCATTTTGAGATCAGATCCAAGAATTCATCTGGTCTATATCTTTCTTTATTTCTTTCATTGTAAGGTTGTTGGCAGTTTTCTCTGGATAATACTAGCAGGGTTTCAGTGTTTTACTGTGAAACCATTTTCTTTCAGCACTTTCTCTCTTGTATGAACAATATTAGGGAGGATAATATAGATAGTTCAAAATTTTTAGGTGTTTTATGTGTTTTCATTTCATGCATATGAATGTATAATTTCAAGGAAATGGCTATTGCTTGGAATCATATTTAAACCATTGAAAACCTGCCCCATAAAAATGTTGGATAAAATGCCTTAACTGTTTTCCCCTCAATTCTTTGCTTCTCCATTAACTAGCACTTCTTGCTTTAAACTGGCTTCAATGCCATGGAACAGTGATCATTTGGGAACTTTTTCATTTGATTTGTTTTTGGCTCATGATTTAATAGTTTTGAAAATGACCAAGAATCTAGACCAATGCATCTAAGGCTAGCAAATTCCTATGATGAATGTACCTGATTGAAGTCTTGGGCCAACTATAAGGCATAACTCCTTCTTCACTTTAGGCTTTGCAAGACCTAGGCAGGTGGACCTCAGATTCAATCGATATGGTACCAGTGCAAAACATATTCCTAAATTTATTTGCTATAGATTACAACCCTTATATCTCCTAATAACTCATGAAATGACATAGATGTACAGTAGAAAATTGCAATTCTATAATATTCACATAAGTTGAGTGAGGGTTAGTCCTTTAAGTCCTTCAACATGAAAGGGAAAGAACGTTTGATTAATAATGTTGATTTCAGCAAAACCTCAGATATGCAGCAGTAAGACTTAATGATCCCCTAATTGACCAATGCCTAATCCATTGGGCAAATCCATGA
Organism: Cupressus sempervirens; assembly: GCA_028749045.1. Classification (NCBI taxonomy): domain Eukaryota; kingdom Viridiplantae; phylum Streptophyta; class Pinopsida; order Cupressales; family Cupressaceae; genus Cupressus; species Cupressus sempervirens. Next base: position 131,840,221 of record CM053786.1, on the reverse strand, counting down.
ATCAAATGCATACATATGGATATCTGATACTTATTTATATATTCAGATATCTGATCTATCTATTTACCTTGCAAATAGACATCTGTGCTCAATCTAAACCTCATTCTTACATGATATCCCCATGAGTAAACTTGCAACTCTATTAATTTCCCTAAAGCATTTACATAACCCCTTGAGTTATAAGCAATAATGAAATAACATACAACCTTAAGGGACTGCAACTACAACCTAAGCTCTTTGTTCAAAGATTATAAAACATTAAAGATCACTGATAAGGGAGACAAGATTCAAGATGAAACTCAACCTACTATTCTTTGTATTAATTTCCTTGAGGTTAACCCACCTAGGTCTTGTAGAGCTTGAAGTGAAGAATGGTCAAGCCTTATAGTTGGCCCAAGACTGCAGTTAGGTGCATTCATCATAGGAAGTTGCTAGCCTTAGATGCATTCGTCTGGTTTCTTGGTCATTTTCAAAAATGTTAAATTAGGAGCCAACAAAATGGTGACTCCACTAGGGAAGGTATTGACTTTGTATGATAGACAAACCTTGAAAATTTAAAAGGAGATTCAATACAATAGGACAAGTGTGTGAAAAGATTGCAGCCATAAGTTAATTGATGTGTTTTCCAGTTTTCTTCCTCAAATATCATGCACCCTAGTGATGCTTTGTTCAGGATAGTAGTATATTTGAAGGATTGAGTGTAGATTGTGTTTCTACTAGATTTTATTTTCACTCAATTCAGTCAATTTTGGTTTTCAAAATACTGTTGTAAATTCAGAGTCAAAATTGTTTTAAAGTGGTTTCTCTCTTCAAGGTGTTTAAAGTTTTGCAAAGTTCTACAAGTTGAAAATACAGTTTAGACCTATCATGTTATAAATCATATGTTTTAAATATTTCTCACAATTGTGAGTGGTGACTCTCTATAAAGGATCTTTGAACTAGTGTAGATCAGTTACATAAAATTGCTTTCAAGAATTTTTAGTTGAAGTAGGTAGATCTGAAAGTTGTGTTGAATTTTAAAGCAAGAAGAGAGAGTATATGAATTTTTGACCAATAATTTTTGAAGTTTTGTTTAATCTACTGTCATAAGAATTTGAAATGATAAGAAATGAATCACATCTATGATTTCATTTAGTTCTCCTCAAGGAGATGGCGACTCTACAAAGGATTTGATCAGTGGTGTGAGGAGTTGAGATCAACACTAGGCCAACTAGCAGATCAATGTTTTCATGCAGCAACACTAAAGGTATTTTATATTTTCATGTGGTTCATGTTCCACGAAAGTGAGCTATATGTGTGTGTTCTCCATCAAGTCAAGTTTTAGCATTAAGAAGAGGAGAATAGTTTTAAGGTTTTATACACTTCATTAGATCAAGTTTCAGTTGGTTGTATTTAAGTTTGTGAAGTGTGTTTGAATTTGAGATTGGTAGAAGGGTATAGATCTACTAAAATTAATGAATACTAAAAGCAATCTTGGTGATTGAGCTTTAAGTTTAAAGGATGTCAAGATTCATTTCACCTAAGATGTAGCTGGTTAGTGAAGTTCCTAGATCCATTTCTACCAAGTAGTATATGCCATTAAGTTTTAATGGTATTCATGGTTTCCCAAATGTCATTCCTAATGATGTTAGAAAAAGTTTTCCTAAGTTTAGTGGGAACCATCTTGTTTCAGCCGGTCATCATGTTGAGTTGTTTATTGATTTAATGGGTGACTATGAGATTGCTCATGAAGACGTTCACATGAAGTTATTTGTTAAAAATTTGGAAGGTGATGCTAGAGATTTGTTTACTTTTTTACCAGCACATTCTATTTCATCTTGGAGTCAGTTGCATTCTACCTTCATTGAGCAATTTGGAGAATGGGTAGGCATATATGATTCTTATGAAAAGTTCTTGAAGATTCATATTCAGAGTGATGAACTTGTCCCTCAATTTAACACTAAATTTGCAAGAGTTTTGAATGAAATCCCTAAGAGTTATAGACCCAATGATCAAATGTGTCTAGCAGTGTATTTTGATGCATTTGACAAGAAAATGAATTATCTACTAAGGGATAAAGAACCACAGACATTATATCAAGCTTTTGTGACCACTAGGGATATTGAGAATAATATGAAGTATGGATTGATTAGAGGTCATTTTGCTATGAATGATTGCTGGTATAATGTGTTTGAAAAAAAAGTGGAATATAGTGTTGATTCTTTAGTTTCAAATAAGAATATTAGCACCCCTATTGTAGGTTTTAATCAAGTGAAAAATTCAGATCAGAATGTGTGTATAAGTAAGGTTAGTTTGGTTACAAATGACGACACACATGTTCATGATGTTACAACAATAAGATATATTTCAGACTTTGATAAGGATCAGCATTGTGGTAATTTTATGAATCAAAGTTTAGTTATAGCAGTAAGTTCTTCTCATGATAATTATATGTATGCTGATGTTACTAATGTTTCTAGACTTGAAGTTGCTACACCTAGGTCTTATTCTTGTGCAAGTGAGGAGGCTGAAGGGTATCTCTCTACTCATGAGTTTGATGTTGCTGATCTGACATGTCACAAAGAGATAACATAGGATGAAAAATGTAAGTCACATTCATGTTAGTTTCAGTTAGAAGAACATAACACATATGTTTCTAATGCTTCAACAATAGATGGTAATATGAATCAGTCAAGTATGAATGAAATGATTTATCTTCTTCAGAGATTGCATCATGTTGAGGACATTATTAAATCTGAATTTGAAAGATAGTCATATAAATGTGTGTATGATGAAGCTAAAAGTCATCTTTCAAGTGATAATGAAGTGGTTGATCCAATGTATTGTGAAGAAGCCTCATGTGAAGACAAAGATGAGAGTTTTGGATCCAGTCAAGAAGAGGAAAATGCTAGTGCATATTCATCTTCACATGAATCAGATGCAAATTGGGAAGAAGAAAGCAATGATAGGAGTGAGTATTCTAATGTCAGTAAAGGTATGAGTTCCATTTCTAAATCTGAAAGTGAAGTTTCATTTTAGAGTTATACAAGTCAGCTAGATGTTGAAAGTTGTGAAGAGTTGTTTACACAATACGAGGATAAAGAAATTTTTTATAAGGACATATTACCTAATTCTGCAGATGAATGTCTTGAGAATGAGTGCAATGATGATTAGTATATGAGTGATCCTAAGATTGATGCATCAACACTTATTGGTAAGAAAACTAATGATTGGATTGCAAGACATTTGAATCATCTTAATGAAGACAATGAAAGTAATATTGATTCATATTCTACATGCTTCGTTGATGAAGTAGAAAGTGAGTCTTCACATAGTCTTAATTTTTCTTCACATGCTGAAAGCCTCCATGAAGAAAAAATGGGTAATGGTTTTAAAGTGTATACTAATGCTTTATATGATGAGAATCCTAATGATGAACAACCCATGTTTTGTCAAGATGTTCAACAAGGATCACTACATGGAGTTATTAACCCATTGTTTGAAGAAGACATGGAACTTTCATATTTAGTTGAGGATGATTTTGATGATGATACTTTGTCTTACTGCTCTAAGAGGTTAGACTATTCTTCTTCCGAGTATGACATTGAAGATGATGATTATGTTGCATCTAATTATGATAACAAGGTGTTTGATGAAGATATTATTTAAAATCAGCATGCACCTTGTAATGTTTTTTATGATGAACTTTTTGATGTGAAGACTAATCTATTTGCTGATTTTGAAGAACCGTTTGAAGATTATGGATTAGTTTTAGACTATGATATTGATGACATGTGTGAGTATAAGTCAGATTGTTTTTCAGTGTACCATCAGGATATGCATAAGGATATACAATTTGAAGGTATGTGTGATCCTTTTCCCCAAGTTGAATATGAAGCCTTCATATTCGAGAATGATAGCATGCATGAGTCATTAAATGAAGAGAATTTTTAGTTTAAGTTTGATATGTTTGAGCATGTTGATCAGAACTTTCATGATGAGTTGAGAATGAAGTAAGTTTTTATATGCATTATGAAAGTCAAGGTGTAGATTTAGTTTTGCTAAGTGGTGAGATTCAAGATGTGTATCTAATTGGTGAAAATGATATGAGTTATATTTTCAATTTACCTCATGAAATTTTGGATGAGAATTAGGTTTTTGACAGAGGTAAACAATTGTGTTGAAGTTCGGTGGCCCGGGGTCATCATTTGTACATAGTAGTGGTAGTTATTGTTTCTTGTTTTCAATAAAGTTGTTTGAGAAGTTTTTGAAGTCAGGTGTGTGGTTTTTTTCTCCCAGAGATCTAAAATCTTGCCACGTCTGCAAGGGACATGCATCCCCAAGACAGAGCCACTGTTGGTGCTCAAAATTGTAGCTTGAATTTTGAGCACTGTTGAGAAAATTGAGCCCTATAAGTGCTTTTTAATGAGATTGTACCTAGCTATACCTTTGAGGCCCCTAAGGTGTTTAATGTTTCTAACACCCTGCATTTAGCCTATCTAAGTGTTTCATGAAGTTAAATCGCCATTCTAAGCCATTTTGTGAAGTCCCATTTTGAGCATTTGTCAATTTTGTATTTTTCACCTGTGTGAAACAGCGACAGGAAGCTGTGTTACCATTGAATATCTAACACACAGAAATATTTTGTGACTTGATACTTTGGGAGTGTTTAGTGTCCATACCAAGAACCTATGTTTCATATTTTGAGTCATTTCGAGCCCATTTGACTAGGTTTTGAATCCCTCAAAGTTGGTCAATTATCAATGTCATGTTGATATGAAATGTTCACAATTCTAGGAAGCCCTGTTTGACATGCTATAACTTTTGACCAGTTGATCAAAATGTTAAAATTCCTTTTGTGTTGCATTTTAGATGTTAGAGAATTTTTATGTTTCAAGTTTGAACTCATGAAAAATCTGTTTGATCAGTTTTCAAACACAATTCCAAATGCAATTTCTATCTTTTTACTAGTGTCAAGAAATGTAGATGTATCAGAACCCCTATTCGTGAAGTTATATCTTGAAATTTGTGATAGATGAGATTGAATGGATTGGACCACTATGTTGTACTTTAAAAATACTTTAAGTGTGCCAGTTTACAAGTCATGATGAATCCATTTGCACACTTTCCCAGGTCAATTCCATTTGCAAAAAATATTTTTCTACCATTGTTTCCAGTCACCAAAGTCCAAGTAGCCCACTTTGACTCTTTGCCAAACATATCCTATTATTCTTCATGAGCCCAAATCATAGATTCATACTCTCCTCATTACGAAGAACCAGTGCCCCAGTTTTCATCTTCCCAAGTGTCAGTTTTCTCAATTTCTGAAGTCTAAACCCAATTTATTGTTTTCTGACATGTTTTCTTGCAGGCAGTTATGAGAGGTCAACTTTGAAAGTGAATATATTTTGACCCCAAATTCGTCATGAGACAAGATTCAATAGGATGAAAGTATGTGGAACAAAGAATCAGTGTGCCAATTTTTAGAACCCAGTCAGCTGTTCTAGTTAGTTTTTAAGGCCAATCAAAGGATCTTTTGGCATCAAGTTGACAGTTTGCAAAAATGTGATAAAATGACTCGTAAATGATTTTTTAGTGGTCACATTTTATTTTAATCAATATTAGAGGTTCATTAGATCAGTTTGGAATATCAGTTGTTCGAAAATGATTTTTTTAAAAAACTAGACCCACTTTGGGGCTCGACTAAATTCATCAGATGAATAAGTCACCATGGATCGAAAATGTTCAACATAGGTGATTATGATAATTTGAACGATTAGAGTGTTTCCAAATTAAAATTTCGTCATGGGGAGATTAAAGGGAGAGTATAAGATTATGATACAATTATGACATAGTAATTCATGACTCTTTTGGTATGAGAACCGATCAAAACCATGCCAAGTAAGGGAACAAGTAAACATATATATACTCTCCAGTGAGTTGGAAATGTGTGAATGGCTAAACTCCCTCTCTCTAGCTCTAATGAACACAAAATATCTTAGAACAAGGCACTACAAGAAACTTTATTCTTTAGTAATAAATAAATGAAAAAAAGGGGCACATGGAGTAGGTTGGCATTTTCACCACACCTTCAATAGGCAGCCAAGGAGGTATTTTCTTATCACTAGATAGAGTGTATTTGTTAGTTCCAAAGGGTTTGTAGTAGGGGATGCATTCATCTTTCTAAGGGAAGCACGTTTTAGCAGGCCCAACCACGTCAAAGGGGGATTTTGCACTAGCACATGAAGAATGAAATAAAATGGTTTAGCATAAAGGGAAACAAGACCTGTGATGTCTACAAGAAAGAAGTTCAAAATCTACCAGTGAAATTGCTGAGAATGCAGAGTGTTCATGCTGGTAATACACAAGCAACAAGTGGAGCTCATCATGTAGAGGCACAACATTGAAGAGGACAATTAATGTCGTAGTCAAATTGAAAGGATGATTCACATTTTGCAGGGGAAGTCGACATTTGAAAGTAGATAAAGCAGCCTGCTACCAAATGGAAGATGTCTAAATGTTTTTTAAACCAACATTGAGTATGGTTTGGTTTAAAAACTAAACCAGATGCAAATTTTTGAAGCAAAAGAGGTACCAATCAAAGAAGGAGCCACCAGTTAAAGTGTAGCCCCGTGTTGAAATGTAAAATGGGAGCATGTGTTATGAGCATGAATCCTCTTGTAGTTTTGAAATAGTTTAATGGAGGTTTTCATAGGGATTATTGTTAGCATAACAGGGGCTCCCATGTATATAAAGAAAAACACAGGCAATCCCCACGTGAGTCAAAGAGGAAAACTCACAGGGTGAGCACTAAAAGCTCACATGGCATACAAAAACATAGTCAAGATTAGAGTCCATGACATGTATGAAATTTGTGTGAAAGAAAAAAATAAGACTATGCCAAACAAGCCACCATCCAAGAACAATCAAATCCATAGTCAAAGCGGCAGGGAGATACAAAAAGAAGCTGTTCCACGCAAGATACAGGGGTAGACACATGATTTGAGCAGGGTAACACATAAGGTAAGAGATTGCAATGACATGAAAAGGATGGAGAAGGCGTCTTTCAGATAAGTCCACATTGAACAAGGTAGAGCTGCCATGATAGGAGAAGAGCCCTTGTTGTTGAAGCCACTGGGAGGAAAACAGTCTGAGCTTTTATCCCATATTCTTGGTGGGAGGATATTGTTAGTTGTTTAAATACAAGTCCGCCCATAGAATGAAATGTCTTAAGAAAGGGCCTTTTTGAAAGGCAAGGTCGCATGTTATGAAGTGGGCCCCATGCATTAGGTAGATGCTAGCTAGCGGCGATGACGTCTCAATTTTAAATAAAGATGCAAAAATGATGATGTGGTGATAGAAGCTCAAATTTTGACATGTGTCCAATCCAATGAACAATGCAAGCCCACATTATAAAGTTGCAAAGTGGATAAGCAATGTGGGTAAGTGGGATGCTGACACGTGTCAGCATGTCCTGTAGATGATGACATGGCACAAGATGAACAAACCAAATAGTGACAAGTGTCATGGATTCTAGAGATGTCATGTGGCATAGGGACATGTGTCATGATGGTGCTTCCCCACTTGCACAGTCAGCAACTGGTAACTATGCATGCAAGAAAGCAGGCAAGTGCCACATGGTAGTGGGTCCTGTGTGTGATGATGTGGCAAATGCAACGAGTGAGAAAATCATGAGAAGACACATGGCAGATGATGCAGAATAGATAGGCAAATCACAGATCGACATGTGGCAGTCAATGAAACCTAAGTTGACCACAAATCTAAAGGCAAAGGGAAAAGGAATAAAATTTTTTGAATGCCAAGTTTAAAATGTTTTCAAATGAAATTCACGTCAAGAATTTTAAATTCAAAAAGGGTTTTTAATATAAAGTTTCAACATTAGAGATTTTTAAGATTTTTTGAAATTTTAAAATCTCAAGTTGCAGCACTGAACACTTATAGCAGGGGAGTCATTTTCAAATCAAGTTTTTGGAGGTTCTTGAGATGCAAATATAGCAATATTAGATATTGCCAAAATCGAGAGAGAATGAACTTTCCAATTCTAGGTTGGTTTTTGCATAGAATGTCACTGGTTCGAGCTACAAGAGGTTTTCTTCCAGATTCCTATCTTGCAACTGTATTCAGTTGAGGAAGTTTAGAACTAATTTTTGATAAGATATTTTTGGTGATTCAAAGAGTTTTCATCATTAAGTAGAGGATACTTTCAAATCAGTTACAAGTAATGATGAAACCAAATCAACTCAAAATGGGAGAAAGAAGAGAGAGGTTATTCAGTTACAGGGGATTGAATTCCAAGTGGACACTCATCATTTTGAGACTAGATCTGGGAATTCATCTGGTCTATATCTTTCTTTCTTTCTTTCATTGTAAGGTTGTTGGTAGTTTTCTCTGGGTAATACTAGCAGGGTTCTAGTGTTTTACTATGAAACCATCTTCTTCAACATATTCTCTCTTGTATGAATAGCATTAGGGAGGATAATATAGATAGTTCAGATCTAGGTTTTTTCTATGTTTTCATTTCATGCATATGAATGTATTGTTTCAAGGAAATTAATACGAAGATTAGTAGGTTGAGTTTCATCTTGAATCTTGTCTCCCTTATCAATGATCTTCAACATTTTATAATCTTTGAACAAAGAGCTTAGGTTGTACTTGCAGTCCCTTAAGGCTATATATTATTTCATTTTTGCTTATAACTCAAGGGGTTATGTAAATGCTTTAGGGCCCATTCAGTGAGCGGAATAGGAATACATATTCTGGAATAGAATGTATTCCTATTCTCCATTTGGTTCAGCCAATATTTGATGGGAATTCATGGACCCAAAAATTTATATTTTCTAAAATTAAAAAAATGGAATAGGAATACGTATTCCAATAACACCTATTTTGGTGGAATTGCAAAACCCCATTTTTGGGCCAAAAATGGAATACGTATCCCATTTTTACTTTGTATTCCAGTCTCGTTTTGGTGCATCCAAACAAGGAATTCAAATTTTTTGGAATAAGTATTCCAGAATACATATTCCTATTCCGCTCACCAAACGGGCCCTTAGGGAAATTAATAGGGTTGTGAGGTTACTGATGGGGATATCATGTAAGAATGAGGTTTAAATTGAACATTGATGTCTATTTACAAGTTGAATAGATAGATCAGATATTATAAGATACAAATAGGTATCTAATATCCATATGTGTGTTTTTGATTCATAGATTTGCCCAATGGATTAGGCACTGGTAAGCTACAGGATCATTAGGTCTCACTATTGCATACCTGAGGTTTTGCTGAATTCAACATTATTAATCAAGAGCCTTTTCCCTACCATGTTGAAGAGCTAGAATAGTTTAACCCTCACTCAACTTATGAGATTCATAGATTTGCATTCAGCTACTATAGATCTGTATCATTTCATGAGTTATTAGGAGATAGAAGGGGTTTAGATCTGTAGTAATTAGGTTTAGATTTATGTTTAAATGCATTGGTACCATATCTCAGAACCTGAAGGTTAACCCACCTAGGTCTTGCAGAGCCTAAAGTGAAGAAGATTCAAGCCTTATAGTTGGCCCAAGACTGTAGTCAGGTGCATTCATCATAGGAAGTTGCTAGCCTTAGATGCATTCATCTAGTTTCTTGGTCATTTTCAAAACTTTTAAACCAGGAGCCAACAATGTGACTGATAGGTGTCCTTTTACAATGGGGGAAACAAAAAACTTCTCAAAATACTTTGAAACCTTAACATAAATAGAAAAAAGTAGAAATAGTTGCACATGACAGTTGGAGCATCAAATCTTCAATTTTGTATTCTTCTTCAATTATCCTCTATTGGTAAAGCCTTTATTTCTATGATTTCCTTCCATACAATAACTTCTCTTTTTGTTGGCCACTCGCATGCTTTGATTGTTGTTAACTCACCAATAGATTTTTTCCACCTAGCATCTATAACTACCTTTCCCTCTATGATGAATCTATTCATTTTAGTTTCAACTTTGAACAAAGTATCAATGACTTCATTAAAAGAAAACTCATCAGTGTCACCTTCAAAAATGGATACTACTTGTGGCAAGTTTGCAATATGGTCAAAAGAACTAGACCATTCATTCCAATCTTTTATTTGGTTATCAGAATTGAGGATTGAAAGAATTAAGGAATAAAAACCATTAATCAACACTTTCATCTTATTCTGAATAATTGCCAATTTTCCTGTAAAGAATTGTAACAAACCCTTCACTTTATCCATGCCCTCTTTAAGAAAAATGACCTTATCAAGAAGGTCTAGTTTTTTAGCTAGCAAAGGTATCAATCTATCAAAAAATTTCATATAAGGTCCCCATTGTTGAAAAATGGGATCAAGCCAACTTGTTACTTCTTTGCACATGTGTTCAGTAGCTTGTAGATTGGTGAATACATTATATGCATCTTGAGAAATTCTCTTGAAGATGCCTACCCTGTAATTTAAAATAACCAACATTACACCCCTTTTTGGGCACTATCAAATTGAGAAAGCTCTACTTCCACACTTACCATATACACTAGCACTATTTCCCCTATGGGTATATCCTCTATTTGAGCCTCTGCCTCAATAGTGTGCCTATCCCCTTCCACATTTCCTTGTGCATGTTTTGCCTCTACTACAATTTTGAGTTGGTCCTTTAGGGATGTAACTTCCTCTTCCAAGCTCTAAACTCTCCCCTCCAACTCTTCTATTCTTTTTTTTGGCACATAATTGGTTTTAAGTTCTTCTTCATACAAATTTTTCACATCTAAGCATTCTTTATATGCAGCAACAAGCCTATCCTCAATTTGATCCACCTTTGCCTCATTCATGAGTGCAAAGTGTTTAACTAGGTTAGAAATCTATTTTCCAGTGGTGTTGTCTAGTATCCAAACAATCATATTACCCTGAGTAGTCTCCTCTATATTCATAATTTTAGGTTTCTTAGTATCATGGGCAACACTCCATACAGCTAGGGCCTTTGCATATATACTAAATCTTGACCCTCTCTTCAATCCTTCACTATTGCTGGCTTCATAACTGATTGACTTGTCTGGCCTTCTAATTTGGTCAAGTACAAAGGCCCTTTCTATGTCCCATCTTGGCACTAAGATCATGCCATGTCTATGCACCAACTCCATGGCTTCTGCAGGGATCATAGTCTCACTACCTAGATCATATGCCAATAGTTTGTCCATCAATTATTTATTATTTTCAAGATGTTCTCCTTGCATAAGGCTCAATGTGAGCTCATTTTGCTTAATTTTATATTAAAAACTTTTAAATTTAGACGATTTAATAAAATCATCATCCTCCATGAATTTCTTAGATTGGATGAGTCTATCATCTAATCTAGAAGCTAAAATTTGTAGATTAGTTGAGGCTCTTCCTACCTTTGTTGCCCTTTCCTACAAGTAATTTTGCCTGATATCAACAAAATACTGATCATTTCATGGTATAAATTGTAGGGCTCTACTCACAACCCTCTCAAGGATGTGCATGCTTTTTTTATCTCTTATTTCCTTTTGCCACCCATGTAGAAGATGATGGTTGTTCTTCCTCTTCAATATCAATTTCCAATTGGACATCAAGCTTAGGGAATTCTTTGTTCATTTTTGCCTCTTCTTCTTCTAGCTCACTTGGCATTTGGGCCATAATATGATCAAATTTCTCAACTATTTTCCTCAAATTGCCAGGATATGGAATATTTGTATAAAAACCCTTGAAATCTAGGTTGGTTCTCCTCAAGGCATCCTCTACCTTTTTTATTTCAGCATACTTCCCCAATAACTCATCATCTTCCCCTCTTGCTACTATATTATAAATTAAATCTTCTATAGGGATGGGTTTTTTGGGAGGTAGAATGTAACCCCTAATGGCTTTTACCTCATTTGTTATATAATTTTTTGGGTCATACATTCTGTAAGGTCTGGTAGCAAACTTATACTGACCTAGATACTCACTTAGTTTTTCATAGGCTTTCTTCCCAATTATAAAATATCTTACCTTAAAACTTATACAGACAAATGTAGATTTATGTAGGGAAGGAGGAATCATCTCTTTATTCATCAATCAGAATTGCCAAAAGAATTCAATGATAACTAACCTAGGGGGCAGATATTTAGGTAATATATGAGGAGGCTATGGGCATGCATAAACTTTCATCAAGGTGCACTCATTAAACAAATATATATCCCCCCAATTATGATCTAATTTCACCTTTTTATCCAAAAAGGAAGGTTTGAGTAATGTTTTCAAAACATTAGGGGCCCTAAAGAAAGTATGGTCTACCATCCTCATGATCATAGAACTAAACAAATTGAAAAATACAATTGCATTTGAATAATGAATTTTTTTATCCCAAATGTGAGTCCATAGTTACACAGGTAGCTCACCAAATTCATCAGATGTTTGATCAATGAAATCCTGACTGATGTACCCCATTTTTTTGTACAGGATCGAATGCATTAGCAATGAGTAATGGTAAAATTTGAAGTCCTTCATCTCTCCTTTCTTAGCATTGACAATTTGATGGTGCATGCTATCCATGACGATGTTAGAGTAAATAATTATTTATTAATTAATTATTCCATTACTTAATCTTACTTAGGTTAATGCATTAGTTAATAGTTGTAGTGATGAGTTGTTGACAACATGGGAGTTTGTTCCATTCTAGCATGTTCCACCTTTTTGTGGATGCTTGGTTGTCGACCATATCTTCTACCACTTTTCAATTTTTTCTACAAGCTTTCATGAGGCATTTACATTTGGGCTCTCTCATTATATTTTCTCAATTCAATATATTCCATTTTCATTGTAAGTACATTCTCTATTTTGCAATATGTTCTCTCTCAAGTTCGATTTCATTAACTCCTACAGATGAATCCCACATAATCATATTTCCTATTGTGAAAAGGGTCTTATATGTCACATGCCATTAGAAGAAATGAACCATATACACAATCCTCTACCCCATCACTTCCCAGAACATTGTGTAATCCATACACTGTATTCTTGAAGTAGTGTTTGAATCTACTTAGTGCCAAATGGTCCTCTACTTTCTTTGGTATCTACCCTACCTTTTTGATATTGTAGGGGGTGTGGGGCAACATCACATTGTTCAGATAATGAGTTTTATTCCTCCCAAATTTCCCCTATAAATCATCAATATCTATAGGCACATCCATTTGTCCCTCCAAACCAAAAGCTTCTATGAAAGAGGCCCTATCAAGTGTGCATAAAATAATCCCATTATGTCTATGGAATGACCTCGAGACTAGATTGTAAGAATTTATCAAAGACGTCAACAAATCCACATCAACAAATACCTTTGGGAATATCAATTTTGCCATATTCTTGTTCCATGGGTTGCATATTGGTACATTCTCAGTTCTGTTATGGTAAAAATACATGAATAGATTAAAACCATTGACCTTAGGGTATTTTGCATCCATGCTGAGGAAGTAAGGGTCTTTGAAAACATGGTCATTTGCTAAATTGCATCGGATGACCCTGGAAGTATCTTCAATAGTCCTCTGCATGCTTATTTAACTTTCAAACTCTAGTTTTCTTTTATGTTTTCACTGTACCCTTCTTCTTCTTCCCTTCTGCTGTGACCTCTACAACATCATCACCTTCCTCTTCAACCTCTAATTCCTTAGCAAGAACCTCTTCAACATCCATGTTAGCCATTTTTTTGTAAATCTATCTCAAATTCCTGTAACAATGATACAGAGAACACAAAGCTATGGATGCCTAGAGAATTTTCAAAATAGAAAACACAAGATTTTTGAAATGAAAAATACTCTGAATGTTCAATCAAATCTTTATAGTTTAATCATGCAATCTACCAGCTTTAATAAATTTTGCATGCACAAGTTTTAATACCACCTTTGTAGGATTTCAGAAAGGTATATCAACCGTATAATTCTATCATGAAGTACTTTTTGTTTTTGTTTTTACTTGGCTATGGTGAATTTGTCCTTTTCTTTAAACTAGCATGACACCTTAGCCAATCTCTTTTCAAATTTGGTCTTTCGCTTATACACTAAGTCCAACCCTTAAATCCTTGTAACTCCAGAGATACAACTATCAAACCCTTACGTCTGTTTGGTGATACTTCAAAAAACTCCAAGTGTAGAAGCATTAGGGTTCTTTAAGCATGGATTTGCAATTCCTTTTGCAAACCCTAAAGGAGCGGAACTCATGAATTTTGCAAACCCTTTCAAAAAATTGAATATAAACCTAGGGTTTTTAACATACTTAGGGCATTTTAATGACTATGTTGATGAAAAACCTTGAGAATTTGATAAAATTCAAACAACATAAGGACATAACTAGGGTAACACAAGATTTAAAAAAATTATTAAAAGAGTAACCCTAATCTAAAGGACACAAGGATAACATGATTTTTCACACATATTTTTGGAACTTCTCTACACTGTGAAAAATCATACCATCAAGTTATTTCATTGATTATGTCCAAGGGGATTTTGGGCTTGTTTATTTGGGGGATAATAAACCCTATCAAATTTTTGGAAAGGGAAAAGTTATGATTAAGTTGTAGAATGAGAATAATTGGCTACTACATGAGGTAAGACATGTTCCAAGGCTGAGTAGGAATTTAATTTTAGCAAGGCAACTAAATGATGAGGGTTGTGTAGTTACTTTTAATGATAAAAATTGAATGGTTTCAAAAGGTTCTCTTGTAGTTGAAAAAGGTGTGAACGTAGGCACCTTATATATTTGTACAAGTCATAATGTTCCTTCTACTTTGATTGTTTTAGAGATAAAAGAATGTTTAGGAATAGTTGCTACAATTGAATACGGAGAACAAATAGTTGCTGTAGATTCTAATACAATGCTCTAGCACAACAGACTTGGGCACATGAGTGAGAAAGGTATGAAAGTACTTCATTCAAAGAAAGTTCTACTAGGTCTAAAATGTGTTAATATGGATTTCTATGAAAGCTATGTGTATGGAAAACAAAAGAGAGTGAGTTTTGTGAAGAATGGAAAGGAAAACAAAAGTGAGAAATTATAGCTTGTGCATACAAATGTATGGGCACCAGCTTAGGTATCTTCCCTTGGTGTCTCTCATTATTATGTTGCAATTATTGATGATGCAACTAAAAATGTATGAGTTTATTTCCTTTGATAGAAATATGATGTATTTCAAACTTATAAGAAATGGAAATTCTTGGTTGAAAATGAGACTAGAAAGAAATTAAATTTTTTTATATTTGATAATGGTGGTAAGTATTTTAGTCATGAATTTGAATATTATTGCTCCATTAATGATATTTGTAGATAGAAAACTATTCCAAGGACTCCATAGGAAAATGGAGTGGCTGAATGCATGAACATGACTATAATGGAGTGTGCAAGAAGCATGAGGTTACATGCTAGGTTACTCTTGAACATGTGGGTGGAAGCTATCAATACTACTATATATTTGATTAATAGAGTTCCCTCTACTCCTTTGGGTTGTGGTATTCTAGAGGAAGCATGAATTTCTAAGAAGGTGAGTTATTCTTTTCTTAGAACCTTTGGTTGTGAAGCATTTGCACATGTTGATTCTAAAAATAGAACCATGCTGGAAGCTAAGTCAAAGAAATGTGTATTTGTTGGATATGGCATTAATGAATTTGGTTATAGGCTTTGGGATTTTGAAAATCATAAAATTGTAAGAAGCATGGATGTCATATTCAATGAGAAAGTGTTGTACAAAGAACTATTGCAACAACATGAGAAGAAAGAAAATGATTGTGTAGTGCTAGATGATACTCCAAAAGTTGATGTTCCAACAATTCCTCATAATCTGCAACAACCACAACAATAAATACCACACACCCTAGTGAATGTTAGATGGTCCACAAGGATAAGTAGACCTCCATTAATATTTTCTCTTTCTTTCTATTCTATTTTACTTACTAATGCTGGTGAAAGTAAATGTTATGATGAAGCTATGTAGGTGGATACAAAGACTCAGTGAGAGTCTATGATGAAAGATAAAATGAACTCTTTGCTAAAAACTAAGACATGGGATTTATGCAAGTTGCTTGTAGGTAAAAAGGCTTTACAAAATAAATGGTTTTACTGGTTGAAAGAAGAGGATGGATGTAAGAAACAATTTAAAACTAGGTTAGTTGTAAAAGGATTTTCACAAAAAAGGGCATTGATTTTGATGAGATATTCTCTCTTGTTGTTAAAATGACTTCTATTTGCATTGTTTTAAGTATTGTGGCTACTAAAGATTTGCATTTGGAGTAGCTTGATGTTAAAACAACCTTCCTTCGTGGTGATTTGGATGAAGAGATATATATTTCTTAGCCATAGGGATTTACGGTCAAAGGTAAGGAGAACTTAGTGTGTAGATTGAAAAAAAGTTTATATGGCTTGAAGCAAGCACATCAGCAATGGTATTTGAAATTTGACAATTTTATGCATGATCATGGATATAGTAGGTATCATTTAGATCATTGTGTTTATTTTAGGAAGTTGGATGATGACAACTCCATTATTTTATGTTTATATGTTGATAATATGCTTGTAGTTGACATGGATCACATTAAGGGGTTGAAATGCCATTTAGCACATGCATTTGCTATGAAGGATTTGGGGGCAACAAAAAAAATCTTTGGTATGAAGATTTGGAGAGATAGGAAGAACAAAAAATTGACATTATTTTAGGCTAATTATATTGAGGTGGTGTTGCAACATTTCTCTATGGAGAATACTAAAGCTATCAACACACTTTTACCTGGTCATTTGAAGTTGACTAAGGAGATGTGTCCAAAGACACAAGAAGAGGAGGATAAGATGTCCAAGTTACCTTATGCTTCAGTTGTAAGAAGCTTGATGTATGTTATGGTATGTACTAGGCCAGATATTGCACATGTAGTGGGAGTTATTAGTAGGTATATGAGTCATCCAGGAATTGAGCATTGGAATGTAGTAAAATGGATTCTCAAATATCTGAGAGGAACATCCAATAAATGTTTACACTTTGGGGGCTCTACTACTAATTTATAAGGCTATTTTGACTTAGATTTGGTAGGGGATATTGATATTAGGTAGAGTACTATAGGTTATGTATTTACCATTGGTGGGGCAATAGTGAGCTAAGTTTCTCAATTATAGAAGGTTAATGCTTTATCCACTACAAAGGTAGAGTATATTGCTACTATAGAGGCAACTAAGGAGATGATATGGCTTTAGTTTTTTCTGGAAGAATTGGGACACTCTCAAAAGGATAATTATTTGTTTACAGATAGTCAAAGTGTCATTCATCTTGCAAAGAATTTAGCTTTTCATTCAAAGACAAAACACATTCAGTTGTGGTACCATTTCATTTGGTTAGTTTTGGATGATGGATCATTAAAGATGGAGAAGATACATACAAATGACAATCCAAGGGATATGTCTATAAAGGTAGTGATTAGGGAGGAGTTGAACTCCTCTTTAGCTTCGGTTGGTCTTCTTAATTGAACAAAATAAAAGAAAAATAGAGTCTAGGGTGGTTTGATATTCCAGTGGGAGCTACAGGTTTAGTAGTGCTAAGATTAGTCTCCAAGTGGGAGGTTATTTTTGTGGAGCCTGATTAGTCTCCAAACAGGATATTATTGTGATGTGGAGCTTAATCAGACTTAGAGGTTTATTTGACATGGTTTCCCTCAAGATTATTTCTGTGGAGGTTTATGGGGTCAAGGAGCAATGCCCCCATGAGGGGTTTTAGGGGTAGCACCCCGAAAGCCAAAAGTTCCCTTATATTGTAAAAGACATTGGCTACTATTTTTCTATACGTCTAGCCCTAATTTTGTAAGTGACAAAAAACTTAAAAAGGGCTTAGGGTTAGGGATTTTCATGTGTGATGCAAAAATTGGTTCTTGTGGTGGTATTGAGTTGTAAGTGATTATGGATTGTAATCAAGTTGTAATCACTGGATAATAATAATATTGGACTGGCTATTGGTGGACATAGCTCAGATTGGGTGAACCACATAAATCTTGGTGTGTTGTGTTCTCTTATGTGTGATCTATTATTTTTTGATATTGGTTATATTTGTATGTAACTATTATTTATGTATGAGGTTAGTCCTAACATCCTTAACTTTGCACAAGCCAAATATCTCTATAGCCTTTGTGATACAAAAAACTATCTCTGCGCTACTAGAGAAACTATCTAACACTTAGACAATTTTTTGTCTCTAACTGTAGAATATTCAATAGCATATTCTGCCATCTCTACCTAAGATTTATATTGTCATAAATGATAACCCTAACTCATCCTACCTAGGCATATTTCCAAAAAGGGAAATATTTAATCTTATAATCTATAGAGTGACAATACAAACATCTATTGGGAAAATTCAAATACATGACTCGCACAGAGAATTTTTTTTGACCAACTTGTATATCAATGGCTCCTTTGAATTCCTTAGCAAGATCAATTCCCACACCTAACCCTCTTTCAAGGGTACAAATGTAATAAATACTCAGGCTCAACTAAAACTACATAAACAAAGGTTTGGACAATATTTTACAAAAAAATTTAAAAACTAATTTAGAATATATATGTGTGTGTGTATGTGTGTGCGTATGTATGTATGTATACACACACACACACACATGTGTGCTTATGTGTATGTGTATGTACATATATACATGTATATATTGTTGGATGAGTATATGGGAACAAGATACTGAGAAGGGGGGGTGAATCAAGATCTTAAACTTTTGACTCCAGAAACCAATTTCATAAATTCATACCTAATTTATATCATGCAATAGATCTATCATTAAAATTGTAATGCTGAAATGTTAATGATATGTACATCACATTGATATAGATCTCAATACATAAAAAAATGATTTGGTTACCCATAAACACTTCAAGATGAAGGTAAAAATGTGGTAGGCATGAAACAAGACTAATGGGAAAGTAAACTCTAAGAAGGGGGTGAAACAATGTTTCAAAACTTTGACCATAAAACATTCACCACACATCCATCTCATAATTTAGTAGATAAACTAAAATAGATAACTACACATTGCATCCATAGCATAAACAAATTTAACACATGACATAATAAATTTGGTTACCCAGAAACCCTCCAAGGAGAAGTTAAAACTAGGGTGGGGATGACACCCACAAATCTTCACTACTGCAGTTTTAAAGTATAGCCAATTATGGTTACAAAAGTTTGATCAAAAATTATGATCTACCATGTGAGGGGTCTACCCTATCAAAGGCTATAAAGACTGTTAGGTCTCACCTTGTTAGAGGTTTAGACTCACAATTAAGGAACCATTTAGTTAAGAGATTTATAAGAGCCTATTAGGACTCAAAACCTATTAGGGCTACTTTGTTGGGAGATTTTATGTGTATCTACTATTAGAATGATTCAACACCATGATCCTTCAGTTAGAACCTCATTGCTAGATGTTAGATCTTATCTATCCTAATGAACCCATGATCCTTTTGATTAGATATATCTTCTCTATCCTTTCTCTATTTTTTTCTATTATCTCTAACTGATTCTTCAATTCATAACATTGTCATAATCTCTATAGTCACCATGAATGCTCTCTCTCCACTTAGTAGTTATCTCTCTCGCATCTCCTTCTCTCTTACAAAATCTTTAGGGTTTTTGTCCTTAAGTAAATATAGGTGGACTAGGGTTAGGTTAGAAATTAACTATTGTGGTTGATTCATATTGCCGCTTAAAACATCCCTTAATCATTGATATTATAGTCAATTTTTTTTATCAGTGACTCACACTTAATCGATTAGTTAGTATCTACTAAGCTTATTTTGAAGTTTATAGTGTTAACTAAGTAATCTAGGTTCTACCAAGTTCTATAGTTGATACCAAGTTCTAGAATTAGTATTTAGTTCACACCAAGAAGTATCTACCAGTTGATAAGTAACAGTGCAAACCACACTTCATGGCATTAACTGAGTTACATAGTATCAACCATGGTCTCTGGTGTTTACCAAGTTTGCAGTATTAGTGATGTGAATCTAGTGTTGATCAAGGCAAGGAGTGTCAACCAAGTGATTTAGTTTATACCAAGCTCATAGTGTTAGTGTTGACCAAGTCATGCAGTGTCAACTAAGTGATTCAATTTATATATCAAGTTTCACAATGTTCGTCAAGTCACCAATGTTGACCAAGTTTAGACTACTTGGAAGTGATTAGTATGAGTTGAGCTTCTATGTCTACCAAGTGCATGATGATGCCAAGTGTTGAAAATGGTTTTTGAGTATTAGAACCTCATCGAGTTTGTCTTCAAAACCTAAGTACTAGTAGTTGAGCCAATTTTGTGTATTTTGGTGAAACTTGTATTGTAGCTATTTTGGATTGGTATATATGTAATGCATTGTATCACATACAAATGAGATACAATAAAAAGGAAAGTATGAAGAGAAGAAGTGTGAATTAAGAAGGTACAATCAATATAAGGAGCAACAAAGATTTATCTATCATGGTAAGACAATCATTACATTTCAAAGGAATCTCAACCAACAAACCAGAGTTGTAAATCGAAGATCAACCACTAGTTCATCCTAACAAGTGTATCAGTTAAATCCTTTACCAAGGTAGACTTAAGAGTATTTTTTAAATCTCTTTACTAAGTGCATACTTGATGGTATGTTTTGTGAATCCTTTAACAAGGTGGACCTACTCGTCCTTATTGCCCCTAACAAGGTAGATCATCAAAAATGATCAATTATAAGCCTTAACAGGTTAACTTTATACTATAGTACTAAAGTTTGTGGGTACCATCCTCACCCCATTTATACTTTCTATTTAGAAGATTTTTGGGTCACCATATTTTGTGTCAAACTGCTATGAATGTTTTAATGCTTTCAATCTTTCATGTATACAATTAGATTAGAATATATATGAAGGATTAATTGGTGAAATAAGACTAAGTTTTATTAGTTCCTAATTCACCCCTCCCCTCTTAGTAACCTAGCC
The DNA here is from genome assembly GCA_028749045.1 of Cupressus sempervirens. Lineage (NCBI taxonomy): Eukaryota > Viridiplantae > Streptophyta > Pinopsida > Cupressales > Cupressaceae > Cupressus > Cupressus sempervirens. The sequence goes on along the minus strand of CM053786.1, from coordinate 131,819,245 downwards.
TATCCTATATTTCCAATAATTGGTATCAAAGCTTTGTGGTTCTCAGAGGAAAAGTCTAACAGCTTTAGAAAATATCAAAGGCAATGGAGGTATACATGCTAGATAAGGCTATTGACAATGAAAAGCTAGATTTGGAATTGGCTATTGGGAAATTAAAGAAAGAAAAGGATCAACTCTCTCAATCATTAAAAAGAAGAAAAGATCTTGCAGTAAAAATAAATGACAATCTCTACACTAAAGAAATAATTCAAGATATCTATCCTAAAAGAAACTCAGATGAAGCCAATGAGGCAAACGAAGATCTATTAGAAAAGAATTGAAATCTTCAAGAAGAAGTTAGAAAGCTAAAAAGAGAACAATAAATTTATTCAGTAAGATTATGTGAAGTCATGGAAGAAAAAGACAAAGCCAAAGAAGAGATAAAAGAAAAGAACAATGAAATTCATCATCTATGCCTTCAACAAGCATACTTCATTGATTATATTACTAATGTAAATGAAGAAATCATAAATTTAAGATCAAAGAATGACATATTGAAAAATAATCTAAACACTCAAAAGAAAATCAATAAGAGAATGTTGAAATCTCAAGTAGACATGAATCAGTTGAATGAGCAAAGTCAATACAGATAAAAAGGCAAAGTGAGAATAGGATACACATAAGAAGGTGAATCATCCAAAAAAGGAGCTCAAAATAATCAAAGGCCTACTTGAAATCATTGTGGTAAGTTAGGTCATACATCAAACAAATGTTAGAGGAATGGTAAAGAAAAATTTAATGGAAAGTGTTACAATTGCAATAAGCATGGTCATAGAGAAAGTGAATGCAAAGAGAAATCTAAATTTGAAGGTTATTTTCATAAATGCAAGAAGCATGGAGACAAATCTTCTTAATACAAAACCAAGATATTGAACCCAACAGAACATATTGTGAAAGCTATATTTGGTTGGGACTACAACACATGGTGTAGATGGCACTACTATGGAGAATTTGGGCACATTGGAGAAAATTGTGTGAAACATCACATGAGGACAAGAGACACCACTAGAAGATGTTTTATTTGTACAAAAATTGGGCATCTTGCCAAGAACTGTATGAACACTACAAGTATTAAAGACAAAAAGATAGCCAAATATGACAATATCAGAAAGTAGATGAGGTAGCAATGAATTGCAAAGTCTTCTAAGAATGCAAGTCTAAGTCATGAATCACATGTCACTCAAGAATTGGGTGACTCAAGCATTTCAACTTGATCTCCCATAGGAATGACTAGAATTGAGACTCTGAAGGAGACATATTACATCAATTTCAAATAGCTAGAAGGAAAGATCCATATCAGCACTCAAGATGAAAAGGGATCATTGAGTGACTAAGGAAAATCAAGACCTTACTAAGCTAGGTTAGGTTTTAAGATCATGCCAAGCAAGGTCAAGATACATTGAAACATTATGAGGACACCGAGCCATGAATGACTCTACTAAGCACTAAGGTTGAATTGAGTGGAAGATAGTTTGGGACTAAATGAGTGATCATACCAAGCATTAATGGTGATTCAAAAGTAAAAATTTGTTAAAAGGAAGGAAGTCGAATTCATTTATCATCGTGAATTTTTGAAGAGCTATTTGCAAAGGGCAATTTCTGTGCTTCCAAGAATTTTGTGTATATTTTGTTGAAGATTTTTGTGTTTTCATAAAGCCTACTAAGCATGGTGTCTTCTAGTAGCAAAAATAGGAAAGGATCTGAGATGTTGGTTTGAGGAGTCGATTGGAAAGTACCAGACTTCAAGTTGAGTTTAGCAATTATCGAAGCCCTTGACCCAACTAGAGCTTAGTTGCAAATTCCACCCAAGGTATTACTTGTTAATGTTTTTTAATCACATTTTCACTATTCAATACAAGAAATTGGAACCCTAGAGATGGATGAGACTCTGAAAAAGTTATGTATGAATGGTGTGTTGAAACCTGAGCATCAACATTTGAAGACCAAGGGTTTAACACACATTTTTCATATGTCCTGAGACTTTCAAATAAAATGGATAAGGTTTATTCTTAGCCATGTACACAATAGGAAATTATGGTTGGAGCAACCTATTCAAATAAAAAATAAAATTATGCATTGTATCACAAGGCTCCCAATGTTAAACAAAGCAAAGGCTACCAAAACCCTAAGTCAGGTAGAACTAAAAAGTAAGACTCTTGTCAAGTATGATGGAAGAGGTATGAAGATCAGCAATGTGACTAACATGGAGCTAAAATTTTGAATTCATGTAATGGCTCATAAGATCTATAGCTCCAGTCATCTCAACAACGTGTCATGTGAGGTAGTTGATCTGGCTCTCAAGGTAGTGAAGAACAACATGTCCTTCGACCTTGCCAAGCTAATGTTGAATCAATTCAAAAAAAACATGGAGAGCATTAGGACTTCAAAGAAAAATCCATAGATGGGTGAGAACATTTTCAATATCATGGAAAATTACTTTGATTCATTCAAGGAAAAGATGAATAGTAGATATAGAATTCCAAAGAAACTTGTAGAAGATTAGAAGGATAATGTTTGTTTTATGGTAGACTATGAAAAAGTCTACATTCAAGAAGTCAAACCTAGAGTGGTGCGGATTAAGCCTCTAAACTACGAAGTTAATATTGAATACACCAAGGATGTCATTGAGGCACTATTGAATAAACTTGTGGATCCCAAGGCCACATATTTTGGTATGTTTAATGAAGCCAAAGCTAGAATAGAACTTGAAATTATGCTTCCTCAAGCAGTCAATAAAGGGAAGAAGAGGATAGCAAAACCGAGGAAAGGAAGTTCTACACTCCTATTGATAGAAGGAAAAGGAGATGATGTGAAAGGAGATGATGCAAAAGATGAAGTAGAAGAAATGAAGTCTAAAGAGGAACAACATGTAAGGAAGAAGGGTGAGGTTATCATTACCCAACCCACCAAGTCATCTATTGTAGTATTCACAAGAAGAGCATATAGATCAAGAAAGAAATTGAAATTAGGTGAGGAGATGCTGAGGAAATTATTTTCAAGAAACCTCCACCTAAATTTTAGGAAAAATTAAAGGAAATTAAAAGAGGAGCTAGAATGGAAAACTTCAAATCTCTCTTATATGAAACTAGAATGCAGATGAGAAGAAGCAAGTTGAAGAAATGATGATGTCAAAACTAGGTAAATGGAAATACTCTCCTAATCAACTTGTACAACAAATTTCCAATGAGCTTATGCAAGAAATAAAGCAAAGATGGGATTGTCGGTCTGACTTTTTGTGTGATAGAAGTCTTTTGTCCAATTGTAGAAAAGTCAGATTTTTTCTTTCTAAGTGAAACATAGGGTTTCTAGATAATCCATCCGTTGGCTAGCCTTTGAAAAAACCTTGTGAAAACCCTACGTTCTTTCTATTCATACATTGTCAGGCGCAAAATATTTGAATTTTCAAATAAGGCAAATATTCTGTCATCTTTTATCTTCTGTGTCCCCAAGATACCTTTCCTCTCATATTCCCCTAGCCATCTGATCTAAGTAGATCTACCATTGTCATTACGTCGCTATGAAAACATGGGCACTTTTTATGTATGGCGAGGTAGCGAGTGCTAAATAGTTTATAAAATGGGACCGCAAAATGAAGATATGGCGGTCAGAGCTTTGTTTTCTAACTGATTTATTATTTAGGTACACATTGAAATTACCATCAAAATAGGAAAGGGGACCCAACATAAGCAGTCTGAAGTCAAAGCCAGAATGATGATTTTTTCAATGCTTCGCTACCTTGCTATCAAAAAAATTTGACACTTCGCTGTTAGCGAAGTAGCGAGGCCCTGTGAAATCAAGAGCCAGTGACATTGCAATTTGTCAGTACCATGACTAAACTAGGTGGCATGACAAGTAATAAATGCCATTGTCAGAAGCAGTTTAATAGAAAAAATAATTATTTGATGGCCCCTTGCATTTCACGATGCCAAAATTCATTAAAGTGCCGGAGCTTGCTACCTCACTATTGGAAAAATTTGACATCTCGCCGTTAGCGAAGTAGTGAGGCCTCGTGAAATTGAAGAGCTGGTGGGACCTTTGGTGACATGGGATGTTGATTAGGATTGAAGTAAAATATTAAAAGGCGCCAACTGTGCAAAATTCCATATTTCATCAATGCCCTTCTGATCAAATGTGCAAAGAGATCCTATGCGTCAGATTGGAACAAAATCAACAGTCCTCACTACCTTGCTTTGAAAAGTTGCACGCTCTTTAAGCTATGCGACGTAGCGAATATGAATCAAAAGACTACGTGCAGTTTCCTCACCTTTGATTAAACCTATGATCAACGACCGTCGTCTACTCACTATGAAGAGTTGCGAGGGAGATATGTATAGCGACATAGAAAATAGGGCCCATTGCCTTCTTTTTGAGCAAGCCTAGTAACATATCATTTGTCGATTTTGGATCAGATCGATGGTTGTCACTGCTTTGCTATGGCAAGGTGCTCATTCTTTATGCATAACAAAGTAGCGACATGCTGACATGTGTCCTCAGTTGTCAGTGGGTCCAGATATAAGTGCCATCAAGGAAAGAGTTATGTACATGGTAAGTTTTCATTGGGTGAATTGACTAACATGTCAAGTGCAATGCCTAGTTGTTCTCTCTGTATCACATGATCGTAGGATTCTTGAAGATCGACAGCGTAGTTTTAAACATAGAATGTGGTGCCACTCTCTATATTAATTAGACATGAAAGCATCGTGCATGAAAAAATAGAGTATAACACAGAAGATTTCATCAGTTCATCTTATGCGAGCAAAGATTTTGAGCCACTCTTGTGCAGAAGCAATTACTGAGGGAAAGTGTGCCAAAGTCTAGCAGAATTTGTAAAATTGTCTGTTCACGAAAAGATTGCAGAAATACAGAGGAAAAAAAAGACAAAATTCAAGTAAGTAGTACTGCCATAATCTTCGTAGGTTTTTCTAGTTCTAAAAAATAGTCCAAGATGCCTTTGAAGAAGGGATTTTCAGGTCAAATAAACTATTTAGATAGAAATTTGCATGATGACTTGCTTGAGTTGCTCCCTGAGCCTATTGTAGAGACAGTGCAAGTTAAAAGTTTAACCTCTTTGAACCCTAGGCTAAGGATAGCTGATGGATTGTATGATAAGGGTAATTGGGTCCAGGATGCTAAAACTTCTCAAACTAGTTTTAGTTTGTTCAAAAAACGGTTTGCAAAAAGGAAATTATATGCCCCTCATGCCAATATATGGAATTTTGATCTGGGAAAGCTAGTTGTTCCCAGTGTGTTTATGGATTATGACCTTCTTGAAGTCGTAGCGAAAATTTATGATCAAGCCAATAAGGTAGTGAGAAGAATGGATGGTGAGGTTTTAATTACCATCAGTCCAGAAGAAATTAGGGAAGTTTTCAGTCTAGGACCTCTCACTAGGTATCATGTGCTCATTGATTTGATAGAGTTAGAAAAAGAATATATGTCCAAAAGGGATGTAGATAGACAAGGTGCACTGAAGGCCCACATAGGTAGAATTGGAAACCTACCAGCAATAACATCATCTTCTAAAGAACCTTTCAAGAAATCATGCTTTAATGCTAGGGCAGTAGAGATATACAGGACCCTGTGTAGAGTCTTCGGAGAGGGTGAAGAAGATTTTATTCCTATGAGCTTCATGTACATGATCACCCAAATCTCCTCTTTTGGTGTAGAAATAATTTTTGATTTTGCATCTTACCTGGCTAATGAGATTCACAATGGATTGGTGGGGATTGCAAAGGGCAAGGTGGAAAAGGTTTGGGGTCAATACTCCCTATTGATGCATATGTTTCTATTTAAAGGGGTTACATATTTCGGTAAAGAAATGGTTTTAAATAGGGAACAAGAGGGGGAAGCACTACCAGTTCAATTATGGAGTGCAAACATGACTGGGGAAGCAAAAAATGCTAGTTTTGTTAGATTTGATAGGCACTTTTCTTCTAAACTAAGATGCCTCATATTGAGTGATAATCCCAGAATTCCTAAGGCACTAATGCACCTTGTTAGGCCTATGGATAGACCCCATAGTCTAAAAGTTTCACATAATTGGGGAGATATCATCCAATATCCAGTCTCAACTGTCATTAGGGTTTATGGATTCAAAGGGACACCCCATGTACTACCCTATCAGGTGCCTTTAAAGGTAGGAGTAGCTGAATTTTTATGGCAGTTGGGAGGAGTGGAGGAGACCTTTTTGCACAAAAGGGGAACATGATCAATTTTTCCTACTTGCACTGTGGCTCACCAATTTGTAATAACTAAAGAGGGGTGGATCTTCCTCTACAAATTTTTGGATCAGTATAAGATGGCAGTATCTCACTCTCATTTTTGTGACACAGAAGACTTCTTTAATTCTGCTCTTAGACATAGGATCAAGCTGCTTCCATGTCAGCATGAATTCTATTTCCCTGAAGATGTAATAAGGAATGAATATTCTTTGTAGGAGCAAGAAACAAAGAAAGAGAAATGGAGAGTCTATTCAAAAGTTTTGGATTTTATTAATTTTTTTGACAAGGATTACAGTCCTCTTAGTAATATTGCAACTAATACAGATAGAATAAATAAGCTCATGAATACATTCCTTGAAATAATGGAGGTAATGAAAGAGAAGAAATAACATTTTATTGATTCTTTCCCAGATAAAGCTAGGGAAGTTATGAGAAAATTGGGTTTCACCCCTAACATAGGGGTAGGTCCACTGGTTGTGCGAAAAAGGACAAGATATACTGTTATTCAGGATCAGATGCCCACTGTAAACAAAGGAAAGCAGATAATTGAATCTACTAGTACTATTTTTGAAGAAAGACCCCATAAACCTTCTCCCAAAAGAAGAAAAATAATAAGGGAAGAGGAATCCCATGACGAAGGTTACTCACCTTCCCAAACTCCAATTAGAATTGAGGAGGAGCAGCTCACCAATGAGCAAATTGAACAAATGGGGTCACAAGGAGGAGTTTTTGTTACTCAAGAAGAAATTGATGAAGGGAACCCCCAAGAGCTTCCTGTGCCGAGTTTTGAATTAACTGTAGCAGATTTCAGAGGAAGGGAATTAGACCATGTTTTGGATCAAGCTAGTCAGAAATTTTTGTCTGATAACAGTTTTGTAAAATCTAGGGCTTTCTATCAGTTTGCATGGAGGGAAAACATGCACATTTTTGAGAAAAGATGTAGGAATATGAAAACAGAGCATCCAAAAATGGATGAAGCCTCTATTTAGAATCAAATAAAGGAACAAATGATACAAGAGTTCCAAAATATAACCCCTGAAGAGGGTAGACAGATGGTGAAAGATGCAAATATTTTATTATTTCCCAATTGGGATATTGCTGATGCCTTAATTTTTAATTCTGTGTTAAATAATTTAGGATTACTAGATCCAAATAAAGAGGAATTCTTGGGAACAACATTCAGTAATGACCAAGCTGCCCTTGTTATGTGGTCATTAAGAAGAGGATCTAGGACTACTCCATTACAGCCTGATGATTCAAGACTAACAGGGAGTATCATTGTGAGGAGGGTCGCTGATACTTCACATGTACAGGCAGCCCACATGAATGTGGACTATTCTAAATTTTCCTTGGCCACTACAGAAAAAGAAGAAAAGGAAATGATTGATCTACAGAGTAAGTATGAAATAGTGGTGGATGCCTACAATAAAGAAGTAAAAAAGAGAATTGAGTTGGAAAACAAGATGTCTCAATTGGAGAAGATACTTGGGAAAAGAAAGGTGGGAGAATCCAGTACACTTAGAATTGCATACCCTTCACAGTCATTTGTTGGATCAACCCCTATTATTGAAATACCTGACACCCCTGAAAGGCCCCAATTCTATACTGCAGAGGAATTTGAAGAAGAAAAAACAAAATTACATGAGTTGCAGATAGAATTAAGAAATCAACATGAAGAAAAATTAAAGCAGATTGTGATATAGTTGAGGGATAAAATAAAATGGTCAACTTTTTATGATCAGTTGACAAGAATTGCAACCCTCATGGATGAGTTGAACAGAGATAAGGATAAACTGACTCCTCTTGCACATAAATGGAGGGAGAGGAATAATGATATTACAATCATATGTATATCTCCTGTCCAAATGCCTTATCATCAAGTTGAGAAAATCTTTGATTTATTAAATAAGCTAGAAAATTTTGATGATGAAAGAGATTCTTTATAGAAAATATTAACACTCTGTTTTTCCCAATATATTGCTGAAAATTTCACTTTATTTCCTTGTGCTTTAGAATCTGTTGATACAATAAAGGAAAAGGAAAAGTGGAAAAGGGAGTTGGACGAGTTATTTAATGAAAGAATAATAAAAATCATGAGTGAAACTAGCCACTGGTTCTGGACAAAGACAAATGAAGAGCTAGTAAAAATACAGTTATTTTATACTGCTATGAGAAAAGAATTTGATGATTTAGAAGAAAGTGCAAATTCTTTAATAATGATACAAAGAGAAGCTCTAAGTTTTGATTGGCCAGATGATGATGCTTTTAATAAATGGAAAAATTAGTTTATAGAACAGATGTCAGGAGAAGATGAGGATGAAGATGCAAAAATAATAGTTACCCTCGTAGTTAGTAATGAAGACATGGAAGATCCCCAAGTTAAAGTAAGTTTGCAGGTAATTGAAGATGATACATCACTTTCAGACCTCATGACTATGTACTCCGAGGATGAAGAATGATTGTAAAATGAGATCATATTTTCTTGTCTCAACAACTGAGAAGCATAACAGAAAGGGACCCACCAAGGAATGTTTGATGTAATAAGCCTTTATGTTATTTGTTCTTGTCTTTTTGACAGAAGTCTATGTGAGTGCCTTTTTAAAAGGACACCTGTCATTTGTCTTTAGCTTGAAGCTTGTTGCATCTCACACTATTTAAGTGAGATCCCAAGGCTAAAGAAGGGTCCGAATTCTATTGTTCTAAGTCTTATGCTTAGTCTATTTTTTTGGTCCAAATTTTGAAAGCAAGTTTATAATGTATTTTTCTGTCAGTTCTCTGAGAATACGTGAATATAGAATGAGCTGTGTTTCTTTCCGAAGGCCATTCTGAGTCTATTGTAAAGGATATACCATTTTCAAAGGAAATGAATACAAATTGTGAACTATCCCCATATCAGTTCTTTCTAAATTTTGTCTCCTTTTAAATACTTAGCTACCTTGATGTTGTATGAGTAAAAGCTTGTGCAATTGAATGCAATCTAGTTAGGTTGTATATCCATTTATCATTGTTGTTAATTCAATGGATTAAATAAAGGCTTTGATGAATGTGATGAGATTCCTCAAGTATTGAAAAGGATTTTGAATGATAAATTCTGATAAGAATTGCTGATAGAATTTGTTGTAAAGCAACAAATTAGATCTAAGAATTTGCTATAGACTCTCAACCCCAATGGATTAGGAACTGACCAAGTTATTTTAGCTGAAGGAGAAATATATTATAAATGGTCATTCAAATGCATCATCAAATCAAATTTTACTTTTATTTCCTGTAGATCTTCAAAGTTGGCCAGCACTTGTCTGCATGGAATGTTTTAACTACAGTTAGCCACTATTGTTAAGGACATCTGCAGATCTATAGAAGAATTCTTGGCCATATCTGTTTCATGGGATGTTTTTATCCAGTTGGTAGGAATTATGTATATGTTTTGAGGATTGTGAGATGAGAATCATAATAAAAATAAGAATAATCCTCATATAGTTGTTCCAATTTTGAATCATCCCTGGGTATACCCGCCTTGGTTTTGCAGAGCCAAAAGAGTAGAAAACCATCTATGGTTTTGTTGAAGTTGGGTCCTGTATATGAGCAATGTTAGTATGCTAATAGAAACCAAATTTAAATAAAGCTTCTACAAACTAAACAAAATTCATAAACTTCAAGATAGACTAAGATGAACTCTCAATTGAGAATATGAGCCATTAATGGGCTCTCTCAATGAGAAGCTCTCTTGTTGAGTAGCTTTGTCTAAATAGATAGGATGTATGCTCAAGCTTATTCTTCAAAAAGGGCTTCAAATGGAGTTGGAATTTGGGTGTGAGTGTATGGTTTTGATGTAAAATGGCTTCTCAAAATGGCATTATGACTTTACTTCATGGATTGTGTTAAAATGGCTTGGGAGAGGATTCCTTAAATAGGCAAAGGGCTTGAGGGATCAAGGGCTAGGATGCAAGGATGTGAAAAAGCTTATGGAGGGCTCAGATTGCATGAGAGGAGAGCACATGGATTGTGCTTCCTTATAGCCAATCAAGGAGTGACACATGTCACATGGTGAGAGGATGGAGGAAAGGGGAAGGATGAGTCAACAAAGGAGGCTAAAGGGATAAAATCTTCATAAAGACCCTCATAATGACTTGTAAGAGCAATAAAAGGGCTTGTAAGAGTCATTTATGACCTAGTGGGCTTCATAAAGTTTTATGGTTGAGATATTTTGAGGGTGATGAGAGCAAATTTGACTTGGACTTGATTAGGAAGGTTTTAAGCTTGTTTAGAGTTGTGCAAATGATTAGAGGATGGATTAGGATGGTTTAGGATTAGCTTAGGGATAGGCAAGTGGATGGCATTTAATGAGGGTGGGTGAAGGAGGAGATATTTGTTAACTTTGGCTTGGGTTAGTAATTTTTAACCCATGTTTAGGGAATGTGACAAGGTTAGGAGGGGATTAGGATTAGGTTTAAATACATCTTCTAGAAGAGTCTAGACTTTGGATGAGGATAAAGACTTTCTAGAATAGTCTAGAATTTCCTAGGATGAGGATGAAGACTTTCTAGAAGAGTCTAGAACTTCTTAGGATGAGGATAAATTAGATTTTTAAGAAATAAATAAAGTTTTATTTATTTCAAGGGTTTGGGTTGAGGAGATATTTATTAAAACTTTTTTAATAAACATGAGGATTAATATTTAATCTTAATTAAATATTTTGAGTTGGGATTAGGGGTAGGAAATGATCAGATTAGCCTTTAATTAAAATTAAAGAAGGATTAGAAGATTTTGGAAGAGGTTAGTGGTCTTAAGGAAATTGGCCAAGTTTTGGGCAAAAAATAAATTTTTTATTTATTTTGGATTTTTTGGTCGATTTATTAATTAAATAATTAATAAATAAGGAAATAATGTTTAAATAAGATTTAAACATTTTTGGAAGGGATTCCTTAATTAAATATTTTTAATTAAGATAAAGGGATTTAATGGCATAAAAATTAATTAATTAATTAATTAAATAATTAATTAATAAATGATGATGTCATCAGGGATTTTTTTCAGAAAATAAAAATATTATTTTCTAAAGGATTTTTAGGTGTCTACATTTTGCCCCTCTTTGATGTGATGCCACAAGTGGCATGGCATCAAAGATAAGAAAATAAGATGCCCAAGGCTAGAGCAGAAGAGGAGAGAATGGACTGTGAGATGCCCCCTCAAGAAGGCAGTTGGGAGAGAAAGCGAGGCTCGACGACTTTTTGAAAAGTACAAGAATCCGAGATGAGCAAGAAGACTCAGATTTTCTTAAGAGAAGAGGTTTGGTTAGCTCAAACTCTCACTATGGGAGAATGATAAAGGGAGAATCAGAGGCACAAGAGGAAGCAAGCTTAAAATCTCAAGGATTGTAGAGGATGAAGGAGCGAAGCGCTATAAAAAAGAATCCAGGATAGGGAGATGGATGAGGGGATTATAAAGCTGATGCAACAGGATTTCAAAGAGTTAGATTGGTGGAAGATGGGTTTCGAAGATCCCTAGGACTAGGATTGTGGATCTTGAAAGATGAGGCTTGGTGGATTGATTTGGATTGGTGGATCCCTAAGACTAGGATTGTGGATCCCTAAAGCTAAGAGTGATGAGTGATTCAAAGAGATACTGATGCATAAGTTGGGGTAGGAGAGACGGATGCTGGATATGGATGGGGGATAATGGAGATGAAGGAAAACCATTGAAGCTTTTTGAGCAGGGGGGATACTTCAAAGAGAAGTACCACCATGTAGTTGAGCACTAAATTTGCTATAGGACTATTGGTTAATTGCCAAGTTTACCAAGAACATCAAGGCCTTTTCACCAACTGTCCAGAGGACTGACAAACTGACTCAAAACAAACACGCAAGGATTGCCCCAGTATCACACATGAATCCCAGAGGAAGCAGTGTGGAAACGACACTGGGTAACCCACAAGCAAAAAAGAAAACAAGCAAAAGACATGATCAAGACCTTACGCTCTGATTGCCCCATTCACAGTATACCATGATATGGAAGATCATGCCAACCTTGAGGAGGGAACAAGGAGATTGCTTGGAAAAGATATTTCAAGACCCAATAGGGAAGAGTCCAAATCAAAAGAAAGTGAAAATCCAAAAGAGAACCGTTTGCCAACGAGATGGGTAGGACGAGGTACTAACAGACCAAGATCAGATATGAGGAAAGCTATATCCTGCAAGGACCTATCGGAGAGCACCTAAGCTGGTGGATTTGGATGAGTGACGTGTCTGGCAAGCTGAACTAAGAAAGATAACACTTTGGTGATAGAAAATCTAGCTAAAGGATGCATTGGAATAGCTAACCAAGATGTGCGATGGGTGCAAGATGTTGATCAAGGACGAACTGACACAAACGTTGGATAGATGCAATGGTACTAAGCTAAAGACGATGTACAAGCTGACAGAACAAGATATTTACAAGTGATCTAACCAAGATATGGTACAAGCTAACGGACCAAGATAGTTACAAGCAGGCAAAATCTCAGGATGATAGGATAGCGGGATGGTTCGATGTTGTGCAAGATGCGAAAGCTAAGGGTGGGGTGATAGTGAAAGATATGGATTTGGCAGGATGCATCCAATGATGAGGAGAGATTTTGTGACCAAGGATAGCTAGAGGAGCAGGATGAGATGGATGGATAGGATGGTAGATAGCTAGGATTATGATGGATATAAAGAGATGACATTGGGTTTGCATGAGGATAGCCTAGAGCTAGATACCAATGACAAGGGAGGATGGACAAGACAAGATCTCCAAGGAATATAGTGCCCCCAATCAGAAGATAACATGTGGAAGGAGGTCTTATGATGGATGTGATAGGATTGAAGCTAGGATGGAAAAAGCTGAAGGGGCTAGGGAGATGGATGATAGCTGAGATGATTGGCTGAGGCTGCATAAGATTAGTGGTTGGTGTGAGATGGAAGCTGGAGGATGGAGGATAGGTGGATAGATTGGAAGATGGAGTTGGATGTCAAGAGATGACCAAAAGCATGAGGGTGATAGGCTAAGCTGGGGATGGTGAGATTATGCATGACGCTTGTTTGCCAAGTTTTCATCATGGTACTTGTCCAAGGTACTTGAATTGCCAAGTTTTTGCCAGTGGACGCTTTATTTTTCTTTTCTTTTTTTTGACTTTTTGACTTTGGACTTAGCTGGAATGATTTTGGCTTTCTTCAGCTATTTTGGCTTTTTTGGGATTTTTCACTGGCTGTTGGAATGTTCAATTTTGTTGCTAGCTGTTGGTACATCGGATGTGTGATTTATGCAATAGATCAGATTAGATGGGATTGATGGTAGGAGATGGAGGGATGAAAATGCTGGAAAGGAGCATGAGATGGGGATGCTTGCAAGAGCAACATTGGCACATGTTGGAACGAGTGTGAAAAGAGCATATGGGGGATAGATGGTAGATGCGGGCATGATGGAGGATTTGTGGAAGCGTGCTTGGGGATATAGGCACCCAAGATGGAGTTAGGAGATGGGGGACATGAGTCACTAGATGGGGGATTAGCAATGGTGGATGCCATTATGCATTGGGTTTCAACTTTTTTCTTGGGGATCCACATGGTTTTGGATTTTCTTTTCATAGGCTTCTGCATTGTTTTGCATTCTTTGATTGGATTTTGCCTTTTTGGAGTATGTCTTTTAGAATAGACATATGATTGCCTAGGATGTGGATTTTTAGCTTTATGCATTTTGAAGTTGGCATTCACATTGATGTGGTAAGCTTTGGGAAGATGGTTAGGAGAAGCTTTGTGAGATGGAGAGGATATGAAAGAGCATGTAGGGGGATGATGATGGATGATGTGCCCTAATATGTGCCTTTGTTGATCTTGCATAGGAATGGATGGAATAGGATTTTTATGATGGCTGATAGGAGGATGGAGGATGGTAGATTTTGGGACATAGGGACCCAAAATGGATTTAGGGCATGAAGGGGGGATATGGTAGGTTGTTTTGGGTTACAAAGATGGTGGAGGGGGGATGACATAAGATTTATTGAAGGAGTGATGGGAGGCTGGCATGGTGGGCTTGGAGATAGGCTTGGTTTGGGGTTGTAGTGTACCAACACCTTTAGATGGTGAGCCTTTGGATACATATCCAAGACCGTGAAATCCTAGATTTTTTTGTGCAATAATAGGCTCTCTGATTCCTTGCTCTTGTGGTCCTAAACCTTGAACTTGATAATGCCATCGATTGAGCATTTGAACAAGCTGAGGAAACTTTTTGCTTGCACAAAATGGTAGAAGTGATTTATTAAGTGTATTGCAATGGGGAGATACTGTTCTTAATTCTTCTGCTGAGAGAGGGCCACCATGGATGAATGTAAGTGAACAAAGAGGGTAGATTATAGATGGTGGAATAGCTTGGATAGGTGGTAAGATGGAAGCATGGAGCGGGGGAGATGGAAGGATAGGATCTTGATGTAGCTGGTGGGATGACAAGATATCTTGTAGTGGAGGAGATATGGCTTGAGGATTTGGAGATGGAGGAGATGGTGACTGCACTATGGATGGAAGACATGGTACGATGATATCTTCATTTATGCTTTGGGGGATGTCAACATGCTTTTGGGCAGGATCTTGATAGGATTGGTTTGGAGTGGATGGTGTGATAGGAGGTGAAGGGATGGATTCTTCAAAGGCAGTGGATGGATAGATGGGAGATTCAGTAGTGGAGATGGGTGAGTAGAAGATGGATGCATAAGGGTCATTACGAGAGATTTGGGAAATGCTTGGAGGTGATGTGGATAGGATTTGGAGGGATTTGACAGGTGGTGGGATTTTGATGCTTGCGGGAAGTGGAAGGATTTTAAGCAATTTGATGGATGGTATGGGGATGATAGCTATGGGAGATGGAGGTGATATTATAGATGGGGAAGCTTCATCACTGACTACTCCACATGGTTGGATTAGATGAGATGACTTATCGACTGTTGGAGGCAACTTTTCTTGTATTTCCTCTAGGAGATTACTTGGAGACTCGTGTGTCAGAGGTGGAGGTAGATTGACAGGAATAGCTAGTGTGATGGGGGTGGAAGATTGGAAGCTTGGTTGATTGGGTGATGGAGGGGAAGCTAGAATATCAGATGGCATGACTAGATAGTTTGGAATAACTCTTGGATTTTGGGGGATGCTTGGGGGAATGTTTCTAAGGCTTTCAATATACCCGTCATAGTCAACAAGATTTTCATCATCATTGGAATAGGAGGTGGCGAGAGCAAGGACAATGCGACCAAACACATCATGATAGGATTGGTACTTCATGCTTTGATGATGAGTTTGATGGGGATGGGGTCTTGCGTATGGATGAACACGAATGCTCATGGTTGGATTTGGGTTAAGCACAGATTTTGGATTGGCTAATGAAAGATTTCCTAGGGAGAGTCAAAGCTGTATGACAGACCTAAGGAGGATTGGCTGGAGATTTTTGGCTTTCTTGTGGGTGGAAGACTTCAAGGGTATGCTATCAAAAAGTGAGAGTTTTGCTTTCCTATGTGCAGGATTGGTGGTGATTGTGTCAACTTAAGGATAAACTAGTGATCCTATGGGCATGACACGAGATTGACCACTTGTGGATCCCAACCTTTAGCTCAAGGTGATGAGGGATACAAGTGACAAAGCTGGATTACCCTAGACAATGCTCTGTCAAAGGGATAACCTTGGTGAGATTGGTTGATTGGTAGGATTGATTGGATAGCAAAATCTAGCAAAGTGACAACAACTCTTTAAAGGCTTGGGTGATTTTGGATTGGGTTGCTAGCTGGCTGGGGGGATGATTTGGATGGACTTTGGATTTGGGATTGTTCTAAGGCAAAGAACTAGATAGATTCGGTTGCATCGGGGGAGCTTGGATGATTTTTTGATAAGGTAGTGACTATGCTAAGTATGCCTTGAGTTGGGAGATTTCTGCTTTTCTGAGATTTCGACCAAAATTGGCAAACATTCATTCAAAAGCTATGAACAAACAAGCAGACAAAAGTTTTGAGCAAGCACGTCAAACACACCAACATCTTAGGAAGCTTTCTACAAGGATGAAATTTGGTTTAGCTAGGGAATCCTCAATATACGCAAAGTACGTGAGGCCCAAATCCGTAGATGAAACCAAAAAGATGTCACACAGCCGAGAGGAGCGGTAACCCACTTCTCCTCTTTCACTTCTCAAGGGTATAAAGTTCCTTGAGGCTTAGCCCGAGTGACAAAATTTTGATCCCAAGAGAGGTGTCTTTGGATTCACCTCCCGATCTTTATACTCTGCCGGAACGCTGGAGTTGAGGTCGTCCCAAGGGGTGATGAAATCTCCAAGCAGGCCTCCTAAAAAGCTAAGACAATATTTTGGATCCTAATCTTATGCACCCAAGATGGCCTCGAAAGATGACAAGGGGAGAGAAGACTTGGATGATCTTGGGCTAAAAAACACGCTTGTTCTTTTACCAACTGACGCTTAAGTTTTTTGATCTAGACTTTGCAAGCACTCATGTTTAAGATAAAATGTTTATTCCAACTTTGAAGCGTCGACAAAAATAAAATTGATCGAAGAATGCGAACAAGAAGAAGAGTTAGAGTCAACAAGAAGGTAAACCCGTGCGCCCGGAGGCCCTCCACGTCAAGTATCAATTGATTTTTCTTTAAGGCATTCAAGATTGAGTGTGAGTTTATTTTAAGCCCAAAAAAAAGGTGTGTGAGATTCGATTTCAAGCCCACGCCCGGAGGCCCTCCACGTCAAGATTTGTCCAATTTTTATGCCCAAATGAAGTGTGAGCGAGATTAATGCGCATTCAAGGAATTTTCTAACTTATAAAAACCACTAAAAACCCAAGTGAGTGGAGTTTGATTTGCGTGGAGCACTTAACACCCTCTTAGGTGGACCCATCCCCATAGATGGCACTAAGATTGCAACCAATGGTTAAATTGATGGGTGATTAAAGAGGGTGAGTCCAACTACAAACTTACTCAAAGCGTCTTTATTAGTTTTTATAACTTTGAAGATTTCAAAAATGTGGATTCTTTTTATGCTCCAAAAGATGATTATTTGATCTATGGCATTCAAGATTGGATTTGTTGTTTTAATCATGCATTCATAAAAACAAACTTGATTTTAATCCATGGCACTCAAGAGTGATTTTAACAACATGCATTCAAAGATGAGTGATTAAACATTCAAGTTTTTTTCTTTGAGCATTCAAGATTGAGATTTTGTGTGTTGTTTTAAGAACTTTGAAGTGCTTTGTTTTAACCTTAGATCATTCAAGATTGTTTTTGGACTCAAAAGTGAAAATGACTCTTTGGACTTTGCTTTTCATTCAAGATTTTGTGTTCTAGTTTGCATGTTTTAAGCCCAAAAACGATATTCCTAGATTGTTTTGATGCATAAAAAACTTAAGAAACATTCAAGATTTTGCAACAAGACATTTGTTTGGAACAAATAACAAAGCTTTTTAGGACAATTTTTGGCAACCATTTAGGACTCTTAGTTTTCATGAGATTTTTAAAAGAACTTTAAAATATTTGCAAATGAGGTTCATTTTATCCCTGATTGATGCTTTGAGTTTGATTTAGATTTTAGTGTGCACTTAGTGTTGATTTTGAACCTTTTGAAATGGAAACTTGAAGTTCTTTTTAAATTCCCAAAAATGAAGTGTTCCTAACTTTGCATGAATGCATCTAAAACCTTGATGTTGCAAGGATGCAAATGATTAGATTGGTTTAGTTTCACTTGTTAAAAGATTTTTTCTTTTTTGAAATTTTTTAATTTTTTAATGGATTTAAGTATGATTTGGGGGTTCATTTTAAGCACTAAAAAGAGGTGTGTATGATTTTGCTTCCTTAAAAAAAAAAATGGCCAAGATCTCCCACAAGAAGAAGAAGAAGAAGTAGATGGAATAAGAAGAATATAGACAAGAAGAGGAAGAATAATTTCAAGTGCTTTGTCCACCTATAAGCTTGAAAAATCTGCAAATACAATGAGATAGACTATGAGTTCCTTTGTCTTCTTCATGCTCATGTGGACCTACAAAACCAATTTATACAATCCTACCAATCACAAAAATAAGCAAAATTAGCCAAAATCAGCAAATGACATACAAAACTTGACTAAAAAAGCTAATGAAGATGACCCATGCGGGGTCCCACCGGGCATGCCAAAATGTATATGAGCAATGTTAGTATGCTAATAGAAACCAAATTTAAATAAAGCTTCTAAAAACTAAACAAAATTCATAAACTTCAAGATAGACTAAGATGAACTCTCAATTGAGAATATGAGCCATTAATGGGCTCTCTCAATGAGAAGCTCTCTTGTTGAGTAGCTTTGTCTAAATAGATAGGATGTATGCTCAAGCTTATTCTTCAAAAAGGGCTTCAAATGGAGTTGGAATTTGGGTGTGAGTGTATGGTTTTGATGTAAAATGGCTTCTAAAAATGGCATTATGACTTTACTTCATGGATTGTGTTAAAATGGCTTGGGAGAGGATTCCTTAAATAGGCAAAGGGCTTGAGGGATCAAGGGCTAGGATGCAAGGATGTGAAAAAGCTTATGGAGGGCTCAGATTGCATGAGAGGAGAGCACATGGATTGTGCTTCCTTATAGCCAATAAAGGAGTGACACATGTAACATGGTGAGAGGATGGAGGAAAGGGGAAGGATGAGTCAACAAAGGAGGCTCAAGGGATAAAATCTTCATAAAGACCCTCATAATGACTTGTAAGAGCAATAAAAGGGCTTGTAAGAGTCATTTATGACCTAGTGGGCTTCATAAAGTTTTATGGTTGAGATATTTTGAGGGTGATGAGAGCAAATTCGACTTGGACTTGATTAGGAAGGTTTTAAGCTTGTTTAGAGTTGTGCAAATGATTAGAGGATGGATTAGGATGGTTTAAGATTAGCTTAGGGATAGGCAAGTGGATGGCATTTAATGAGGGTGGGTGAAGGAGGAGATATTTGTTAACTTTGGCTTGGGTTAGTAATTTTTAACCCATGTTTAGGGAATGTGACAAGGTTAGGAGGGGATTAGGATTAGGTTTAAAGACATCTTCTAGAAGAGTCTAGACTTTGGATGAGGATAAAGACTTTCTAGAATAGTCTAGAATTTCCTAGGATGAGGATGAAGACTTTTTAGAAGAGTCTAGAACTTCTTAGGATGAGGATAAATTAGATTTTTAGGAAATAAATAAAGTTTTATTTATTTCAAGGGTTTGGGTTGAGGAGATATTTATTAAAACTTTTTTAATAAACATGAGGATTAATATTTAATCTTAATTAAATATTTTGAGTTGGGATTAGGGGTAGGAAATGATCGGATTAGCCTTTAATTAAAATTAAAGAAGGATTAGAAGATTTTGGAAGAGGTTAGTGGTCTTAAGGAAATTGGCCAAGTTTTGGGCAAAAAATAAATTTTTTATTTATTTTGGGTTTTTTGGTCAATTTATTAATTAAATAATTAATAAATAAGGAAATAATGTTTAAATAAGATTTAAACATTTTTGGAAGGGATTCCTTAATTAAATATTTTTAATTAAGATAAAGGGATTTAATGGCATAAAAATTAATTAATAAATGATGATGTCATCAGGGATTTTTCTTAGAAAATAAAAATATTATTTTCTAAAGGATTTTTAGGTGTCTACAGGTCCAAGTACTTTGCATATGCAATTGTTAATAAGAATTGGCTTGTCTTTAGGTTGTGTATGTACTGTTACCTTGGTATTAAGCCTTTTGTCTCTTAGTAGTTTTTGTGTCTCTTAGTTACCAACAAAATGGCGACTCCACTGGGGAGTTGTCCAACACATCTGTGAAAAGTACTGTAGTTTCTTTGGTCCTGCTGTGTACGTGTGTGTCATGTGATCTATGTTTTTCCCATGGTTATAAGAGAATATTTTAGTGTCAAACCTTGAGGATTTTAAAGAAGGTAGAGCCCAAGTACCATTGCTACACACTGACATATCCAGCCTATCCAAGTGTCTTATCTAACAAGAAAGAGTTGCAGTCTTACGACATCAGTGATTGGTCTATCTGTGCCATATATTTTTGTTTCTACTTGTGTATTGTTTTCCTTCAGTCAACAAAAGTGTCATTATATATTTTCCCGAAATAGGGTGGCGACTCAGTCAAGGTTTGGAAGCTAGTGCTTATTGTAACAAAAGGTGAATATGGCTGACAAGAGAAAAAACACAAGAGCTTACATGAGAGCCAATCTTGATGTATCAACATATACTGATCTACCCCAAGGTGGTAGGAAGAACCAAAATAAGAAAAAGACAGATCCAAATCCCACTTGGAAACCCAAAGGTAATGCATCCGTCAATTCCCATTATCAACCAGTAATAGGAAGAGAGTCTTCTTCACTTAGCTCTAAATTCGAAACTACAAGACTCTTAGGAGGCATTTTCAGTACCCCATTACCAGATGAGAGAATTTTTAAAGATAAAGATGTGTCTACTATGGGAAATGCTTCATTAAGACCAGATCCTATAGCAGATATGAATTATAGGCTAGGATTTAGGAGTTCATCTAATAATCCTTTTAATCCTAGAGTAGCCCCATATGTAGAACCAAACCTTATAGATCTGGATGACCCTGCTGATTCTGAGGCAACTTCTACAGATCCTAAAGAAGTGCACTCTGAAATAGAATTTTTGAAGAAATGGATTGCTGAGGAAGAAGCTTAATGCATTCGTCTTGAAAAAGAGAAGGATCAAGCCACCTTGGATGCCATAATAGAAAGAGATGCTCTACTAAGAAGGATGGTTGCTTTGAAAGAGAAAAATAAAAAGTTAGAAGAGAATACCACAACTCTCCATAAGGATGTTTTTGGAGATGTTGATAATCTGAGAGCTAAAGTTCAAGAACAGGAGAAACGCCTAAATCAAAGGCAAGAACCAGTTATTGCTCAAGTCCAAGCCTATAAACCTGTTCAAGTGGATCCTGTAGAGCCCACTGCAAAAGCTCTAGATAAAGGTAAAGGCAAGGCTATAGGAATCCAAATAAATGAGTCTCAAGCTATACCAAGAAAACCTATACAACCTTCCATGTCAAAATTAGATCTAGATCTTGAAAAGGCTCAAAAAGAGAGGGAAGATCTTGCAAAAGAACTTGAGAAGGTTGAGAATGAAGCTCAAGCTGTAGAAACTAGAAGGAAAATCCAATTCATAAAGTCTAATTCTGCAGTGGCTTCATGGCCCAATTTGTCTATCCCACCTACAAATCCTGCACTAGTTAGTGGTCCAATAATTTCAACTCAGGGAGTACCCCAATCTACTCCTACTTCATCTATTGGCACCCAAGTCCCATTTGTCCCACCTCAACAATCCCAAGCTGCTCCCCTGAGTCAAGCTAATATAGCTAGTACTTTAAATGTTCTTGGTTTCCAGAAGAAACCTGTATACCTAGAAAAGTATAGACAAATATCATTTGCTGGTATTCCTGGTGCTCCACATCCCATATCATTTGATTTAAGAGATAAAGTGGTTAAGTTTTCTGGGAATAATGCTATTACTGGTGAAGAACATTTGAGGATTTTCATTGATATGTTGAATGATTATGAAGTTGAGCATGAAGACATGGTAATGAAATTTTTTGTGCATTCACTAATAGAGGATGCAAGGGATTGGTTTAGGAGGTTGCCTGATGACAGTATTACCTCATGGAGTGATTTGGAGAAATTGTTCAAGGAGCAATATGGGGACAATACTAATGCAGGATTCATGTTGAACGAGTTCAACAATATCAAGAAGAATCCAAATGAGTCCACATTTGATTTCAATGTAAGATTTTAGAAAGGTATGTACAGACTTTTTCAAGTTATGAGATTAAATGAAGATGTCTGTCTCACAACCTATTTCAATGCTTTTGATAGCAAAATGGCTTATCAATTGAGGGATAAGGATCCTAAAACTTTAAGAGATGCCTATAAAGTTGCAGTAAATATAGAGAATAATAGGAACACATTTGGCAAACTAGGTAGGAGGGATGATCCTAAGCTTTTTAATCCTAAGAACAATAATAAAAGGGAGGGTGACAAAACTCCTATAGGAAAGAAGCCCGAAGAACCTACTATAGGCCAGGTTTTAGAAATGCTCAAGAAGATGAATCCCACTAGTTTCAATAAGCCAAATGTTGTTGAAAGACCCCCTATGAATAACAACAATTTCAATAGGCAGCCTAGAATGCAAAATTACCCTTACACCACTCAGTGGAAAGATGGTAAACCAATTCCCAACCAGACCCACAATGTAAAGGATAAGGGTGCTCCAGACCCCCTGCAAAGGAACACTATAAATATGAATCATGATGTACCATGGTGCATTATATGCCAATCACCTCATTCTGCTGATTATTGTGTTGTTGCTCAGTCATTTGCCCAAGCTTAAGGAGTGCAACTTGAAGAAGAAACTAAAGACAAAATCCATGATGATATAAGTTGCAATATGGTGAATATGTGTGATGACTTGATAGATTCTGATTCAGAAGAGCCTGAAAATGATATTACTAGCTAGAGAATTTCTTACCAGCTACATCATTAGCAAGTGCTTTCAGATGATGAAGGGTATGAAACAGATAAGGTATGCAGTACATTTTCTGATGTAGGTCTCACAAGTTTAAGAATTCCCTCCAAGGAGTAAATTGATAGAATTAGAGTAGAAATGATTTCACAAGTCCATAGTAATTATAATTTGAGAAACAGAGCAATAAATAATGATGCAGGAAGGCCATCTAGTGTATTCATCAAAGACATCACTCATAAGATGAATGATCAAAACAAGAAAGTCAATGTAGATGTGCCTAAGGAAAACAAGGGTAAGAAATGGGAACCAAAGAAGAAGGTTCAATTTCAGATAAGTGAAGCAACAAAATCAGTTGTGCAACCAAAGAAATCAGAACTTGATGTTATTAAGCAAAATGTGGTACCTACTACTCAAAAGATTCTGACTCTAGGTACTATTGTAAAACCTACTGTGGTTGAACCTGTTGATATGATATCCATGTTATCTCAAATTACTGTAAAAGTCCCCTTGTCTGAACTTTTTAGAATTGAAGAACATAAGAATAAGGCTTTGTCATGGTTGGCTGGAATAGCAAACAATAATATTATTGTAGATCAAACTGTGTCCCAACAGACCCCATTAGTAATAGAGGACAGTGGTATCATATCCCAGATTCCTCAAATGTTTCTACATGATTCCTCAGTGGCATTCATAGAAGATATCGATCATTTTTTCCTCAGTCTAATTATAAAAGGGAAAACCTTAAAAAATTGCATGATAGACTCAAGAGCTTCCAACACTATAATGCCTTTCAAAGTAATGGAAGCCTTAGGATTGAAGGTGGATACCAAACAGGGCAGATGCAGAGGGATGGATGCTAGGGAAGTCCCAGTCATAGGTACCAAAATGCCTTACCATTCAAACTGGCTATATATCCTGAAGTAGAATTAACCATGTCTGTCCTTGTGGTACATATACCTCCACACTATGGAATGTTACTCTCCAGAAAATGGAGTGCTGCCATGGGGGGAAGCTTGCAATGTGATCTTACCTATGCCACTTTTCATATAGGGGACAAAGCTATTAGGGTAAATAGGGAACCAAGGGTTAACCACATTTTAGGTGAAGAAATTGACAAAGATACCACTTGTTTCCTAGATACTGGGATTAATTCTTTCAGGGCCGAATTAATTATTTAGGAACTTGAAAACTTACCTGCTATCATTGAAAATGAAGTTGAATGTTGCATGAATTCACCAAAATTATGGACAATGTTCTTTGATGGGGCTAGTTCTAAAGAGGGTGCAGGGGCAGGTGTAGTTTTTGTGTCCCTTGAAAATAATACTTTTAGGTATTCATTCACCTTGAAGTTTACCTGCACTAATAATATTGTAGAATATGAAGCATTGCTACTAGGACTCAAAGTGGCCATACATCATAGAATTAAGAAATTATGTGTCATAGGGGATTCTAAACTAATTATCTCTCAGATCAAAGGAACCTACTCATCCAAGAATAGGAGATTGAAACAATATAGAAATGTAGTCTGGGATCAGATAGAATTCTTTGATGCATTTGGGATCTCATGGAGAGATAGGACCCAAAATAAGATGGCTGATCTGTTGGAAAATGTAGCAATCAAGCCAAAGGAGATATCATTTGCAGGAATCTCCTAGATTGAGGTGCAAAATAGACATTCCATACCTGACAACATTGAAAATTGGCAGGTTTTTGAAGATGACAAAGATATTACAAATTTTTTGTTAAATGAAGACAAGTACCATGGTCAGGAGATGGATTGCAGTGGACTGATTGAAACCATAAATGGGAAGGAAACCATTTTTGGTCAAGAAATAATACAATTGAAAACAAATAAGATGTCGAAGGGGTTAGTAGTCTTGTAAAATATTTTTGATAACCAAGACAGAGTAAAATTAGGAGTAAACGACCCCAAACCTCAAGAGTTAGAAGAAATAAACTTGGGTACTGATGAAGTTTCTAAAAGGGTTTATATTGGCCAAAATCTCCCTATTAAAATTAGGAAAACATTGATTGACCTACTTAGAAAATATAGACATGTTTTTGCTTGGTCATATGATGACCTTAAGGCTTACAGGGAGGATCTTTTCCAGCATGTCATACCATTGAAGGAAAATGTAAGGCCTTTCAGGAAAAAATAGAGACCAATTAATCCTACCCTTGCCCCAAAAATGCAAGAAGAACTGACAAAACTAAGAGATGGTGGGATAATCAAACCAATCAGGCATTCTACCTGGGTTTCAAACTTGGTTCCTGTCAGGAAGAAGAATGGAGATATTAGGCTTTGTGTTGATTTTAGAAATTTAAACATTGCATCTCTGAAAGACAATTATGGATTACCTAGTATGGAAGCCATGTTACAGCAAGTGACTGGCTCTGAATTAATGTCAATGATGGATGGTTTCTCTAGATACATATGTAAGTTCTAGTAAAAGAAAGTGAATAGTTCAAGACATCCTTCACAACCCCATGGGGAACATATGTGTATGTGAGGATGCCTTTTGGCTTGATTAATGCAAGAGCTACATTCCAAAGAGCCATGGATGTAGCATTTTATGAGTATATTGACAAATTTATGGTTGTGTACCAGGATGATCTTACAGCGTATTCTAATAAGGCTGAAGATCACTGCAAACATTTGCAAAAAATCTTTATAAAAGCCCTGGAATATGGAGTATCTTTAAACCCAAAGAAATGCACATTCAGGGTCACAGAAAGAAAATTATTAGGACACATAGTGTCTAAGGATGGGGTAAAAATAGATCCTGAAAGGGTAGTAGCTATTGATAAAGTCCCCAAACCAAAAAATGTGAAAGGAATTCTGTCCTTTTTTGGCCAAGTCAATTTTCTGAAGAGATTTGTTACAAATTTTGCTAAAATCAGTAGACCCATCTCAAAGATGCTCAAGAAGGGAGCCGTTATAGATTGGAATGGTGAACCTTCACAAGCATTCTAGGATATAAAAATTACAATAAAGAATGCTCCAGTGATGAGGACCCCAGATTATGCAAAACCCATGCATATTTTCTCTTCTGCATCATTCCATACTGTAGTTGCAGTCTTATTACAGAAAAATCAAGAAGGATATGAGCAGCCTATTGCCTTTTTCAGTAAGTCATTACAACCTGCTGAACTTAAGTATGAAATAAATGAAAAGCAAGCTTATGCTTTAGTAAAGGCTGTAAAAGCTTTCAGATGTTACTTGGTAGGTGCTACTATTATCGCTTTTGTACCTAGTGCTGCAGTCAAGGATATATTTTCTCAACAGGAAGTATCAGGCAGGAGGTGCAGATGGATCAATAGAATCCAAGAATTCAACATTGATATATAGATAACAAAGTTAGTAAGTGGTCAAGGTCTGGCCAAACTTATGGCTAAAGCTAATCTAGAGGCTAATCAGATAAATTTGGTAAATGACAATCTCAGAGCTGACTTGTGTGACATGGACCAGTGTGATTGGTACACCAATGTCATATATTACTTGCAACACATGGAAGCTCCTCCCTATTTGCCTGACAATGAAAAGAGGAATACTAAATTGCAAGCCATCAGGTATGTAATTCTCCAAAGCAACCTATGGTGGTGAAATTTTGGGGGAGTATTATTGAAATGTGTTGATAAGGAAAAGGCAAAAGAGATTTTGAAAGAAATGCATGCTAGAGTGTGTGGGGGGGCACTATATGGCCAAAACTACTGCACATAAGATAATGAGGGCTAGATTCTGGTGGCCTTCTCTTTTCAAGGATGCTCAAGTTATGGTTAGGAAATGTGATCCTTGTCAGAGGTTTGCTGGAAAGTTGAAGTTCTCAGGAAATACTCCATTGAAGCCAGTGGAGATTCAAGCACCTTTCAACAATGGGGTTTGGACTTCATAGGAGAGATTTTCCCCAAGTCTAGCACTGGCTATTCTTGGATTCTGGTTGCTACTGACTACTTTACAAAATGGTAGAGGCTATCCCCATAAGAAATGCAACAAGTAAAGTGGTAAATAATTTCCTATTGAATAATATTATTTCTAGATTTGGATGTCCACAGAGAATTGTAACAGGTAATGCTATGTGCTTCACATCTGAGGAGTTCATCAAGTTTTGTGATAAATATGGAATGACAACATCATCTTCTAATCCATATCATCCACAAGGGAATGGACAAGCTGAGCCCACAAATAAGAGCCTGTTAAAGGTCATTAAGAGAACATTCAATGATAATAAAAAGGCATGGGATTCCAAGTTACAGTTGGCAATTTGGGCTGACAGAGTAACTATAAAGAAAGCAATTGGTGTAGCTCCATTTGATTTAGTGTACAGGATTCAAGCCAAAATGCCTCAGAACAACTTGTTGGGACTATACAATTACATCCAGTTATATGATGAAGATACTATAGATGAAATGCAAGAAAGAATGGATGAATTGGTAGGACTGACCGAAACTAGAAGAGAAGCATCTTTAAGGAACCAAGAGTTGCAATTGCAAGTCAAGACACTCTATGATAAAAGAACTGTAAGCAAAAAATTTGAAAATGGAGATTTAGTCTTAATGTGGAATGTCAGAATTGAAGATAAAGGAAAACATGGAAAATTTGATCCTATTTGGCTAGGCCCATATCTCATTGAAAATACGTGGGGTGGAGATTCTTATATACTCAAAGATGTATTTGACAATATTCTTGAATTGCCAGTTCATGGATAGTTCTTGAAGAGGTATTTTTCTTGAAGAATACTTTTTTTCTTCCATGAACAGTAGTTTTAGGGTTTCCTATTGTTTTGTACATTTTGTATTTTCTGTAAGTCCTTGTAAATGTCCCTGTGCAGTTTGGTTGTTTGTTTCTGTGTTTTGTTTTGTGCTCTCTGAAGAAGTTGTCATTTTTGCACCAAGTATGTGGTCTGCTCTCCCATAGATTCTAAATTCTTGCATAGACTCAAGTAGTTTATCATCCCTAGACAGAGCCACTGTTGGTCTGACTTTTTGCATGATAGAAGTCTTTTTTCCAATTGTAGAGAAGTCAGATTTTTTCTTTCTAAGTGAAACATAGAGTTTCTAGATAATCCATCTGTTGGCTAGCCTTTGAAAAAACCTTGTGAAAACCCTACGTTCTTTCTATTTGTACATTGTCAGGCGCAAAATATTTGAATTTTCAAATAAGGCGAATATTCTGTCATCTTTTATCTTCTGTGCCCTCGAGATACCTTTCCTCTCATATTCCCCCAGTCGTCTAATCTAAGTAGATCTACCATTGTCGTTACCTTGCTATGCAAACATGGGCACTTTTTATGTATGGCGAGGTAGCGAGTGCTGAATAGTTTATAAAACAGGACCACAAAATGAAGATACGGTGGTCGGAGCTTTATTTTCTGACTGATTTATTATTCAGGTACACATTGCAATTACCGTCAAAATAGGAAAGGGGACCTAGCAAAAGCAGTCTAAAGTCAGAACCAGAATGATTATTTTTCTGATGCTTCGTTACCTTGCTATCAAAAAAATTTGACACTTCACCGTTAGCGAAGTAGCAAGGCCCCATGAAATCAAGAGTTGGTGACATTGCAATTTGTCAGTACCATGACTAAACCAGGTGGCATGACAAGTAATAAATTTCGTTGTCAAAAGCAGTTTAATAGTAGAAATAATTAACTGATGGCCCCTTGCATTTCACAGTGCCAAAATTCATTAAAGTGTCAGAGCTCGCTACCTCACTATCGAAAAAATTTGACATCTCACTGTTAGTGAAGTAGTGAGGCCCGTGAAATTGAAGAGCCGGTGGGACCTTTGGTGATGTGGGATGATGATTAGGACTGAAGTAAAATCTTAAAAGGCACCAACTATGTAGAATTCTGTATTTCATCAATGCCCTTCTGATCAAATGTGCAAAGAGATCCTGAGCGTCAGATTGGAATGGAATCAACAGTCCTCGCTACCTCACTTTGAAAAGTTGCATGCTCTTTAAGCTATGCAACGTAGCGAATATGAATCAAAAGACTACGTGCAGTTTCCTCACCTTTGATTAAACCTATGATCAATGGCCATCATCTTCTCACTATGAAGAGTTGTGAGGGAGATATGTATAGCGACATAGTGAATAGGGCCCACCGCCTTCTTTCTGAGCAAGCCTAGTAACATATCATCTGTTGATTTCAGATCAGATCAATGGTTTTTGATGCTTTGCTATGGAAAGGTGCTCATTATTTATGCATAACGAAGTAGCGACATGCTGACATGTGTCCTGAGTTGTCAGTGGGTCCGGATATAAGTACCATCAAGGAAAGAGTTATGTATGTGGTAAGTTTTCATTGGGTGAATTGACTAACATGTCAAGTGCAACACCTAGTTGCTCTCTCTGTAGCACATGATCGTAGGATTCTTGAAGATCGACGACGTAGTTTTAAACACAGAATGTGGTGCCACTCTTTGTATTAATTAGACATGAAAGCATCGCACGTGAAAAAATAGAGTATAACACAAAAGATTTCATTAGTTCATCTTACACGAGCAAAGATTTTGAGCCACTCTTGTGCAGAAGCAATTACTGAGGGAAAGTGTGCCGAAGTCTGGCAGAATTTGTAAAATTGTCTATTCACAAAAAGATTGCAGAAATACAGACGAAAAAAAAGATGAAATTCAAGTAAGTAGTACTGCCATAATCTTCGTAGGTTTTTCCAGTTCTAAAAAATAGTCCAAGATGCCTCCAAAGAAGGGATTTTCAGGTCAAATAAACTATTTGGATAGAAATGTGCATGATGACTTGCTTGAGTTGCTCCCTGAGTCTACTGTAGAGATAATGCAAGTTAAAAGGTTAACCTCTTTGAACCCTAGGCTAAGGATAGATGATGGATTGTATGATAAGCGTAATTGGGTCTAGGATGCTCAGACTTCTCAAACTGGTTTGAGTTTGTTCAAAAAATGGTTTGCAGAAAGGAAATTATATGCCCCTCATGCCAATATATGGAATTTTGATCTAGGAAAGCTAGTTGTTCCCAGTGTGTTTATGGATTATGACCTTCTTGAAGTCATAGCAAAAAGTTATGATCAAGCCACTAAGGTAGTGAGAAGAATGGATGGTGAGGTTTTAATTACCATCAGTCCAAAAGAAATTAGGGAAGTTTTCAGTCTAGGACCTCTCACTAGGTATCATGTGCCCATTGATTTGATAGAGTTAGAAAAAGAATATATGTCCAAAAGGGATGTAGTTAGACAAGGTGCACTGAAGGCCCACATAGGTAGAATTGGAAACCTACCAGCAATAACATCATCTTCTAAAGAACCTTTCAAGAAATCATGCTTTAATGCCAGGGCAGTAGAGATATACAGGACCCTGTACAGAGTCTTCGGAGAGGGTGAAGAATTATGTATATGTTTTGAGGATTGTGAGATGAGAATCATAATGAAAATAAGAATAATCCTCATACAGTTTTTCCAATTTTGAATCATCCCTAGGTATACTTGCCCTAGTTTTGCAGAGCCAAAAGAGTAGAAAACCATCTGTGGTTTTGTTGAAGTTGGGTCCAAGTACTTTGCATATGCAATTGTTAATAAGAATTGGCTTGTCTTTAGGTTGTGTATGTACTGTTACCTTGGTATTAAGCCTTTTGTCGCTTAGTAGTTTTTGTGCATTTTAAAACACCAACAAGGATCATGCCAAGAAAAATGCAAAAGATATATTTTAAAAGACTCTAAAGTAGCTCATGTCAGGTCTTAGTGAAAAAGAGGTGAAAGAATCCATGAAGAAAAATGAGGAAAATCTCACTTTGAAATTCAAAACATGCATGATTTTGGTAAATGATATTGAACATGTGGTGAAGATAGCTACAACTACATGGAAGAATGTTTACAAACTTCATCAACTAGGTGATTTTTTTTTTCATGTTAGTGACATGGATGATGAAGATGACAATGGAAATTATGAAAATAATGATGAAGAAGATATATAAATAGATGATATAAATTTTGGATGATGAGGAGCAAGAATAGGAAGCTATAGAGGAGAATCTCCCTAAGATTTAGAGTATTGAGGAAATTGACCTAGAGAAGATTACAAAAACAATAATGGACTCATTTCCTCACTCTCTAAACAAAGATTTAATGTCATCAAGCTCATAGAAATATTCTAGCTAGTTGTTTGTGGTAACCTCTACAACACCATGCACCCAACCAATCTCTGCACTTGTTCAACTGAGTACCATATTGACTGAAGTGATCAACACTTCATCTACTAAGTAGCTAGTGCCTCTACCACCATCAAATTTGGCTAAACAACAACAAGGTATTTCTATTGTTAGTACAATATCTACTTTTTTTGCTAGCCCTTTTATTTCTACTGTTGTTACAATTCCAAGTGTGGAAATAGTAAGTACAAGGATAGTTGAGAGCAAGCATCAACCAAGTACTAAAGTTTCAAGTAAGGATAAAGGTAAAGAAGAAGACATTGATCTTGATGAGGACATAGTTATCCTAAATTAGGATACCTCTACTCTAAATCCTAATCAAATAAACATAATGGGTGAACTATTGCAAAAGAGAGCTAAGAAACAAAAGCTTAGAGAAGAGAATTGCAAATAAAACTGAGTACTTGAAGATGTGAAAAACATACTTGTAGATGCATTAATCATTGATGTTGATAGTACACAACCTATTTTGGTTCAGTTAGTAGAAGTTGTCTATAAATTCAATAAAGATCTAAATGGACAAGAAAAATTGCTATAGGGGGCAGATAGGAAATTTGAGAACAAAGTATTGGAGCAAGTTACATAGAAAATTGCAATAAATCAAGTAGAATTGTCTACTATTCTCAACTCATTGGAAACCTCTGCAAATAATGTAACTCCATTATTTATCAAGTTATGTGATACATCTATCTTCACTTAGGAAATCAAAGATAAACTATATAAGATAGATGAAGACTTGAAGGCAAGTGCACACCAATTGTCACTTGACCTGAACTACAGTTTTGCTCACTACTCAAAGATTAGATTTTTGACTAATTTGCAAGCAAAATTATCAAAGGAAGAAGCCAAGATTAGGGCCACACTTACATACATCCAAGGCATGATTATTTCTAATATGGATGCATTAAAGAACCACATCGCACATGCCAAAAATATTATCCATGACAATAACTTCTCCATAGATGATCACATGATGGAGTTATCAGTAGAAGTATAGATTGCACTTAATGCAAGAAAGGTGTTATAGGAAAATTTGGACAAGACTATGGCATTAATTATGAAGGTAAATTCTAACTTTTTATCACATTTTGGCATTACCATGTAGCATACATCTTTGGCATTTATGTCAAAAAGGGGGAGAAGATGTGATATATAAAGGGGAGAAGATGAGATAAGATATGATATATAAAAGGGAGAGAAGATAAGACATGAGATAATATATATTGAGAAAAGTATAATATGTGTATATATGTATGGGGGAGTAACATAATATTATACATATACATGTACAAATAATTAGAAAACATCTTTTACAAAAGCAAATTTGAAAAATCTCAAAAACAAAGTATGTTATCAAGTTAAAGACATGGGATGGAGACAAAAGAATGTTTGGACTTGAAATTTTAAGAATTCAGTTTTGGATTGATAATTTTTTTGTCACTAATGCCAAAGGGGGAAATTTTTGACATTGTAGTCAAGTTTTTTATTAGTAGCTCACACTTAGTCAAATTTTTAGCAACTATTGAGCTTATCTTGCAATTTAATTAACCAAGTAATCTAGGTTCTACCAAAATCTATAGTTTCTACCAAGTTGTAGAATCAATATATAGTTCACACTGAGTAGTATCTAATGAGCTTCAT
Source organism: Cupressus sempervirens (assembly GCA_028749045.1). Classification (NCBI taxonomy): domain Eukaryota; kingdom Viridiplantae; phylum Streptophyta; class Pinopsida; order Cupressales; family Cupressaceae; genus Cupressus; species Cupressus sempervirens. The sequence continues at coordinate 131,786,651 of CM053786.1, read as the reverse complement.
AGTATTATAAAGTTGTACAGTATCAACTATGGTCTCCAGTGTCTATAGAGTTTGCATTGTCAGTGATGCAAATCTAGTGTAGACCGATCCAAGGAGTGTCAACCAAGTGATTCAATTTATACCAAGCTCATAGTGTTAGTGTTGATCGATCCATGCAATGTCAACCAAGTGATTTAGTTTATATGTTGAGTTTCACAGTGTTCACTGAGTCACCAGTGCTAACCAAGTTCAAACTACTTGGAAGTAATTAGTATGAGTTGAGCTTCTACATCTACCAAGTGCATGAATATGTCAAGTGTTGGCAATGGTTGCCAAGTATCAGAACCTCACTAAGATTGTCTTCAAAACTTGAGTACCAATAGTTGAGCCAACTTTGTGTATTTTGGTGAAACTTGTATTGTAGTTGACTTTTTTAAGTTGTATTTTGGATTGGTATATATGATAATGCATTGTATCACATCCAAATGAGATATAATAAAAAGGAAAGTATGAAGAGTAGAAGTGTAAATTAAGAAGGCTACAAGTAGTATAAGCAGCAGAGAAGATTTATCTATCATACTAAGGTGATCGTTACACTTCAAAGGAATCTCAATCAACAAATTAGAGTTACAAATTAGAGATCAACCACTAGTTCATTCTAGCAAGTGTATCATTTAAATCCTTTAACAAGGTAGACAGAAGAGTTTGTTGGCTCCTGATTTAATAGATTTAAAAATAACCAAGAAACTAGACCAATACATATAAGGCTATAAAATTCCTATAATGGATTCATTTGACTACTGATCTTGGGCCAACGATAAGGCTATTTAACTATCCTTCTTCTTCTTTAGGCTCTGCAAGACCTAGGTGGGTGGACTTCAGATTCTTTACATGGTACTGGTGTAAGTCATACAATTGAATCTAGATAATAGATAAAACCCCTTAATCTTCTATGTTTATGCAAGCATTCATGTTTATGAAATAGCTAATAAAAAAGCACATGAAATCGATAAACTAAGTGAGGAAAAACTCTTTTAATTCCTTAAACATAAAGGGAAAAGATATTCAATCAAAGATTTAGATCTCAACATAACCTAGGTATGCAACAACAAGAACATGGAATCTCTAAGCTTACCAGTCCCTTATCCATTTGGCATCAACTAAACCTCAACATACACATGGACACCTAAAGTATACTTGTATATCTAGACATCTAGTCTATATATCTAACTTGCAAATAGATATCTATCATCATAAAAACTCTCATACTTATGGTAATATCCTCCTAGTGAAAATTGCAACCCTGTCAATGTAAACAAGCATTTACATAGATCTTTGTTCCAATAGAAAATTTATCTAAATGTACAACCTTAAGGGATTGCAATTAAGTTTAAGCTCTTAGTTCTTAAACACAAAACATTACAAATAATAGAGGAAGGAGATGAGAATCAAAATGAAACTAAGAGAAATGAAGCTCTTGTATTAATCTCATTGAAAATAATACATCATTTGTATGTCAAAATTCATAAAATAACACCAAGGAATGACTATATATCTTAAAATGCCTCAAAATAAATATAACTAATATTTTTTATAATAGAGGAATACTAAGAAAAATGGTATCACAACTCTAAAACTAGAGCCAACCTTATGGTCTCACTAGTCATAAAAATTGGAACCTGTACAAAGAGTAGATAAGAAAGATAAATAGAAGAAAAGATACTTCAGGATCTAGAATCTAATATTGACATGTGTCCCACTGAAATTATCTTCAATCTAATGTTTTTGAAACCAATCTTCCTTCATTTTCCTTCAATCAAAAACCATAAATGATGTAGAAATATCTGATATATCCCCCTTTAAAGTAATCTACAAAATATCCCTTGAAGAAAATATCAGATACACATCATAAATTGTGCTTGGCCTTCAAATCTGATCTTGGCTTGTCACTTCTACTTTTTTCATAAAATTAAACTATACTATTGATAAAAACTTGATTACTTCCAACTACCTTTAAAAAAATCAAATCACCTTTTAAAGTTGTTAATGAAATTAAATTTGATGAAAATCTAGCTATATTTGATCCTATTTCCTTTTCAAAATATAAAATCTGCATTTGCACTAAGGATGCCCCAAAATCACAAAATATCCTATAGCTTCTTTTGGTGAATACATGTACAAAAAATGATTGTAGAAATGGATGGTTCATTCTTCCTGATTCCAACAATATATTACACTGTACATTTTAGACAAAAATCATGCCTCTAAGATTGATTCAAAATTTTAGGCCCTGAGCCATGAACAAAGCTTAAAATGAAAAATTATAAATGATAATATAGTTAAAACTATATAATATCAATTTCATTTAAATTCATTCAAATATTAACCTTTTGAAATTTTGATGCATTGAAACATCTTAATTTTAAACTTTTATATTCACTTTCCATTTCCCCCAATCAAATAGTGCCACTTGTTAGAATCCTATTAGTCGGGCAACATTTGAAACATTTGAAGTTTATAATCTTATGCACCTATGATATTATGAAAACCTCTAATCACATGATAATTTCACATCTCATAGCATATTATAACTCCTATTCAAGCCTTCTAATCTCTTGATAAGGCTCCTAGACATATCATCTTACATCTTTGAAAATTACCTCCCGACAATACGATGTCAGTGTAACATTGCACGCCCCCAGATTTTGATTTACGATCTCATGGCTTGGCATAGGATCTTACACTTCAAAATTCCTCCTCACAACCATGTGATAAACATCAACATTTCACCATGTGGTTCCTTTATAGGTCAAAATTTGTTTGACTTTGGCCACAACGGGCCCCTCCATGGTGGGTATCACTTGTCCTATGAAGAGGTGCATGTGTCATTGAGGACACAATATGATTGAGTGTTCATGCTTTTTAAAAAACAAGAAAAACCATCATCTTGTGCATATGGGATAAAACATCCAGCTACTACCTTTTGCATCGATGCTACCTTTGAATGCAGGGTGTGGTTTCTTGGTTGAACTCTAAGACCCACTTGTGAAAGCCCAGCCAACCATGGGAGCATTTGTTTTCATTTGAAACTGAGCCTCCTGTAGTCATGGGTTCCCTCCATGCTGGTTGTGGTCTAGTCATCTTAGATTGTATGTTATGGAGTGCACTGATGGCATGGACCTTCCTTATATGTTTTCGCTAACTTATCTCCTTCCTTGGCATGGTCTTTGTTACATACAATGCATGGAGAAAACAAAATTGAACCTTCACTTCATGTCATTCCCTGTTCTGCTCCTTTTATTCATTACAGTGGAAATATTTTATTGACATGTTATTTTTAAGATGCCTACTGCCAAGGATGATCTTCTTCTAACGTATGTGAAGTTCTTCCTCTTTCATGCTGCCACCCATGTGCATGGATGCCCTGGTCATTACATGTAGATTTATTCACAATCATGGATTACTCTACTTTTAAAAAGGAGATGGGAGCCCCTTCATCATGCCATGCAAAAGGATTGCAACATGATATCGAGCATCATATTTGGGAGGAAAAACATCTCTACATTCCCTATAATCTGTGGCCTCCATAGTGATTCAAAGTAGACCAGACTCTCCTGCTTCATGAACAACAATACACTGGATTAACCTATGTATGGGATGTATTTATTGACATCCTATTACTCCTTCATTGTGCTTTGTGAAGAAAACCAACAATATGGAAGGAGGTGGCTTATTTGGAAGAAAGAGAATCTACCTATTCTATTCAATCTACTAGCCCCATACTACCTCAAATGCTGGTCAATTTCCTCCAATACTATGGACTTCATTTATATATTGTTTCTTTTGGAGTATTCCCATGGAGATGATGATGACAATGGGAAGCCACTATGATAGAGTTTGCCACAATTTCTTGACCTTGAGGTATGATCATCAAAGTTCAATGCAAGACTTCAAGATTTTCTAAACTTCATGATGTGCTCACTATACAATAAGCATGCTTCATCCACTACTCATTCTATAGCTTTATAGTCATTGTTAATATGATGGAATAAATTGGGCCCCAAACTAGGCCTAGCTAAAAAAAAATTGTTTTCAAACAACTAACAATTCAAGCTGATCCATTGAGACTTTATTACTGACCAAAATTAGACTTGAGCACTAAAACAATCATTTAGAACTTGTTTACCAACTTTATGCAAATTGTGATTTTGTTATAACAGGGCCTATCAGCTAGCCTTAAAAACTAACACAAACACTTGACCTAAACCCAAAACTATGTACTTATGTTCTTTCAGACATACTTAACTAGTTTTCCCAATAGTGGCTCATGACAACATCAAAGATATCAACATCCAAACATGCCTACTTCAAATTATCTTGCAAATCAAACATGTTAGAAACAATAAATTGGGTTGGGTTTCAACTTTGAAAATTGAGAAAATGATCACTTAAAGGGAGGAGACTAGGGAATTTGTTCATTTCCATGAGGAGAAAGTAATTCTATGATTTGGACTCATGAAAAATAATGGGGTGAGTTTGGCAAGCATGCAAACTGGGGTACTTAGAATTGCAAGACAATGAATATCAGTAGAAAAGTGTTTTTTGCAAATGGAATGGCCATGAGAAAGTGTGTAGATGAATTCGTCAAGGTTTACAAACTAGCACACTTAAAGTATTTTTGGAGTAGAATACAAGGGTACAAACCATTTTATCTCATCTATAATAGAATCGGAGTTATGTCATCCTGAATAGGGGTATCAAACAAATTGCATTTTATGACACCAGTGAAAGTTATAAATTACATTTAGAATCACATTTGAAAACTAATCAAATGGATTCATCATAAGCTCAAATCCAAAGTGTTGCAAGTGTGCAACTTCTAGAATGTAATGCAAAAGGAAATATCTTAGTATGGTCAATTGGGTCAAAGTTATAATCAGTCAAAAAAGGCCTCCCAGATCTCTGGGCAATTTGCGTCAACATGATAGAGATAAGTAACCAACTTTGAGGGATTCAAAACATAATCAAAACATATTAAAATGACTCAAAAATTGAAATGTAGGTTCATTGATATGCATACTAAATAATCCCAAAGTAGCAAGTCATGAAACATAATCGAGTGAAAGATACTCAAAGGCAAACTAGGCTACTGTACACTATTTGACACTTAGGTTAAAATGCATAAATAAACATTACTCAAAATGGAACTTCACAAAATGATTTGGAATGTTAGTTTATCAATATAGAACACATGGACATGCTGAATGCAAGGTGTTAAAAAAATAAAACACCTGTTAGGCCTTACAATGACAATCAGGTACACAAGCAAGAAAATATGCATATAGGGCTCAAAATGACTCAAATTTTGGAATGGTACTCAAAATGGGGAATGCAAATTTGAGTGCCATCAAAGTCTTTTGTAAATCTCTTTACCGAGTGCATACTTCATTGTATTTTTTGTAAATCCTTTAACAAGGTGGACCTAGCAATCCTTATTTCTCCTAATAGGGAAGATCACCATAAATGATCAATTGTAAGTCTTAACAAGTTAACTTTATACTGCAGTACTAAATCTTGTGATTATCATCCCCACCCTAGTTTTACTTTCTATTTGGAAGGTTTCTAGGTCACCATATGTTGTGTCAAACTATTATAAATGAGTTAATGCTTTCAATATTTCATAAATACAATTAGATTAGAATATATATGAAGGACTAATTGATGAAATAAGATTAAGTTTTATTGGTTCCTGATTCACCTTTCCCTTCTCAGTGCCCTAGCCTATCCTATATTTCCAACAATATGATTGGTTGCATGTACTGTATAGGGATTCTTAATATGACTTGATCCTTATCTTCCATAATCGTAAAAAAAGCATATGTCAGCCCAAAAATGCTTTACATAGTATTTTGTGTCATTACAAACAACTATTTCATATACTAATCACTTATAATCCAAAGGCTTTGATGCTTGGCCATCACTATGTTCATAATGTTGTAACTCCGCTTCTGAACAACTTGACATACATTGTTTGCTCGACACTTATATCACTCAGCACACACTAACTTGTTTGACATGTTCTTAGCTCAACACCTGAGTGACTCAATATGCATAGACTTCTCAACACATACTAGTTCTTGACACTAACTATCATATTTCTTGACATGTATTGTGTTAGAAATAGGGATTACTGAGAGGGGGGGTGAATCAATAATCTACAAATTTTAGTTGCCAATTGGATATTATTTCTTACTTTAAACCATGCATAAAAAAGAAATAAAGTAATGTTGAATAGTAACAGTAAGAATGCATAAAGATATCTCATAACACCATATTTTGTTAACTCGAGAAACCCTGTCCAAAGGAAAACCTTGGTGGGGATGATACCCACTAGATAATATACTAATATATAAGATCCTTGTTAGAGGATGAACCCTATTAGGAGTGAATGAGAAAATTTAGTATAAAGAGTCCTTGTTAAGAGACTTTAAATCCTTGTTAGGAGATTCCAACCCTATTAGGAGTTGTGGTACAATAGATGTGAGATGAGCCCACTACCCAAATATGCACTTCCAATCACAAGAAGAGCTCACTACTCAAGAAAGTAATTAGACTAGATATAATTACTATATCTTTTTCCTTTATTGGTCTATGTTCTTCAGCTCAACCTCAAATTACCAAATAGCTCATATAGAACTTTGCATATATTGCTTTCACAGAAGTTTGCGCATAATCACAATTACAAGATAGCGCTTGCAATTACAACTTCTTCTTATTGCAAAAAGTTCTTTTCATAAATACCATGCCTTTACACAAATTGTTGCTAGTTTGGCTAAGAACATTAATCCACTTTACCAAATTAAAGTAAACATCTAGGATGTTGGCATTAATTGGACAAGTAACAAAATAATTCTTTCCTTCAATTTCATTGTCCTATTTCTTTAAAACATGATTATCTCTATTCTATTCAATTTTTACTAACATCAAAGGTTATACACATCATTAAAAACATGTATACTATCCCTATGTAACGTTGCTAGTCATATTATGATGCTAGTAACAAGTTATAAATAAAACAATACACTACTGTAAACCAAATTCTATACTTAGACAATTTTCTAATTACCAAACACTAAGTATCTTTATTTATGAGGTTTTTTATTAGCATGTACATCATGTGTTTCCATAAATGACAAAAACTACATATCACTATTAGCCAATTGTCAACAATCTACTCCTTTGGCATTGATGCCAACAAAATAGAGAAAATTGGCTAAGTGACAAAAATAAACTACATAAAAGTAAACATTACATCTATTACAACTTGTATAATTTTACATATGCTCCCCATTACAATATACTTTACACTTTTATCTTCTCTTTACCTGATTTACAAATTTCACATTATATGTCATGTCCCCTTTTCAAATAATTAAAAATAATAATCTTTTCTAAGGCAAGCAGGCCCAAAAAGGTGAAGTTTCGGAAAAAGGGGATAATCTTTGGAAGCTAATGGACTAATAAATGAAAATTATTATTAAAATATTTTTTATTAACCCCTCTTGGACGTGAGTTAGGGTTATTCCCTCTTTTAAGGAGTTTGGAGGCATTTTGGGCTCATTCCAGAACTTGATTTTTGCTCGTTTCTTTGTCATTCTTCAGAGGTTGCCAAACCTGTGGAGAAGGAGACCCAAAAATGGGAGTTTTTAGGTTTCCAATAAGGCTAAGGATGCAATTTTTAAGCCATTCCATGTGCATGCTCATATAGAGTTTTCCTTTGCACTAAACAATGCACATTTGTGGTTTTTCGGGTGTGTTTTTTGTAAGAGTATGGTGTTTCCGGTTGAGTATTTCATATCAGTTTGGGTTGCTGCTGTATTTCAGAATTTTAGATGTTAAAATAGAGATGAATATATTTATTTGGTCATGATTATACTTCTATGATAGATTATTAGTGTTTTTGTGGTGTTTCTGGGCTATTCTATGTTGTTTTCGAAAGCTCGATGAGTATTGTTTTTATCCTCCGTTTGGGAGCTGTTGTGTAAATGTTATATAGATCTGAAAAATTTCATTTTGTAGGCTGTTATGCTGCTGAAATTTCTATAAAAATTTCCACTTTTAGATTTACTAATAATATGTGAAGCTGTGAAGTTTTTGGCACTATTTCCGGCATACCCGATTTGGGGTTTATTGAGAAATTGGTGGATCTTTGAAATATTGGTTGTTTGATCTTAAAGATCTGATTAGAGGTTTGAAATATCATATAAAATCAGAAAAGGGGACATTTCAGTGGTATCAGAGCTATGATCTTGCCATCTTGAGGGTTTGTAGAAGTTTGCATGTTAGTTTTCACAACTACCCAAATCTTGCATGTCATAATTTATGGTTGCATGTTGCTTCTAATCAGTTGCATGTCAAAATTTATGGTTGCATGCTACTTCTAATCATTTTCATGTTAGTTCTTGGTGAATTTTGTGGTTGCATGTTGCTTCTAATCAGTTGCATGTCAAAATCTATGGTTGCATGCTACTTCTAATCATTTGCATGTTAGTTCTTGGTGTTTGAAGAAGTTATAACCTATTGGGGTTACACTCTACTTTATCCAGAATGGACAGGTATAGTACAGAGTCTCAGAGGAAACGATCTTGGACAATTGATATCCAGAGTCAAAATAGTAGAAAGGATGTTTATCTAGACATTCGAGATAAACTTAAGAAAGTAAGCCATGACATGTCTGAACAGTTGGTTGAGCACCACCGTATGATGAATGACATGTTGTCCGACCCAAATAAGGTGGATAAGTTGACCAGATTTCTATTTGGCAAATGTTCTCATAGGGCAGGTGACACAATTACAAAGAACTTGCATGAGGAGTTTGAGAAACTAGCTTATAGCCAGGCAGAGGTCTTAGATTCTACTCTACCACAGGAGGTAGTGAGAAAGGATATTACGCAGATTGATAGTAATGGTAAACTTGATACTCAAATTGAGACAATTGTATATAGGTCATTAAAGGGTGATATCACAGGTATCCAGGATGGTATAGTTACAACAAGTAGTGACTAGAGCATAGTGGGTTCAGATGATGATTATGAGGATGTTGTTGTGCATGATGGTGAGATACCTGGTAGAGATGAGTAGACATTGAGCATTCATGAATTTGCTGAGAAAGAGTACCAAGCACAGTTAGATGCTTCGTCACATGAAGTTGAGGCTAGTAGTACTTCACATGATTTGTCTAGCTAGCTGAAAGATAACAAAGATAGTATTGTGACTTCATTATCTCATCATGACAGGTATGTGGAGTTAGTTGGTATTGGTCATATTACTCAAGTGAGGATTTTTCTTGAGTTACCAGCTGATTCTAGTTTACAGATATGGACTCGAGATTGTTATATTAGCATTTGGGATTCAGTTGACTGGAGATCTTTAACACTTTTTGGTAGCAGTGTTTGTTTGGGTTCTATCATGGATTTGATTAGCAGATTGCACGGTGTTGTCTTTTCTTGTGCTAGCAGCTTGTCCGATGTTGGTATTAGTTTTTATACACCAGTGTTGGGCTTTGTTCATATATCCAGTCGACCATACTTGCTGGAAGGTGTTGATGATCTTTCATATTTGGCAGTGTGTACAGATGAGTCCCAGGATCATATTGGCATTGATGACATCTAGGAGGATGCAGTGGGCAGTTTTGAAGACTTAGTTTCCTTGGGTACAAAGGAGTTGGACAACAGTGCTACAGTTTTTGATACTGTGTATGTTGATATGAGCTTTAGAGTTCATTCATAGGATATGGATGGTAATACTCTAGAGACTAGTAACTTTGAGGATATTCCTTTAGATAGTGCATCAGAGGAGGTTTGTAGGAGACAGTCAAGCCAATGCCATCATGTGTCTAATCAGTTGAGAGTTAGTGAGCGATACATTGCTATCGCTTGCCAACATTTTGATGTTGCTCATCAATTGTTAGCAGTTTATGGATGGGGTTCTCCTACTAGTGATGAGCAGGGAGGTAGTTATCTTTCCTTGATAGAGTTCCACTCTTTATGGGAGGCTATCCAAATTCTGAGACAAGATTATATGCAGTTGGTAGCCGACAGAGATTATCTTATGGAGTGGGGCAGTACAACATATGATGCATTGTTGGCCAAGGAAGATGAGGTGAGTGAGCTTACTAAGCAGCTTGAGGTGACTTCTGAGATTCTTGAGAGTACACAGTTGGCTTTCAAGGAGTCACAGTTTCATTTGGCTAAGGTGACCATGGAGTTAGAGCAACTATAGTCTTTACTAGATTTTGTACAGTCACAAGTTGTGGTGTCTGATCATCTGAGGATGTCCATGGTTGAGATTGTCAAAGATAGTGGAGATGGGGATGCATCCATCCTTGATACTAACATTGGCATATTGGGTTCATCCCCACTAGAGTCAGGTTCAGTTGAGTTGGGTGTTGTAGCAGATTGTTGTGGTATGCCTGACATGGTGGTGACCTCTAGCACTAATGGCACGAAGACTAGAGATTTTGTATCAAAGACCATGTGTGATGTTGGTGAGCCAATAGTTGGCATGGTTCCCACTAGTAATACTACTCCCTTGGCGATGTCTTTAGAGGTAGTAGTAAGTTCCAACTTGGTTAGTGATCGATTGCAGTTAGTTACATCTAGATTGCAGTCTGAGCCACTGACTGAGATTGGTGCATTCTATCAGCATTACATTGTGAGGTATGCTCATCAATTTACCTTTGATGACCATGTTGATGAGATGATGATATAGAGAGGTACCTTGGTTCCTAGTGCTTATCATCAATTATGGGATAGTTTGATGCCTCGAGATGAGAGTTGTGATGGGCACGACATGGTGATAGGTTCTACAGTTGACAGCTTGATAATACGTGACTTAGATTAGGAGTTTTAGAGTGATGCTTCAACGGGTGTTGTTATTGATTCTACTCCTTTGGCTATGACATCTCCTAACTTAGCTGGTGATCAGTCACAGTGGGTTGTATCACTTTTTCATGGTGAGTTGTTGACTAAGGTTGGTTTTTTTTATCAACATTATATTGCAAGGTATGTACATCAGTTAGCATTTGATCCTTGTGTTGAGGAGTTGATGGCAGGCAAATTTGGTTTGGGTTCCAATTCTTGCTTTTTATCTTGTGATGGCTTTTCACCATCAGGGGTGCATCGGAGTTATGGTTATGAGATAGTGGTCGGTGATCTACAGAGTTGTGTTGACTATAGGAGTTGTACAGTGTGTGGATTCTCCATACTTGGTACAGTTTCATTCAGGAGCATTCACCATTGTTCTAGAGTTGGATTGTACATTCCATATAGGCCAGTGGAATGCGTTGATGGTATTTACTATGTTGGTAGTTTGATTTGTCCACTTTACTTGGGTTTTGATGTTCTAAGAGTTTGTGTCTCATGGGTTTCTGACTGTGAAAGTTGTGATTTTGGAGTTTGGTTGAGTAGTAATTGTCAGTTTGATTATGGATTCCTCTTGGTTATATTGCAGAGGATATTGCAGGAGCCTGTGTTAATTAACAATAGTATAGTTCATGACTACATTTGGGATCTAGGTGGATTGATTGGTTTATTGTTTAGCCATTGCTTGAGGACAAGCAATATTTGGAAGGGGAGGACTTGTCATGTCCCCTTTTCAAATAATTAAAAATAATAATCTTTTCTAAGGTAGGCAGGCCCAAAAAGGTGAAGTTTCAGAAAAAGGGGATAATCTTTGGAAGCTAATGGACTAATAAATGAAAATTATTATTAAAATATGTTTTATTAACCCCTCTTTGATGTGATTTAGGGTTATTCCCTCTTTTAAGGAGTTTGGAGGCATTTTGGGCTCATTCCAGAACTTGATTTTTGCTCATTTCTTTGTTATTCTTCAGAGGCTACCAAACCTGTGGAGAAGGAGACTCAAGAATTGGAGTTTTTAGGTTTCCAAGAAGGCTAAGGATGCAATTTTTAAGCCATTCCATGTGCATTCTCATAAAAAGTTTGCCTTTGCGCTGAACATTACAGATTTGTGGTTTTTCGGGTGTGTTTTTTGTAAGAGTTTGGTGTTTCCGGTTGAGTATTTCATATCAGTTTGGGTTGCTGCTATATTTCAGAATTTTAGATGTTAAAATAGAGCTGAATATATTTATTTGGTTTTGATTATACTTCTGTGATAGATTATTAGTGTTTTTGTGGTGTTTTCGAGCTATTCTATGTTGTTTTCGAGAGCCCGATGAGCATTGTTTTTATCCTCCATTTGGGAGCTGTTGTGTAAATGTTATACAGATCTAAAAAATGTCATTTTGTAGGATTTTATGCTGCTGAAATTTCTATAAAAATGTCCACTTTCAGATTTACTAATAATATGTAAAGCTGTGAAGTTTTTGGTACTATTTCCGTCATACCCGATTTGGGGTTTATTGAGAAATTGGTGGATCTTTGAAAGATTGGTTGTTTGATCTTAAAGATCTTATTAGAGGTTTGAAATATTATATAAAATCAGAAAAGGGTACATTTCATTATATCTCTCCCCTTTACTATTCCAAAACTCCTACTTTCTAAATTGCTTCTACAACTACGACTACTCCCCCTTTGACATCAATGAAAAAGGTCAAAATGTCAAGATTATGTCCAAAAAATTTGTCCTTTCCTATGCTGATATAATCTTTATGCAATCATCAAATTTAGCCTTCAGAATATCCATACCCTTAGTCCATGTTTCCTTGGTAGGCTCAGCTAAAGTGAGAATTGCACATAAAGCATGTGATGCAATCTCAATTACATTAGGATCTAACTAAAAAAGTTGGAATATGTGTCCTTTTCCTTGACACACTCCTCTAACTACATCTCAATAAAAGATAATTTCACAACAATAAATTCTCTAAAATCTAATAGCCTCTTCAAAAGCTATTCCTTCTAAAGTTCTAGTTTCTTGATGTCACTATGAATACTGGCCACTTGTCCTGCAAAATCATCTACTTTACAAGATGGATGTTGGATCTGACTAGATAAAGCCTCTAGCTCACTCATCTTTATCTCCATCTAACTATCAATGTCTTTAGTTAGCTGTATGATAGGGTACACTTAACATACAAAGTTTTCCCTTCTTGTTGGCATTTCTGAAGTTCTTTTATACAAGTATCAAGATTAACCAAGTTATTCTTGATATTCTAATAGATGGTGCTAAACAAGTTAGCATCATGGGAAATTTGTGCCTCTACCTCTACAATATTCAATAAATTGGTAAACTCTTCATCAAAAGATTTCAGCACTGGTTGTGCCCTCTGTTTAGGATCTAGTTCTATGTGTTGTGCTACCAATGTATTGTGCAATCTGTTTGTAACTTCCATTAAAGTTCTTTGTAAGATTTTCACCTTCCTATTCTTTTCAATAATCTTGGTTAGGGATGAGATCATATCTATTTGATCATCATCATTAGTAGCTAAACTAGAAAGAAAGAGCAGAGTGGATGAACTAGATGGTTTAGTATCATCCTCTCTTTGTTTCTTTGCTCCTTTCTTTGTTCTTCTCTCCTATTCTTTCTTTTCTCTTTCGTCTCTTTCTCTTTTCCCTTCCAATCTCTTCTTTTCATCTTCCTTGATTTTCTTTCTCATCTCTTCTTCTGCAATTCTTCTCTTTTCTTCTTCTTCCTTTCTTTTCTTTTCTTCTTCAATCAATTTTTGTTTGGCTTCTATTTTCTTCTTCTCTACTTCAAGTAGCCTTTCCTCTTCTTCAATTTGTCTTAACTTATCCTCAATATCCTTGGTGTCTGGTTCATTAGGCTTGGAACTACCAAATGGATTGGTATCATCAATGTTAATGGTAACATTGGTTTGATCATTCTACATAGTGTCACTTCTTATTGACACTTCTAAGGTTTTAGGTGCTAGAGGAGATGCTTCTTTTGATTTTGACATCATTTGACTAATAGCTATTATAATCTCATTTCTCAATTTATCCTTTCACCAACCATAAATATAAATGGTCTCAACTTATTCCTCAAGTATGGAGTGAGGTTATTCAACAATCCTTTGATTTTATCTTCATCATTAGTCTTACAAATATTTCTAAGCATAGACTTCTGAAGTTCAAGGTCTTCTTCTCTTGCAGGAGTCTTCTTATCTATAAGTCTCTCATAGACTTTCTAGTTCACTACTACCTCAATATCCTTCAAACTTAGATTATTTTCTATAATATATCTCATAGTAGATATTTCAATCTAGTCCTTCTCAAAACTATTATACAAATCATAAAACTTGTTCATCTAAACAAAGTTACCTTCATTAGCAATAGTTGTATTGATCTTTTCTATCTTCGACTTCCAAGGTTTTCGAGCTTTTCCTGCTGCTTGCTTAGATGGAGTCACTTTTTTTGGTTCCTTGGTTTCTTGTTCTCATCTTCTTCATCACTAGGCTCAATTGTCAACAATATTTTTTTGTCTTTTTATAGGTGTGGTGGCCTATTTTTTGACTCTCTTTGTCTTAGTAGACACTGCTTCCACCAATCTCCCATATTTTCTTCTATGATCACTAGTCTAAACATTAGACATTGTTGTATATATAATGATCTATTATTAAGATGTTTTAGCAACTAATACTAACAAAGGTTAAATGTTTAGTATACCTTGCTTCATTATTTGTCTTACAGCCTCAGATTCACTCTTTGTCATTCTAGCCTCTGATAGTGCCTTCTTCATTATAGACTCAACTTTATTGTGTGATCCCTTCTCTAAATTTTCTTGATGATTTGTCTATGTGATCTCATCATATATACAAAATCTATATTCTACTTTATCTCTATCTAAATTCAACAAAAAATCAATATAACCAACTACAATATCATCATGTAGTTCATAGCTCAAGGGTCATGAAATATTTCCCAAGGTTCCACTGCTTGAATATAAGTGTGATATGTATCAACTAATATGCAAATGTCTTCCTTAAATATATCCACAATTATAGGTGAAATTCTAAATCTCTATTTCATTTCATTATGAAATGTCCTCATTATAAGATTGTCACTGTCCAATATCTTGTCTGCAGGGTGCCTTCTGCATACCTCTGTAATCTTCTCCATTGTGCATCTGTCACTACTCATTATGTATGTGACTAAAAAGTAAGGAAATATTTTAAGTGCATGAAAGAATATGTGATTGATCAATGACTGGAACCTAAACACATCATTCTTTGTTCTCTTGATCCTTTCCACGTTTTCCAAGAGTTGCATTCTCAGTATTTCACTAAGATTCAGTTGCTCTTTCTCTATACATATCTTATATGCTACATCAATGAATCCTACTGAAAGTTCATCAATTTTAGAACTTCTACAAATAGAATAGGAAAAAATTCTACTCAAGAATCTCACATCATCATGCTTGATGGTGTTGATCACCATAGCCTTTCCATTGTATACTACTTTAGTATAGCTTTCAAATTTCTTCTTTGCCAATTTCTCACCTATAGGTACACTACCTTGTTTACTAAGACTAGTTACCTCATGAATAAGGTCGGCAAAAATATCAACTACATTGCCTTGCATCCATAATTTACCATCATGTATCCTACTCAAAATAATTTGTGTCCATTCATCTATATCTAGTTCATGGTATAAGTGATATTTAAACAAGTCTAATTCTTTTAGATGTTCAAATCTGCGCTTTACAGTCATGTCATGGTTGAAAACCAATCCCATATCTTTGTTCATGAATTCACTACCAATAGACTCAAACTTACTATTCAAATAACTTCCTACATCTTCAAGATATACTATGTTGTTTAGAGTGATAGAAACCACTGGGTTAGGGTTTACTTCATTAGGTGATGCAGAGTATGCAGCAAAAGCACCAACTCTTCTTCCAACTCCGATCCGCACCTTAACTTGATTCCAACCTCCAAACAGAAACTAGGCCTTCTTGCAAGGTTAATGACTGACCCAATGGCTTCTAACATTGGTAGACTCTACCTCAAAGTGGACTCCACTTCACAAGCCCAACCCTCAAACCTAGGGTTCACAAACAACTTGGGACAATCACACCTATTACGGATTCCCTAACACCAAATAGGCCTAAAATAGAAAATACTTCTTATATTGGGTTAGAACTCCATTCCCATGATAGAAATGGTTCTTACTAACTCAAAAAAACAAGAAAAACCCCCACTTTGAAGTTTCTCAACACCCAACACTGAAAATTACAAATTGTTACCAACACTTTTATTAGAACAATTCCAAGTTTCAATGGTCAAACTCCCAAAAAATACAAAGAACCATACAATATTTTCACATCACCAAACACCCTTCAACTACTCCTATGAGATTCCAAAAGATCAATTACCAACTCTACTCCAGCATCAAGTTATGCCCACTTTGTGTCACAGTTCTAAATGGCCAGTTTAGGCTGGGTTACAAGGAAAGCATAAATAAATGGGTTCAAAGACTTGGTTCAAACCCTTGGATCTCTTCTACACCTTTTATTTGTCCTTCTACACCCTTCACTTGGGTCAAATCAATCAACTTGGGAGCATGATCCTTCATTTTTCTTCAAGGCTAGACTAGACATAAGACTATGTTCAGCCTAGGGCTTGCTGGTAAAAATAGATACCCAACTCCTACAGCCCTGAAACTCTGCCATCTTCAAGTCACCTCTCCTAACTTGCATTCCAAAAAGTGGCATTCAAATCCCATGGTGGGTTTGCAAGTTAGGAGGCCATCTTGTTGAAACCCTCAATGTGCAGCAATTTCAGACCTACCTCTGCTAAAACTGGTATAACTTTAATTACAGAATAGATAAAAACTTCAAACCAATTGCATTAGAATTATGACTCAATTATATTTCCAAAAATATAAGATTTGTACCACTAAAAGTCCGTACAGGCTGTACGGAATTGAAAAATAGAGAAAATTATAGAATTTCTGAGTTTTATTCACTAAATGTTGTCCACCCGTTCGTACCATGGCCTTCCCCACGTGTGGAGACCTTAAATAAGTGTCTTCCAATAGTTATAACTTCCATTTGGATGGTTGGAAAACCATACAACTTCCTTTTTCAAGTTTGACAACAAATTTGCAAAAATTGCTCTTTAGCAACTTTTTGCATTTTGCAACTTTCTTGCACCTTTGCACTTTTTTTTACACACCTTCAATTCAAACGTGTCCTAATGACTCAAATCCACCTAAAAAATCCTAAAAATAGTAAAATACTCAAGAATTCATAAATAATGACTCCTTGGTTACAAATGGTCACTTGGCTTATAACCACACCAATGTGCCATTGTACCTTACAATTGAGTCTTCATTACAAATATGGACCAAACTTCATTCCTAACAACTCTAATGTACTAAACACCTTGAATTCATGCCTAAGAGCCTTAGGTGCCATACACCATTAGGTTTTATGGAAACAATCTTTAACTTAGGTATATCTTCATTCTCATCACTATGTACTATTGACATATCCATGATTCTATCAATTATGATCTTTTATCAAACAAATTTGTAGAAAAATGATAAAATACCTCTTTCCAAAAATAGGGATTACTTCAAAATCACTCTAACAAGTCACTTCTGAATGCTTTTCACTTCAGATGTCTTCACAATGAAGTGAAAATCAATTTTGTACTCCATTTATTCCATCAAATTGAACTTGCATTAATTGCATACTTTACGAATATGAAAAAGCTATCAATTACATTTTGTAATGAAATAACTACTCAAGATCATCTATCTAATCTTCAAATGTCACCCAAGGTTTTCTATAGGCTCCTTTAATCATGACATAACTCTGAAAGACTTTGTATCAAGAAATTCTCTATGAAAACATACTTTTCATCTTCTACTATAGAATTAACCTTTACTATAATACCAGTAACTCTGAATTCCTTCATAACTTATTTAGATAAGATCCACATTACAAGAAAGATTAGGTATCATCTAAACATAACTGGATACACCTTTTCCCAACTTTGCTATCTCTAATTCAGCTTCTGACTAAAGTTCCCAAATTTTAATGCTATGAACAATCTTAATTCAACTTGGTTGAATCAAACTCAACAACTGATTTTGATTTTCCTATCTCATCATCATCTAATTTTTACATATCTATTCCTTTTACAAATGCTTCATTAAGTTCTTCTCGAAGTTCACTGACAACATTTATTTATTCCTTGTTGTCTTTGTTAGTTTTAGAGTTCCTCTCATGGTTCCTTCCATCATTCCTTCTATTTTCAAAGTTTCTTCCATTGTTCCTTCTATTCCTGAAGTTTCTATCCATTCTGTAGTACTTTGTTGTGTGTTTGAAGTTGTTGCATAACTAGCATATAGGTGCTCTACTTCTAGGATTCTACTAATCATTAGGTGCATGAAAATTCTAAGCAATGTGTCCTAAGTTGTTACACTTATAACACAATCTATCTTTGGTCTTCATAAGATCTTCCTTCTCTCAATGTTCTTTCATTAGATCTTCTTCTACCTATAGGATTAGTATTTCTAGATATTCTACTATTTCTTCTATCATTATCATATTTAGGTTTCCTACAATCAATTATATTATGACCCATACCATGACAATTATGACAATAAAATTCCTTAACATGATTAAATGACTTATTTGTACAATCTCTTTTCATATGACCTATTTCATTACATAAAAAGCACTTAACTCTGAATTCATACTTGGTTTTCTTAGGAGATTCCACTTGCTTTGGTTCATCCAAGATTTCAACTTTCTTGTTTTGTTCAGCTTCTTTAGGCTTATTAGAAGATTGCCTGGATTCAATCTTATCATCATATTTATCTTTTTCTTTTAGATCTTATATGATCTTAGGTTTCTTTGCATACATGTTAATTATGTAACCAAGAATAGTCTTATCATAAGTAGGTCTCTGTATTAACATTAAATCATCAAGCTTTTCTCTAGTAGAATAAAGCTTCTTAAGCTACTACTTGCACTATGTTAATTCACCTTTCACAATAGTATTGTATTTATGGATTTCTTCATGATCTTCTTTCAATGTTTCAAACTCAATTTTTTTCTTTGCCAAACTTGCTCTCATATCTATATTTTCAATCTTCGAATCAAACTCAATTTTTCTAGGAACATTCCTCAAATTCAAGTTCAAATTTATAATCTTCAATTCATGCTTCAAGATCTTGTACTCTATTTTCAACTTTGAATAATCATCATCACTAGTTCCAGATTTAGTAGATTTAGGCTTGGATTTGAGATATTCAATCTTTCCCTTTAATTGACTAATGTATACTTTGGAGTCTTCATATCTATCCTTTAACTTATCTCTTTCTTCAATAAGGAGATCAATTTGTTCAAGAGCTTCTTTAAGGTTCTCCATCAATTCTTCCATATCTGTAGGGATCTTACTTAAGTTGTTAAGCCTCTTCAAAGTAACTATGCTCTGATACTAATTGTTAGAAATAGGGATTATTGGGGGGAGGTGGGGTGTGAATCAATAATCTACAAATTTTAGTCACCAACAGGATATTATTTCTTACTTTAAACCATTCATAACAAAGAAATAAAGTAATGTTGAATAGTAATAGTAACAATACACAAAGATAACTCATAGCACCATATTTTGTTAACTAGGGAAACCTTGACCAAGGGAAAACCCTGGTGAGGATGATACCCACTAGATAATATACTGATATATAAGTTCCTTGTTAGAGGATGGACACTATCAAGAGATTATACACTTCATCACCAATATGTATATTATTTCTATGTAACCTCACTAGTCATAATATGACATCAGCAACAAGTTATAAACAAAACAATACACTGTTGTAAACCAAATTCTATACTTAGACAATTTTTTGATTACCAAACACTAAGTATCTTTATTTTTGAGGTTTCCTATTAGCATGCACATCATGTTTTTCCATAAATGAAAACAATTACATATCACTATTAGCCAATTATCAACATATTGTCTTGCAACTAATGCTTGACATACACTACTCACTTGGCATGCATTAAGTTTTTGCTAGGTAATGACTTAAGTGTTTTGTCACTACCTTGTCAAGACCAAAATGAGATAAAAAATCTCCCCCTTTGACATGAGTGGAAAAAAAACTTTATCATGCATAAACAACCTTAATATGAGCATAACTCAGACAATATATATTCTATTACTCGAATCTTATACAAATTTTCAAAACTTTGAAAATTTTGCAAAATGGATGACTATCAGTCATACCTCAAAAATTCATTACTCCTGCTTAGTAAATATTTTTTTGATGTTCTGTGTTTGCATGATACTCCCTTGAGTAGATACATCTTATGAACTTCATATCCCCTTTAAAGTTTCAAAAAATTGTATTATCTCACTTTACTGTCCCAAAAATAGTATTATCCACCTTTTTTGACACTTATGTCATTTGGGTGGTACACTAATAGTGTGTTTATCTAAGAAAGATTTATGCATCTCTATTATAATCTTCAATGTTGCATTCTAATTATTGAAGGCTACCTCTAGAGATTGATATTGAATGTCTAGCTAGCTAGCAAGGTCAACTAAGCCATCATGAGTTGAAAGATGAGAATCTTTCTTCATCAAAGTCTTATCATAGGCTAGTTCCTTATGCAACACTTCTATGTGTGGGGTCAACATGGATTGGACACTGACTAATGCAAACTGAATGTTTGTATCTTCATGTACTTGTAGCTCAATAAGCATTCCTTGGGTTGATAGTAAATTCTAAAAATGAGACTGGCTTTGACTAGGAGATAACTTCAAAGTAGTAATTGTAAACTACAGATCTCCTTGCAGTTGTCACTAGCTTGGTGTAGAGAGAGAATATGTTCTCTAACACCTTCTTCACACACTCCAGTTTGATCGCTAAATAAACCTATCTTAGTGTAATGGCACTAGATATCTTTTCAAGTACCTTTGTATGGAATTTCCTCTTAGACCATTCTAGAAGTTTGACATTAGAATCCAAGTCTTCATCCTTTATTTTGTCAACAATATTGACAAGTTTCTCAATTATGGGTTTATCTTCATTCATCTTAGGGAGACTAAAAGCATCATTGAATATGTCTTTTATCTCATGCAAAACTTTCTTTTTCTTATATTCCCTTCTCACTATTTCTTGTTCTTTTTTTTTTCCTTTGATGAGTCTCTTGTAGAATACTCATCTCTTCAATAGTGATTGTTGTATGATCAAATTTTGGCAACTCAATCACTTCATCAAGACTTACATCACCATATGATGTATCTTCTACACTCATAGATGTGCTAGGACCAAGCCTTGATATTTGCAATGATGTAGCATCTGTGCTCATCCTTTGAAGATTTTGACTTAAAAAAGGAGATACATCCTTCTTCACTTCTTTGTGAACTTCACCTTGTGTATGTGGAATAGGTGTAGGACTTGCCTCCTAACCTGTATGAACTTCAAAACCATCCTTCTCAATAGTTACAATGGAAGGAAAAGCTAAATTTTTTAGGCTAGGAAATGAATTTGATGAATGTGCCTCTGCCCCTTTCATCTAAAACACTATAATGGGCATTGTAGATGGTGATTCAGTTGTACAATAGTCTATTCTAGGTTTTCAATTTGATCTCCTTGAAGATCCTTTTTTTTTCTTTATTGCTTTTGTAGATTAAGGGGGCACATTAGATGTGTCTTATTGTTTCTATCTGCAAATGCTAGCTTAGCCATCTCAATCTCATCCACTCTCACCAGTATAGAATTAGTGCATAGTTTTGCTGCTATAGTGGAGTTAGTAAAAATATTCTTCAAGTATTCCTTAGTCAAGGGATTGATATTCTTTGCTGATGTTTTAGGTACATCCTTAATGAGTAGTGAGTCTTGTTGACTCACTTGGTCTATTTGTGGTGGAATGGCACTCGACACCTGCACATCTGGTACAACCTGTTGCTCCTTGTCAGCTAATGTCTCCTTAATCTCATCCACATTACCATATTTTTCATGGTTATCTTTTTCTTGTTCATCTTTCTCTACCTCTTTCTGAGGTTCTTTTTTCTCTTCATTTACTTTCTTCTTAGCATCATTTGTGGCTAGACCATATATGTCTTTCCAAAGCAATGTGCTTTGCGTCACCACTTCCTCAATTTTATTCCAAAAAATCTTAAATGCTCTATATTTGGAGGAAAATATCCCCCTATACTTATTCATGGCTTTAACCATCATCTTCTTGTCCAAATCAAGCATAACTTGGGAAAATTAAGCCTCTCTTACTTGCTTCTTAGTGGCCAAACTGAATTGCCACTTTTTCTCAACTCTGTCATATAGAATCTTGGGTAATGAGTCAAAAATATATAGTGGAGTGGATTTAAATGTATCCATCATATCATATATGGCTTCTTCAATTGTATTTTTATCCACATTCCCTAGTTTATCAAAATCTACATGTGTGAAACTAGATAAATCTGCATTTTCAATTCTATTTTCACACAAGTTATCTATATCTAAGGAGGGATTATTACTTACCACTTTAAATTGACTTAATTCATCTAGCTTAGTCTTCTCCTAATCAAAATCATCCTTCTTATACTTTTTCCTTCAACCTTATGTAGGTTTTCTTCTCAAGTTGACTTATCTCTGTTGTGGTGATTGATCTCTTACCCTTAGGCTTTGCAACTTCACTAGCCTATACAATAGCTGCCCTTGTGCTTGACCTAGTAGTAGGTATTGTTGGATTATATTGTGGCTTCTTCATAGACTGCTTAGGTTTCTGAACCATTTTTTATTTTTCCTTTCTCTTCTTCTTGGCTTCCTTAGGTGCTTCCTCGACACCTTTTTCATCTTCCTCTTGATACTCTCCTTGTCCTTGAGTCAGTGCCAATGGGGCTTGGCCTTGTTCTTCCTCGTCATCATCTTATCTTCTTCTTCTTCTCACCCTTTTCCAAATATCTTCTTCAACTTCTTCACAAGTTTGTTCTTCTTCCTAAGAATTGTAGTTGTCTTCAAATCAATGGTTATTCTAGATTTGGCTTCCTCATTATTTCATGAGGTGGTACTCTTGTCAATGTCTTCTGCCAATAAATTTTTTATTGTTGTAGATGCCTCATCTACATTGATCTAATATGGTAAGGGCTTCAACCATCTGACCCTAGGTATAGTTGCTTGCACATATGTATAGTTTGCATCCACTAGGAAACAAACATCATTATAATATTTTTCCACAAGTGATACATGAATCCTTAACCTCTATTTCATGGATTTCTTAAAATCCTCAAAATAACTAGTCATCATTGACTCAAAATTATCTCCAAGATGCTTTATAAATTCATCAATTTGATGTGTGATAGGCCTATTTGTCTTCCACACCATTTTACCAAATGTTGGAAAAGTGTTCTGCACATAAAATAATGTGTAGACCAATAGAGAACCAAATTTTCATGATGCACTCTTTTCTTTCTTGATGGCCTCCAATTTTTATGATAGTTGTAACTTTATAAGGTCATAGGTGTGGTCTCTCTTCACTATCTTGTATCTCATATCCACAACCATGCAAGATATACTATTTAGTCAGCTAGACTGAAAGAAATTGTAAGGAATCACCATCATTGCAAAGGAAATTAGGGGTCATAAATAGAATCAATAGACATCCCTCTCTTATTCCATAAAACACTACTTGTTTTCTCTATCACTTCCTTTGCATCACTTCACATTCTCTTAGGTCTATCTAGGGTAGGGTACACTAATACTAAGTTAATTATCCTCTTTGTGATCTTATTAGGTCCATTCTCCAACCAAATGTAGTCATCGTGTACTTGACTAAGCACAATTTTGATCCATTTAGTCTTGAATACATTCATGAAATTTAGGGCATTGGTTAACCCTTTATTCTCTACAATTTTGTACTCTTCCCTCAAGACTCCATTATCACATAGTTTAATGTACACATCTCTTATCTCCATATCTCTTATACTTCCAACTTTACATGTATAGCAACATATAACATCTTAGATCATGAGAACTTTTTGTGGTATCATTGATAGTACACTAGATGGGTCTCCTTTATATGCAATTTTAGGTATTGTTGGGAAAGGTAGTTACCTCACATCATTACTTATCAATTGGACATTAACTTCTTTCCTTCCTTCCTAACACTTTTAGAAGATCTAGCTACCATCTTGACTATTTATGGTTTACAAAAATTCAAACAATGTAACTTGACACTAGTAAAATACCTTTTAAATATGATGAATTCTATCAAGTAGTAGTCAAATCCAATTTTTAAACACTATAATCTTCTTTTGAAATTTTTCTTCATGCTCTTCATGTTCTCTTCAATTGCTAATGAATGCAAATGAATAAAAAAATTGGCTATATAACCCTTGGTATTCAATAATAAATGCTTAATGCTTACACAACTGTAAGATCAAGTATAATAGGATTTCCCACTAACTCGAGTTATACATGATTTTCACTATACTCGGCTAACATAGTGAGCTTGGCCAACACTAACATAGCTTCATCACTCAAAAACAACTAAAATTCTATTCACACTCAACAAAAATTGTGAAACTTTCCATGCTCAAAAATAACATAGAAAATGACAAAACTATAGATATTCTCTAGGTTCAAATCACTCCATTGCATCTTGATCCATGCATATGTAATCTTTTGAGATCTTATATTCTTGGAAATGATGCATAATATAACTTTGAAATATCATTCCCATGCATACCTCTTGATTGTCTTGTTGGGGGTGATGTGATCACCTAATCCATTGGATGAAGTGACCTCATCTGCACTTGATGTATTACAATATTCCTTCTTTTTCTATGTCTTTCTCATATGCACCTTTACGTTCTCAACATTAACGTTCTCTTTTCCCTTGTTATATTTATTTCTCAGTGCAAGTGACCTTGTTGGATAGTTTCTACTAACATGACTAGTTTTCAAACAACTAAAATATATAATCCCATTCAACCATCTAGTGTATTTTCCTTTGAAATTTGTTCTAATGTAGTTTTCAAAAACATGACCATAATCTTGACAATAGTGACAACTATACCTTGTGTTGTAATCCCAACTATATGAATTTTTATTGAGGTCTCCCTTTGTTTTCTTGTTTGATGTCCACTTGGATTGGGATCAACATTCATATACCTTGTGTCCATATTTTTTATAGTTGTAACAATAGCCTTCAAAACTTTGTGTGTTTGTATTCTTTGTCTTACATTCATGTGCCTGATGTCCTTGTCTCTTGCACTTGTAACAGTGACCCTTGAATGTTTTCTTAGGGTTCTAATTTCTATTTTTGCTTCTATTAAATTAGCAGTGTGACCCAATTTTCCATAGGTATGACAAGTGGGTTTTCTATTCTTAGCTTTGTTGCTCCTTTGTTCACCACTTCTAGATGATTCTCATTCTTCAATAAAGGTTTATCTCAATCAAGTAGTATCATTGTTAGGTCTTGGTGATTCCATGAATTTTTCAAAATAATTTATGGTTTCACTTGGATTATTAAACTTTTCCCTTTTCAACCTTAACTCATTTTGCAGTAGCAAATTTTGTGTTTCCAAATTAGTAATCTCAATGTCTTTCATATTGAGTTCTTGATTCATTTTATCCAATTTCATGTTTGCAAGCTTTTGCACATATGATATCTTCTCTTAAAGTTGTTAGTCATAACTCTTTTGTCTTCTTCAATCATGCCACTATCTTCTTCAACTTTCTTTTTCAATTTAGTTGTCTCACACAATAGTATTGATTGTGCTTCTTGTTCTCTTTTTAGATTTTTGTCTTCTTCAGTTATGGCACCATTCTTTTCCATCATATCTATAATGGCTTCATCAAAATCTTTAGAGTCTCCATCTTCAAATAGTTTGGTTGTATCAGTTTCCTAATATTGAGTGTCATATTGTTGAATATCTATCTCTTTCCTTCTTTTCAATGAATGTAGTAGTTCATCTCTTGCTTCATTGAGCTGATGTAGGACAAGTTGTATTTCAATATTTTGGTTATCAATAACTTTTCCTAATTTTTAGACTTCCATCTTCAAGATCTTTCCTCACAAGCTATTAGGCTTTCCTTCCAAAGAATGAATGCTCTAATACAAATTGTTGTAAATAACAATGGGAAAATAAACTCTCAAAGGGAAGGGGTGAATCAATGTTGTAAAACTTTAACCATAAAAAATTCACCACACATCCATCTCATAATTTATCATATAAAATTAAATAGCTAACTACACATTACATCCATAGCATAAAAAAATTTAACACATGACACAATAAATTTGGTTACCTAGAAACCCTCCAAGGAGAAGGTAAAACTAGTATGGGGATGACACCCACAAATCTTCACTACTGCAGTTGTAAAGTGTAGCCAATTATGGTTACAAAAATTTGATCATAAACAATGATCTACCATGTGAGGTGTCTACCCTGTCAAAGGCTAGAAAGACTATTAGGTCTCACATTGTTGGAGGATTTAGACTCACAATTAAGTAAGTGCTTGGTTAAGAGATTTACAAGAGCCTGTTAGGACTCAAAAATAGTTAGGGATACTCTACTAGGATATTTTCTTTGTATCACCTATTAGAATGATTCAACACCATGTTACTTTAGTTAGCACCTCACTACTAGATGTCATGTCTTCTCTATCTTGATGAATCCATGACCCTTCTGATCATATATGTCTCCTTTGTCCTTTCTCTACTCTATGCTATTTTCTCTGCAATTTATAACACTGTCATAACCTCTATAGACACCATGAATGATCTTGCACTTAGCATTCATCTCTCTCGTGTCTCTTTCTCTCTTACAAACTCTTTAGGGTTAGGTTAGAATAAATGGTTGTGGTTGATTCATATGGCCTCTTAAAACATCCCTTAATATGATTGGTTGCATGTATTGCATAGGGATTCTCAATATGACTCGACCCTTATCTTCTAAAATCATAAATAATACATATGTCAGCCCAAAAATGGTTTACATAGTAGTTTGTGCCATTACAAACAACCATCTCACATTTTTTTCATTTGACATCCAAAGGCTCTAATGCTCAGACATCACTGTGTTCATAATGTTGTAACTTGGCTTCTAAACAACTTGGCATACAGTATCTGCTCAACACCTATATCACTTGGCACACATTACCTTGCTCAACACATACTATTGGCTCAAAATCTAAGTGACTTGACACACATAGACTACTCAGCAGATACTAGTGCTCAACATTAACCATCATATTGCTTGGCATATACCACTCACTTGGCATGCACTAAGTTTCTACTAGGTAATGAATTAAGTGTTTTCTTACTACCTTGTCAAAACTAAAATGAGATCAACACCTTGTAATATTGCCTATTAAATGACTAAGTGTTTGGACACTAATCAGAAACATAGGCTTAGGGATTAGAAATCTCCCCCATTGACATTAGTGACAAAAACACTTTGTCATGAATAAAATATTTCTTTCTTTCAAATAATGAGTATTCCTCCTAAGACTATAGTTTGTTCCTGTAAAATTTGATATCTAATTTATTTTTCTAGGCATTGCTTCTCCTTGTTTTATTCCTTATATCCCCTTTTTATTTCATAATCCCCTTATTTTTTTCACTAATGGAACTTGGGACTACTCGGGATAATTGATATTTATCAAAGAATTGCTAATGACTTGCCATGATATTAGCATAGCCATTATTCCATTGCTCCTTAACTTGATCCAAAATGTAAAACTAAATTTATAGCTTTGTAGCTAGATCAATTAATTCTGCTATATGTGAAAATTGTGTATCTTTCTTCAAAATGTCTTTGGTAATAGAGACCACCTTCTAAATAATCATTATATTTGGAAATAGTTTTAGTTGAATCAATGACAACTTATGCCTAATCTATGTATCTTTAGCCATGATCTTGGCTAACCTATTTTGACTAAATGTCAAGTTAGTATATGAAGATGAGCTTGAACTTGTATTCTTGCCCAATGTAATTACATTTGGTCTTATGTCTGCACGTAATAAATCTAATGAGCATGTAGTATATGTTGTAAAGAAATCAATATCACACAATTTCAAATATAATGAATTAATGGTTTGCAAAGTTGTTTCTAGTTATGTGACTGATGTAGAAAGCTCGGTTTGTCTATGTACAAGTTCGTATGAGACTTTCACTTTCACTTTATGTTCCATTCTTCTTTTAGACCATTGTAGTAATATGTCATTAGTCTCTATGTCTTACATTTGAATCTTATCAACTAAGTAGACTAGCTAATCCAAAATTGTATGCTGATTATTCAAATCTTTGATCCCAAATGCATCTACAAAATTTCTTTGATAGTATTTAATACCTTCCTTCTCTTCTTCTCTCTTCTCAATTGTCTTTCTTTGCCTTACAAATCAACAAGGTTTGTAGCTCTTGCATATGATCTAGTGTAAGTTTGTTCAAATCATGCATAGGTAATGTAATTACCTCATCAAGGCTTACTAACTTATCATCTTCCTCACCTAAATGAGTCACATCTTGATATCATGAAGGTGTATCACTTGGTAGTGATCATTGCAGTTGTTTCCCCTTTTCACTCAATCTCAATGTTGGTTGCTACACTTGTTTAGAAATCACCATAGGTGTCACAATTTTTTTTTCTAAATCCTTGGCACTCAACAATTGAATAAGAGCTGGAGTAGCCTCTTTCTCTTTATGTTTTACTTCTTCTATTGATCTAGTGCATGAGTCTTCTTCATTAACTTCCTCCTTTTTCAAAATAGACATACAATTTAATGGTGTATATACAATTAAATCCTTACCAAGTTTCTCAGTGCTTCTATCCTCTATAACTGATGTCATAGTACTATCATTAGTCTTCTTATTTTCAAGCTTTGGGTATTCTACTATCTAGAAAAAAATTGGGTTAATACAAAATTTTCTTGAATCTTTTATTAAGCCTTCAATTTCCTCTTTTGTCAATATATTCAAATTATGTGAAGGGGTGTTAGTGTCATCTTCTATTGTGATAGTCTCTTTTTGTTCACACTGACTAACTAGTCGTTGAATCTCCTTAGTCATCTTGGCTACTTCTTTTGTTTATTCATCTTCAAATTCTATCGTGTCTCGGTCATCCCTCACTTCCATAGATGGAGTAAGAAAACTAGATGCTTCCTTCCATATCTGAATATTATCTTTCTCAATGTCATGAGCTTTATTTTTCAAAGTCTTGTATTCCCTATCTCTCGGCATAAACTTCTTGAAAAAATCTTTAAGGGGGATAGACATATAGGTCTTCCCCAAATCTTGCATAGCTTGTGCTAGTGTTGTTTCTCAGCGGATAATGCCCTTTTCCACTTTGCATCCACTTGACTATGCAATCCCATTGGAAATCTAGTTCCCAATTCCAAGGGTGTGTATCTAAAATTGATCATCATGTTAATCTTAGAACCTTCAATCTTATCTTGATCAACATTATTCAAATAATCATACTAAACATTTTTGAATCCTGTAATACTTTTAGATTCTATGAATTTCACACATACTTGAATCATAGTCATTAGAGGGAGTCTATTCACTATTTGAAGTTTTTTCGGTTCATTAGACTTGGTCTTTTCATCATCTTCCTCATCTTGTGCTATGATTAGTTTTCTCTTCGACTTTTTTTGTGTTGGTTGATTTTATTTTTTAGTTGATTTCTTCTTCTTAGATTGACTTCTTGTTAATTTCTCGACAGGGGATGAGACATCCTTTTCCTGGCCTTTGGCCTCTGAGGTGTTAGCATTTATTGTATATCCATTTTTAGGTCAGCCTTTAACTTAGGCTCAATCACAACAACATTTTTAGTTGTTTGGTGGCCTTCAACTTCACAACAATAAGCTATTTCCCTTTACCTTCCTTGGCTTCTATAGGCTATCTAGACCCTTCTCCTTGTTCCTTATTTCCACCCTCAACAATCTTTCTCTTTCTTTTCTTTCCCACTTTGGGTGTGCCAAATTCACCAGTTAGTTCAAAAATTATAGTTTTATATGTGCCAAATTTCTCAATACTTGCATCCATGTCTTTTTCTAAAAGTGTAATGACTTTAGTTGTGACCTTATCTACATTTTCTTGATAGGGCATTAGCCTAAACCATGATACCCTCGAAAAAACTACTTGTGCATATACAAAATATGTGTCTACAATAAAAACATACTTCATCATAGTATCCATCCACAACTAACTTAGGAATTATCATTCTATTCCTCATCTTTATCTTGAATTTTTCAAAGTAGTTATCCATTATTGCTTCAAAGTTTTCTCCCAATCTACTGATTAAATCACTAATTTGATCCGTTGTTGTTCTATTCCTATCTGAAGAAATTATTCCAATAGTAGGAAAATAGTTTTGTACATAGAAAAATATACAAACTAATAAGGATCCAAACTTACAAGAGGTATTCTTCACTTTCCTCACTACCTCTAAGTTCTTTATGACTTGGTGAAGTTGTAGCTCAGCAAGATCATAGGAATGATCCTTATTCACAATTTTGTATTACAACCCACTACTACATAGGGTACATTGTTAAAATTGCTAGATTAATAAAATTTGTGTGCAATCACATGAACAAAAAATTTATCTAATGGGCCCTCAATTCCATCAATTGACATACCATGACCATTCCACTTTCCTTGGTCAGGTTTTCAATTTCATTCTTCATTCTGCCTCTTATACTCTTTGGTTGATCCAAGGTAGGGTTCCTAGTTGCCCTTTTAATGATAGCCTTGTTGATCTTGATCAGCCCACCTTCTAAACATATTTTCATATCATGAACATGGCCTAGCACAATCTTTATCCATTCAACTTTAAAACCTTTGGAAATCCTAGGGCATGAGTAAGCCCTTTCTTGGCAATGGTCTTGTATTCATCCTTCTGGGTTCCATCAACACATAGCTTGTCATAAGCTTCTCTAAATTAAAAAAAAATCTCTAATTTATCCTATTTTGCATAGATAAAATGATCTTATATCTTGAATAGTCAAGACTCGGGCCAAAATTGATGATAAAGCTCCAATATCATCAACAATATTTTCAATGTTCAATGGAATTCTTATGATTTGTGCACTATTGTCCTTCAACATTTCACTTCCAAATTCCATTTTGAACTAGGGTTTGAAACAAGAAAATTTTTGCAAATATCTTCACTGAATATTTAACTTGACACTAAGAGTAATACTTGCTTTGTTTCACAATTTTTTTAATAAACTACTATGATTCTTTTTTTCTGGTTGCTAAATTCACTTTGATCAGCTTGAAATATTCTTGTGAGCTCTTTGATCACTTGGTAAATGAAAATGAATGTCCAAATTTGATAAATACCTTTAGACATTCATTTTAGGTTTGCAATAAATGTCTTCATACTTGGTTGGTGTATGATAGCTAGCTCGATCTCTATTTTAGCTTGGTTAAGGTCACTCACTTGGTCATAACTAATTTATTTGGCCAGTATGTTACCTTCTTTGATTATTTAATCTATAATGCACAGATCAGTCAATATAGAGTGTACCCCTAATGCTCGATACTTTATAATTTTTCTCTTTCTTTTAGTTATTAATACATCTTTACTTATGCAGATATGAACTATTAGCACTTATATGCTAGGAACTAATGTAAAATATAATATTGAGTATACAGTTCCTACATACCTCCTTTCTTTAATGAGATGTGGTGTAATCGCTTGATCCATTAGATTGGGTGATCACAATTTCATCTGCTCTACTACTTCCAACTCTTACTATCTCTATCCATGTTTTCTTTCCTTTAGGTTTATCACTTCCATTACTTGGTGTTGGTGCTAGTGTTCTAGTTTTTCAATTTCTACTAATGTGTCCAACTTTGAGACAACTAAAACATATTATTTCAACATTTAGCCATTTCTTTTAATTTCCTTTGAAATGTATTTTGATGAAATTATCTAGAATATGTCTATATTCTCCACAATAGTGACAACTGTACCATGTATTATAATCCCAATTGTAGGAATGGCCTTCCCTTGATGTACGAGTTTGGTTTTCAAGTACCCAATTTGACTTTTTCTTGAATTTTTACTCATGAGCTTTATGTCCATACATTTGACAAGTGTAGCAATGAACTTGGAATATAGATACCTTTCTAGTTAAGTCATTGTTCTTTGATCGACATTCATGTGCTTGATGTCATGCTTTCTTGCAATTAAAACAATTATCATTTATTTTAGGCTTAGGAGTTTTTTAACCATTTTTACTTCTACAAATTTTGGCTATGTGACCAATTTGCCCATAGTTATGACATGTAGGTTTTCCTTTGGATTTTTCATTCCTTTGTTGTCCACTTTTGGATGATTCTCCTTCTTCAATAGATGAGGAGTGCTTGTTGTATCCAAGTCCAAAGATGTCTTCTGTCATAGGTGACCTCAGTATTTATTCAAAGTTTTTGATGGCTTCATTTGGTTTGTTAAATCTCTCCATGAGTTCCTTTTCATGCCTTAACTCACTTTTCAATTGCTCATTTTGTAGCCTTAGATTTGTGATCTCCAAAACATTTCTATTTTCTTCCTGATTTGTAATTACTAATTGTTTTATCATATCTAGCTAATTATTTGTAAGTTTTTATTATTGAAATGATCTCTTTTCAAGTCTGCTATCCATTTGTCTTTTTCCTTCTTCATCCATAAACTTGTCTTCCATTGTTTTATTTTTCGTTTGATTGCTTCCCATAGTGTAATTGATTGAATTTCTTGCTTTATCTTGAGATATTTTTCTTCTTTTGCTAGGGTACTATTCTTCTCTAGCAATTTTTTCAATGCTTCATCATTGTTACTAATGTTTCCACTATCAAGTAGCCCTTCTATTTCAACTTCTTTTTATTGAGTGTCATTTTGCTGAATAGCTATCTCTTTTCTTCTTTTTAGGGTTTTCCTTAACTCCTCTTTTGTTGCTTCTAATTGTTACAATATGATATGGATTTCAATGATTTAATTCTCAATATTTTTTCCATCTTATACACATCCATATCTATGATCTAATCTTCTCAAGCTATTAGGATTCCTGATAAGAGAATTGGACTCTGATACCAATTGTTGGAATGCATATATGGGAAATAAGATATTGAGAGGGGGATGAATCGAGATCTTAAAATTTTGACTCTCAAAACCAATTTAATAAAATGACACCTAATGCATCTCAATTAATGGATCTATCATTAAATAATGTTGATTTATATATGAAATACATCACATCTAGAAATATTTCAACACATAACACAATGATTTGGTTACCCAAAAATACTTCAAGATGAAGATAAAACTAGGGTGGGGATGAAACACACAAATCTTCATTATTGCAACAATAAAGTTAAT
The DNA here is from genome assembly GCA_028749045.1 of Cupressus sempervirens. Classification (NCBI taxonomy): domain Eukaryota; kingdom Viridiplantae; phylum Streptophyta; class Pinopsida; order Cupressales; family Cupressaceae; genus Cupressus; species Cupressus sempervirens. The sequence continues at coordinate 131,753,379 of CM053786.1, read as the reverse complement.
TTGTTAGGGTTACAATATTTGATCATAAGATATGATCTACCCTATGAGTAGTCTACCCTACTAAAATCTTAAGAGACCATTAGGTCTCACCTTGTTAAATGATTTTACACTCACAATGAAGTAAGGATTCTGCTAGAGGTTTATATAGGTCTGTTAAAACCACTCTATTAAGAGATTTACCCTATATCAATTAAAAATAACTAATTTAGTACCTAGCCCTCAGTTTTCTCTATAATTTGATCTTGGGTCTTCTCTTTTCTATATCTCTAATCCAATCTCTTAATCTAATAACTCTATTTAGTCCTTGACTACTCTGAATTTTCTTTGTCTAAATTATCTTTAAAACTTTTTCTTCACTTATTTCTCACACACACACATAAGGATACCCCTCCTCTCTACACATGATTGTAGGGTTAGAATCCTCCTTAAATAATGTTCTATGAACATTCTAGATCTTGATCTATGATTTATAATTCATCATCTTTTTTCATTTCTATCCCATTTTTTGATTAGTTGAATTGCATGCCTTGGGATCATTACCTCATAAAATGATGCATGATCGTCTTCTTAGCTAGCTCTAAAAATATGAAACATTATATAAAAGTCATCCAAAATAGTTTACATATGTGTTTGTGTCATTACAAACTTATGTGTCAAAATTGAACTACTCAATAGTTGAATGCTCTAACACTTGGTCATGTATAATTCTTCATGTTGTGACTTAACTTCTATATACCTACTTTCTTGGTGTTTCCATGATTTTAGTTCCCTTTTTTTTTAACTTCTAGGATTACGGTTGAGTCAATGTGATGTCATGTTTGGGTCTAGATTTCCCTTAAGAAGATCCTCCTCTCATCTATCCTTCTATGTTCACCTAGGAGGGTATGCAAAAGAAATCTAATGCATTCATTCATATTAGGTGATTAGGAAAGGGAGGATCAGTTTATGCATCTCCTAGATGAGAGGGAAGTTATTCTAAAACCCTAATTCTTTGATTGAGTATTCATTGTGACACTAGTACATTTGACCCCATTTTTCGACCAAAATTTTTGACCATCTATTAAAAGGTTTTAAATTGAATAGAATATGAAAGGAAAAATATCTTTTTTTTAAAGATCCATGCCTATGTTGGTCAAAATTTTGACCAACACAAGCTTAACATGAAAAAAAATGGTTTCGGCTTGTTATGTTTAATACAGAGCGCGCGGGAGCTGCACAAGCACAAGAATTGGTGAATGTGATCGACTATATTTGGGGGCTCTTAGCATGTGAATGAAGGCCATTAATTTTCAAATGATGGTGAATGGAAATGAGTTCTTTTTCTCACACTTGCAAATGGATATGTGGATTTTAGATTTCAAAGTGTTGATTTTTGTGCAGATCATTTATGATCGATTTCCCATCTTGACAGTATGGAATCACGAGGTTATGGATATCAAGAAATCTATCATCCAAAGGAGTTTGAGGTTCATCGAGAGGATTATGAGTTTCATGGAGAATGGATTTCTAACTAAAATTATTGTGGTTACAGTTGGAGACGAAGGATGCAAGAACACTGCCACTAGTGAAGATGGGATTTCGCTAGCCACTGGGGTGTGATGAATCTGATCCTTCCTCAGCTCATCAGGGACCACAGTAACCTTAATATCTTTCTTTTTCTCATTATAATTAGTAAATAAAATCATCTATTACTATTACTAATTATTCTTGGACTAATTATCTTGCAGTTCTTCTACAATGCTCTATTGATATGTGGGTTTTTTTTTCACCCTATTAGTGGATCTATCACTTAATTATCACAAATTGTAAACCCATGACATTGAAAGTTACAATAAATAAGCCCCAAATATTCACTATCCATGATATATATCCAGGACGTCAAGGATTTATTGAGGGTTCTAAAATTTATTGTAACTAACAGGAAGACATAATGAGTGACTGAATGTTTCTCTTGGACTTAAAAAAATACTTGATACCTATATCTTGTTCAAGTTTTCAATAGCCATACTCATTCTAATTTTTTTCTAAGCTTTAAGTTTTTAAACAATCTTTAGAGATTAGATAGATTTGTTCAATTATGTAATAGTAAGTTTAACTTAGAGTGTCTGGTTATTTCTTTCCATGGGAGATCAACTATACATTGTGAATGAAGCTGCTTCATAGGCTTCCTATTATATATCTCAAAATTCAATACAGTGGCAGTGTTAAATGTTTTGTATAGTAAATAATACTTCAGACATTCACTTGTATGATAACCTGATGTCTATATACTATGTAGGTGATTTTATCCCATGATGAAGACCCTCCAGTTGTTAGAATAATGGATTACAGGTAATCTCTGGTAATATATTGTTTTAAAAAGATAAATGTTCTTTTGCATTTTATTTGATGAAAATAAGATCTACTATAAAGTATGGATTTAATGACGACAGATATCCATATTGGTTCTCTATAATGATAGCATTTGAAATTGATATATCTATTTCTTATAGTTCCCAACATAGTCAGAGATACTTTAGGCACTCATCTTTGTGCTATCATTGTTGGTTGTACTTTTGACTAGACTTCTATTTATCTATCTGGTCATTCATAAACATTAATATAGTTTCTTTCTTTCTATTGAATTAGGAATTATTGTTGTTGTTACTTGCCCAAGGTAAGGTAACAATAAAACAAGGACAATGAAGGTCCATACAATTAAAATGGCACAATAATATGTCTTTCATAGCTTATTGTTTTTATATGGTTTTGTTAAAAGTTAGGAAATTGATGAGAATGTGGCTGAGAAAAGAGATGTACAATTATATGAAAAGGGCTTTACCTAAACAGGTTAGAGGAAAGATTTAATATATAATCTTTTATAGATCAGTGATGTCCAAATCTAGTAGTAACACATAATTTACATTTGGATGCAGATAATGTACCATAGTGATTGAAATTTCATGTTTTAATACACTTTTCACAGTTCTACATCTTGAAAGCTAAGGCAAGATGGTTAAAACATATGTTAAGCACTATTATTCATATTATTTGGTGACTTCCTAATGACAAATAAGAGAAGCTAAAAATGGTGATTGGAAGGGGTGGAATCCATTGCTGGTCCTCGGGACCAAGTCCACATACCATGCATCAAAACAAGTAAAAGCTTGAAAACAGCTCTACTTAAATGCTACACCCACATATTCAAGTTTACTAATCTTAGCTCAGTTAAAATGTGAAAAGAATAAAATTAGCAGATTTCATTTTTAGCATTCCATATTCAAGTATCCCATCTTTAGTTCCATCCATCATAAAAAAAAAGAATGGGTAGAACTCAGATCAAATTTGATATTTTGAACTCAAGATCATCTGTTAATTGACAGCCTATGGGATTTTTGTTAAGTGTATTTAAACAAGGATATGAAAACATTACATTCTACTGCAAAATCTGGGATTCGATAGTAGACAACCAAAAATTATTTTTCCATTTTATTGTTTTTAGGCCTTGATGATAAACTCCGCAATTTGAATAGCAAAAACAAGGCTATTATAAAACCAAAAGGAAAGTGATTCTTAGGGTTATTCTGTATATATTTCTTATTTTGTGTGGGTGGGTAGTCAGTGTTTAGGACATGTTGATTATTTATTGGCTGATTGATCATTCTCTATTGAAGATAGTCTGCAAAACTCATGCATATCTTTGATTTTTACTTTTAAAATCAATACAAAACTTCTTAACTTCGTCGTCTTATCAATCCAAACCAAACAACAAAAAATGTAAAATAGAGAATATTCATTTAGCAAATGACTTATACGTAATGATTTACAAGGTCTGATTTTGAATTTAGAGTACGTGATAGATAAGTTGAAAACGAGGTAGATGGCATGACCTTTTACTTTTAATCTATCAAGTCAATTTGAATTTCATTCTCTACTCTTTCATTTTCTCTTTTTTTATTCACTTGGTTGACATTGATATCCTCTATTACTATCATCTCCATCAGTGCTCTGAGCTTTTCTGCTATCTCCAAAGCCTTGTTTATCTTGTCTTCTTGGAATTCCCTGGCCCACTTGTTGGAGTGTTTTATTAGCAAATCTGGCAATTGCTGAACACAGCCCTAAATAAGCATTTTGAAGCAACCAATCATTTCATTTCCCAAGCTAGTGATTACAATGTTACTATCCTTAGAATTATTATCATTTTCCAATTCAGAGATGTAAGAATCTAAGAGAGGGATGTAGACAAAATTTTGGCTCTTGTTTAGTGCATGTTTCTTATAGTATCCATACTTTTCTTTTTCATCTCTCTAGAGGAACATAGTTGTTATTGCAATTGGGACAAATAATAGTAAGTATAGTACCGTTATTACAATTACAATCATGCAAATTAGAAGTAGGACTCCAAGGCATCCAACCACATACCCAAGACACACTGCAAGACAGTCAACCACATATCCATCTACACCGGTCAATGATTCAATCACAGGCTCCTGTGATTCATTCACAAGCTCCTGCAACTTATTTGGAGGCTCTTGCGATTCATTTTCAGGCTCCCATTTTGCTCCCATTTTTGCAACCATTCATCTAGGCATTTCCACATTTCCAGAATCAAGATGAATGGCCAAATGAATATGAGAACGAATCTTGAAAGTGTCACATAGGCAACATTATCTCCAATTTTACTCTCTGAGTTTTTCATCTCCTTCTCTAATTCTTCTTTCTCTTCCTTGAGGAAATAAAAAAGGTGTTGACTCATTGTAGTCCATTGAGCATCTCCTCCTCCATGCTACTCAATTTTCTTTTCTAACCATCTCATATGCTTCTCAACTTCCAAACTCATCTCAAAAGCTTTAAAGTTACATGAACCAAACATATCCATCGATTGAATGGCTATGTTCTCAAGGAAGTCCACAAATTCTAATAGATCTTTTATTTCTTTATAAGCTTTGATCATATCCTCTGCACCAACATCCATCTTCAAATCTCACTCAAACTTTGTTAGTAGCCTCACCATGATATCAATTAAGGCCACTGCTACCATCTCACACTACTACATTTGACCCCATTTTTTGACCAAAATTTTTGACCATCAATTAAAATGAGGCCAAATTGGTTAGAATAGGAAAGAAAAAATGTCTTTCTTTTTAAATCAATGCCCGTGTTGGTCAAAATTTTGACCAACATGAGCTTGTTATGCCCGTGTCGGTCAAAATTTTGACCAACATAGACTTGTTATGTCAAAATCTAAAAAGTTTTATTTCACACCAGTTGCAATCGATGCCTAACAACATCCCACAAAGCCACACAAACTAACACTAATAGCAAGAAGAAAATGGGGTTTGAATGTAGATGTGAATCACCTAGCATAGACATTAAACAATCAGGCTGATCTGGGTCCTATTGCCCTCTGAAACCCTTGCAGAGATCACACTAGTTTGTAGGACATATTGGCATTTAGAAACACAAGGATATGCACCCACATTTGGTAGAAGATTGATGCCTAATGGTCGGGTTTTAGGCACTTGTTTTCTGGGTTTAGTTGGTCCATTTGGAGGAGGATGATTTGTGAGGGGTGCAAGAGGAACAATGGATGAGTGTGTATCGTATGCTCACATAGATTCAAATTTGAGGGCCTTGGCAGGTCAAGCTGAAGGTTTTGGCAGATTCTCTATTGGTGGCTTGCATGGATCTCTCTACCATGTCACTTCTTTAGCTGGTGAGATTTTTTTTTCTTCAATTTAAGTTGCTTGGTTTAGTTTTGAGATACTTCTACTTTTTTGTCAATTGGGTATTCCATGTTTCTATGCTTATGTACATTTGACACAATCAAATTTCCTTTTGTGGTAGTTTTTGTTTTTGCCGATTTGGGTTTCTTAGATTTAATGATATTAGTTTACAACTTTACATAGAGGTACAACATTCACATTCTGCACCTAGGACACCACACTCCAAAACATCTACACATTCTACATAACCTCTCTTATGTCTTGAAAGATTTATATATCATGCATGTCGCAACAAATCCCTACTGAAGGCACCACACTAGTTCTAAAACAAAAGCCTACAATACCTGAGGAAGAAATCAATCTTCACACGCATAATGATACCATTGCACCACATTCTAAAATATTGAAGAGAACAGGGAGTAATGGGTGTTGAAATTTGTAGCCTGATAACAATGGTAAAATTTGTAACCTAATAATAATTGACTATGTCTATATATTAAAGACATAGTAATCTCACAATTCATAGAATTGAGTACAAATTACAAACTATTCGCATCCCCAAATCAACAAAATGAGTTTAGAAAGCCTGTCTAATCTCTTCATTTCAGTTATTAGTTCTTGCCTAGACTTCAAATTGTTCATATCCCCTAATCAACAAAATGAGTTACAAAAGCCCATCTAGTCTCTTCATTTCAGTTATTAGTTCTTGCCTAGACCAGTGATTGAAATATTCTTTTTCTTTGAATGGGTAACTCTATTTTGCTCCTGCTAACTTGCATTGTACAATGCATTGTAAAGATTGAAAATTAAATTGTAGTTTCAAAGGAAAGAGAATGCATTTCCCACTAGCTGTCTATCACTACAATGCAGTTTGTCATAATACAGTCTTGCTTGATGGTTTGGGAAATAAAAATTGTGAACTTTTTTTGTTTGATATTATGCTAATGTTCAATAATGAAAGTGCACAATTTTATGAATGGAACATATTTTGGTGAATTGATTGGATTTCCTTCACCCCTAAATACCCAAGCTAGAGAAGGTACAAAGGCAGAGGTGATTATCAGAAATAAAAGAAGCTCAAAATAAGAGCTACAGCTTGGATGGTTGAGCAAGGCCCTACATCTAGAGATAGTGGAAACATGGGGTTTAAAATTATTTTCTGACTCACATAAAAATGTTTTGAAGCTTCTACACAAATTGTCTCAAGTTTCTCAAACTGTTGTAGCAAAGAAATTTTGGCAAAGGGCTTGAATGTACTCGAAACTTCTCATTCTTGAGTTTCTGAATGTCTTGTAGTTGTAAGGAATGAAAAAAAATACTGAGGATATGCACTAGTAGTTATACTACCCTAAACACAAGCCATGGGATCCAAAAGCCAACATCCTCAAGATCCAGCTTTGTCCTTCTCCCCATTGTGGCTTCTCCTATTTCAACATAACTGCCAAGCATCCTTCTGCCTGAACCTAAATGACAAGTTAGGTATCTATGCATAGTATGAAGAACATAAGTAAAAAATGTATCTCCCTTGACTCCATGTGCCCAATTAATGGCTCATAAGTGCTTGATAGTCATAACTATGATAGGTATCTTATAGTTCTCCCAGACTAATCTTTCACATAGATAGGCATGCTTGTTACACTTTGCAAGATTTGATATAGGTGTTAACCAGCATTAAACACCAAATCATTATATCCATTATGCATAGTTCTCTCAGACTATCCCATAGCATCATCCATCCAAGCTACCTATAGCATGATTTCAACATTGGGATAGGGATTTCAACACCTTTATAAACTCCATACAAGAATCCTTTAACTAATCCATTAATCGGCCTTCAACTGATATTTAGATTATGCTTTGGGCCTATGAGACTTCATTAAAACCCTACTATAGAACCTATTACATCTCATACATGGTCTTGGTCATGTGTTGTATGCATTCTTATGATTCTTAACACTTTGGTAATCAACCTCACACGTGGTCTTCACCATCTATTGTATGCATTCTTATGATTTTTAACACTTTGGCAATGTTGATTACTGATATGAACTTTACAACAATACAAATATGATACCTCATCCACACTGCACTATACAAACTTTAAGGCAACACAAACATGATATCTTACCCAAGGTGTTTATGTTGCATAGATTCCATATGCATGGAACATTTATAGTACATACAATATACATCTATATACATTTCATCTATCATTATCTCAGAAAACTTGATCCACAATGCTTTAACTCATTATCACTATTCATATCCTCTTTTATGCACTAAATTTATGTCGTCAATTTCTGTGAGAAATTATGTTCTAATTAGTTTGTATATCATGAGTGAATAGGAACCATGGACATTGAATATTAGAGTGCATTATGTGTACTATTGTGGTCACTGATTTGCATAAACTTAATTTTTCACTCAGCTTTGTCTTCTGATTCATGGTTTTACATTTGGCAGTTTAGTTGGTAAAACATAGATCATATTGTGATTATCAGATAGATGATTTGTTGTTGTGAATTCAACAACTCCTATTTACTCTACCTCCTCTATGATAAATACACATCTTGGCACCTTATAAGAAGGTGGATGGAGTGGAAATAAATATATAAAAAATACAGGAAAAAAATTTAAAATAACAAATGCCAGTTAATTTACAGATTGGAACTGACCTGAATTGCTTGATGAATTTTTTTAATGTTGAGATGCATATACTAATGATTTTTTGGTTGTTGCAGGCCAAGCCACAGCTGACAGATAGGTTAAAGCTTCCAACTATTGTAGATCCTGTGATTAAAGAGTTGTTGAACTTGAAACATCTTTAGCAAGTAAGTTGCATGCCAAATATTTCTTTTGAAGGAATTGACTTTATTTTTAAAAATACATTCAGTTTATACAATTTTACTCATGTTTTGGTGGATAAAAACTTAACTTTCTTCCACATTTCTTGCCCATTTTATTGCATATCTGAAATAAGACATAATCTTGCCATTTTCCAATAGCTAAACGTCTTTAATTGTGATTGGAATTTGGCATAAAATGTATTTTTAAGGTTAGATTGTTAGCAAGTTCTGGTTGATCACCATTTGAAAATTAGAGGTGCTAATCCTTTCATTGAAGAGAAAATTTATAGTGCACTACATATCATCACACTTACCAAACCATTGGTACCTCTAGTAGTGAACAATTCAACTAGAAAGGAAGTCCAGAGCCAACAGCAAAGGAAGGCCAGCAAATTGAGAAAAAGAATGCCTAAGATGTGGGCAGTCCTAACTATGGTAGATAGTAGGATTCCCTTAGCTCCACAAGACTTGACAACCACTTGAATAACAATATCTCAATGTGGAGTGATGGTAGGAAAAACAATATTTAACCTTATGAGATGCTTTATGATTTCTTTTTGGTGCTTGAAACAATTTATTGACTTGATGTTTATTGTTTAATCTTCGTTATTGCTTGTCACTTCCAAACATGAAGAAGTACTTCCATGTGCAATTCTAGTAATATGTGTTATGATTATCATCTCTAATCTCACGATGATTCGTATACCCTTGATTCTTTGTAATTAATCAGTGTAATCTCAGACTCACAGGTACAAGTGCTAGTGATATGATATGAACCCCAAGCAGGGAGAGCACGTGATGACCTTGCCATAGATGAGGATTGGTCGCTAAGCATGTGATTCTTCAATTTGAATATAATGGATTGCAGAGGGTAAGTACTAAAACCATTGTTTTTCTAAAGCTAATTTACGGGGATCTATATAGAGGGGCTTAACTCTAAGGAATAATGTTCAATATCACCAACCCTTAAAAACATACCAACTACCGTGCCTTATCATAATAGACAAGAAACATAATTATGCAATGTCTATCTTTTCTTTGATCTAATTCATACTGGGATTTAATTCTTATTTACCTATAGATTGTTTATCCACAACTGGGATTTAATTCTTATTTACCATAGAATCCCCATATAAGCTATCAATTATGTTTCAGAATGTAGATTGTTAACTTTATATCTTGAATTAGGACCCACAACCAAGTTACTAGTTAGTATGGAAAATAGATAAACATATAATTCTACAATCACTTGAGAAACTCTGAGATTAGAACATATAGCCTCATTAGAACCTGAGTAGTTAGTTGGTTTAGTAAAGAACCCTAAAATTTACTATAGCAGACATAAACATTGTCAAAATACTAGTATGTTGTAGAGATCCTTAGCCTTGAGAAGGTAGTGCGAGCAGTTGCATCATCTACTAATTTCTCCAAACTTCTTAGCTAGTGATTCATTATTTGCACTTATCTAAAAAAGTGCTCAATTATTATGTTCATCCCTTTGGATAACTCTAATGATTCCAAACATTGTGAGTACTCCCCAATATTAACTACTTGTTTATTAAAACCATTATGCCTTAACTATGCTCATTGAATGTAATAGTTGTCCTAGTGCCCTGCATACTTAAACATTGTTTAGGCTTGCATTAAAAACTCTAAATTATGTTCATAGCATGATATTATAGATTCTAATGGATTATTTTTAACAATATAAACATCATTACAAGATGGCTAGTTTTTTCCAAAACCAAATGGAAACATGGGGGACTTCCAAAACATCTTCCCGAGGTTGTGTTGTAACAATTATTTGTCAAGATTGAGAAAATTTGATTGGTTATGGCTAGGGAATGTTTCTTAACCATCATCACATATAAGAAACCCAATTTAGACCAATTTTCTATAATTCTATCAACTGAGTTGAAATATATCTTCATTATCCAAGACATCCTTATGACCCTCCTTTTGTTATGTGCAATAAAGATGCATCTTATTCCAATCCTCTATTCTGCACATGGCCTTGCAGGGCTCTTCTCCAATGCGGTCACCTATGTGCAAGCACTTTTCATGATGGTAAGCATTCGCTTTGTGTTGAACAAGTTTGATGTAACAAGCCTAAATTATAAAGGCAATTTAATAGAGGTTAAGGCACTATAAGGTCAAAATGTACCTAGAAGGCTCATAAGGGGTCAATTTGTTAATCCTAGTTTAGTTTAGGTGGCCATAGCCCTTATGGAAGTGGCCCCCCTCCTCCCATAGGGCCTTCTAGGCCATTTCCCAATCTGCCCCAAGCTGCTCAATAGCCTTATCAATAGGAACAGGCTACAACAGCACCAATATAGTCCTTTGCTCCATAGTTCCTTTTGTCGGTTGAATCTGGCAGTGGGGTTGAACCTGTTATTGAAGCTAGAGTTGACAAAGTTGTGGAAAATATGGAGCATGTCACTTTGTAGGCTCCTTCAGGCCCTGATGTGCCTAGGCCATCTGAGATTGTAGCAGCAAGAACAACACCATTGTGTGGCTTTAATATTTTAATAGTTCACACCATATATATTGTGGATTTCTAATAGTTCGCACCATATTTATTGTAGATTTCTAAGTGTCTTTTTTCTTGTTTCATACATATATCTTTACTTCAGGCCTAACTTTATTGTTGCGATATATGTTTTTCGTTAACCAGAAATCTTCAGCATGACCCTTTGTTGATTCTTGAGATATGCACTATTTGTTCTTCAAGAATTACATTTGTTTTTCAATTTACCAGGGCATTAGATGAGTCTTGGAAGCACTTTACCTATATTTACATCTCTTTCTTGTAGATTTGAGGTGACATGTTTGGATTGGATCTAGTTTAGGTCTTTGTTTACTAGTTTTGTGCCCAGATTTGGGTCTTATTTCATGTGGCTAAGGCCTATATGTTTCATGTTATAGGTTGAGGCCCACATGTTACCCTTTTGAGGTCAAATCTATCTTGAACTTAGCCTGGTATATGTTCCCAAATTCACACCCTATATGTTAAAGCCCTAGCCACTTGGATCTAGGCTTAATTAGGCCTGTATGTCAGCTATTAGGGGCTAATCAAGCCCATTCTACATTGAATTATGGCCTTGTCTAATTAGATCAGGTCCATTCATTAGACCTAGAGGCTATTTAAATCATTTTTAGGCTCTAATCTCGAGTTTTGAGCTTAATGTTTTATCATAGGCCTGATTATAGGCATCATTATATCTAGTTTAAGCTTGATTTGGTCATATAAGGCCCACATGTTTCATTACAAAGGGCTTTCTGATTGGTTGATATTATATGGGTCTTTAGCATACATGGCCTTAGCTTTGGTGATTAAATTGGATTCTTATTTAACCTTGTCATATTAAAAAAAATTTGTTATACAATATAGAAGAGGGCTATTTGGTCAAAAAGAAGCTGCAACCAATTTAATACACATTTTGTAACTTTTAACCCAACTGGTTTCTGTTCCAATGACTATTGTATATATTCTAATCTACCAAAAGTCTTGCAAGTATAAAATTGATTGGCACTGATGTTGTTTAGGGAACAAACCATGGACAGGCTCTTCAAGTTCCATGAGACACATCCTTCTATTGTGTTGCTTATGTAGTAGCCAAGGTGATGTTTGATTTTATCCTCCTTGTTGAACTCCCTAGGTATCGTTAGATTCTACATTAGTTTGACAGGATCAACATTAGTCAACAGTAGTCATATTATTGATTGATACTGTAGTATTATTAATTAAATATATTTGAGTAATATTATTTTTGATTTGTAGCAGTAGTATTGATTACTATTAATGTCATGATTAATTTTATAATATTATTAATTTAAAATTATTGATCTCATTAATATTATTGACTAATATTATATTTTAATATATCAAATATATATATATATATATATATATATATATATATATATATATATATATATATATATATATATATATATATATATATATATATATATATATATATATATATATATGAAATTAATACTTATATGATGAACACATACAATAGTTATACTATATTGTCTATTCATGGTTCATGGACCAAGGAGCAAATATATTCTGTCAAAATTAGACGAATAATCTTTGCAGCATCATCCCTCTCACTGCTAAATCAGGCTCGCTATATACTTTGCATGAGGAATTTGAAAAGAGTCAAACTTCAATATGATGGTTTGGCAAAATTTGAAACACAAAAAACTGATAGCTATATACATGTGTGTGTGTGTGTGTGTGTGTGTGTGTGTGTGTATCTGTGTGTGTGTGTGTGTGTGTGTGTGAATCATCTTGGATTTCATCTCTTACCTCCTCTATATTATATGGGAATTCTTCTACTAAATAATGCATCACAATTTTGAAAGTTAATGCTCTCTTTTCTATATACCATGACAGAAGTTGTGATTAATATCAATTAAGGCTTTGTGAGAAAATATGAAAAACAATCCCATGCAAATATATAACAACTTTTCTCATATTTTCTCACAGAGCCTTAATTGATACTAAAACTTATGTGGCAGTAAATAAAAAAGGGAAAATCAACTTGAACCACTCTTATACACTATTTAGTAGCAAAGTTTACGTATCATAATATAGGGGAGGTTCGAATTGGAGGACAAGATGTTATGGGCTCAAAAGGAGTTCAGTCACTCTAGAGCAATAGATCTTAAATACCAAATCTAATGCTTATATAGATATTAGATGTCTAAATGTTAATTCATCAAAGAGAGTGTAAGAGGAAATTTGATAACATGGATTTGGGTGCTATTATTGAAAAATAGGATTGAGGTAAAACATATTCAAACTTAAAGCCAGTTGGAGAATAGCTTGTTTATTTGATCAAGGGATCACTAGCCCTAGAAGAATTTGGTGGGCAAACTTCATTACTGGCATATTAGATTAGAAGTTTGCAAGTAACAATACATGTTACAAGTATCCCCATTAGAAGAGAATGTAATATAATCTACTTTAGAGCACAAATTAATTGATTAAATTGTTAAGCAATTTTTTGTTGGCTGAAAGGTGTTAAATCGTTCTAAAGTAATAAATATTAAAAAATCAAGCTAATGCTTGTGAACATTAGATGTCTAAGCTCTAATTTTATAAGAGAGTGATATAGGGAATTTCTTAACATTGATTTGAGTGTTATTTATTAATGAATATGATTGAAGTGAGAAAGATGGGGGACTTTAAAATGATATAAAAAGAGATCCAAACACAGCTTTGGTTTAAAGTTAGTTTTGTGAATAGCTTTTTATTTGATCATAGCTATAGAAGAATTAGGTGGGAAAATCGTAGGAACATTATAGTAGATGCAGTAGTTTGCATATGAACCCTCTAGAAATTAGAGGAGCATTTCCAAATTAAAAAATTGAAGTGGTCTAAAGGGATTTGCATAGTTTGTGACAAGACAAAAAGGACAGGATGCTATCTACCTTTGGATTAAGAAAATTATAAAATGATTTGCATTTTATGGATGTTAAGACGATAAATAATCTTATAACTTGTGAAGTATGAAGATTATTCAAAAACCATATTAATATGACAATAAAGCTAGATAAATTTTAAAATTTGAATGGTCATAATCTAACATCTGAAATCTGCTAGTATAGTTGAATATGGTAATGTGATATTTCTAAACAGAGAGCGAAAGCTCTAGAAATGGATCTCTAAGTTTCAGAAAATGAGATATGATGTTTTGGATCACTTCCTATTCTTTTCTTGGTTTAAAATATCAGTTTCATAATAGGTGTTTTACAGTAATAATGAGAAATTTAAAACTGGATAGATTTCAATATAACAAAAATTGCTTTGAGATTTGCAAACAAAATTTTTTTTGCATAAGATATATAATATTTTCTCAGTGGTTGAATGTCGTTATTATGCATGATCTACATTTATCAAGAGATGGGAGTGTTTCTAGGAATCAACTTCGAGATCCACATATTTTTCTATAAGAATTTGATCATTAATTTCGTAGGAAGGGAGATTTAAGGGTTTAGATTGTAGATAATGTTTCTGGTAACCATGTTCCAAGGTTTTTGTTTTGTGGTTAGATGTGTGCATCTTGTGCTAGAATATTTCCATTAAATTTTTATTTTCTTGGTTGACCCCTTCCTTATGAACCTTAGGGTTCCACAATCAATGTGATAACTTCAAGAAAAAGCTATGTTTTTTTTTTGCAACACACACACACACACACACACACAGCTTGATCCCTAATTGTTCAAACTTGAATTTGTGGATGTTGAATATTTCTAGGAATTTAACACAAGTGTGTAATGCCCCGCCAAGGGATCCAAAAGAATTAACCTAAAGTTTCACTAAGTTTGCTAAACATTTTTTTTTTATTTTTAAGTAAGAAAGTATAACATACACATAGTAGCGGAAGCAATAACATGTAATCATCGACAACATACATTGCAAGTTACATTTCTTAAAGATCCCAAGACGTTGAGTCACATTTAAATTTAATTAAATCTAAGTCTAACAACTAATACATACATAAGAAAGAATAATCAGAAACTCCAATGTCCATAATATACATTTGTTCTGAATGCTCCTTGGCAAATTAATTCAGAATGCTCCATCATCCACTGTACATGTCACAGGGTATGAAAGGTTTAAAAGAATATACATATGTAAAGATCAAGATACAACATCCTCAAATCCATGATACAAGGTACAGTAAAAATATATGAAACTATTCACCATACATGATACATCCATACATCCATAATGATAAAACATCTATCATAAAATCTAACCATCTATCATAATAATCCAAGAACATAGTGAAGGTAAATGCCAATCACGAAATCTCCAGCCACAGTGACCATGGAATGGATCTCAATGGTAAGAGTAAAAGCACTACCACCCGACTGCGTGGAACCTAAATGGTCCACTCCCACCGCGCTAAGGAGATAGTCACAAGTCCCAAATAGGATAACAAAACCTATAATCATAAATACTCTCTAAGTCCAGGAAATCCTATAAGTATGCTAACTCAAGGATTCCTAAAAAGATCGACATCTAAATCCCAGAGGTACCACAAGACACGTAGGAAACCTAATATGCAAGCGGGAAAGTGTCATCGCAAAAGTCACGTAGAAGTTACCCGAGCAATCCCTTAGGAATCTTGGGTCCCTACTGATCCCTGCGGCCACTAGTATCCTCTCGTACTGACGAGGCATACTATGGAATGCAAGGTCGTAACCAAGCGTTCTCTCTACCCCATCCTAGTCTGTACTAGCACTTAAGGCATGGGAGAGAACATACAATTATCTTATTAGGTTCATTTTCCCTTCTTTAGTGTAAATGTTTTCACTTATTAAAACAACTTACAATGGGTTACTCCAGGCAGCCTCTTAGGGCCCCGATCCCCATTGCAAGCCACTTCCCGACTCTACACATAGATAACCTACCCTAGGCTCATGAAATCACGAATCAAAGAATCATAATAAAATCACCTCAGTCCTATACAAGCAACTGAAAAACATCATAAAAAGATAAGCCACAAAATTACATCAGTTCTTCATGAGCAATAGATAATATCAAATAGTAAACATATGATCACGACAGTTCTGTATCAGCAACTGAAGGCATCAATGATAAATCACAAAATCCAATGGTTCTCCAATGAGCAACCAGAAAGTATCCCAATAGTAAATTACAATACTGATCGAAGACTCCAAAATGGTCAAGTCAAAACATGACATCATCAAGAACATAACAAACACTTCAGTCCTCTCAAGCGACTGAAAAGCAAACCAAGTATAACTGATCGAGACTCAAAAATGGTTATCAAATATAACTGATCAAGACTCAAAAATGGTTAAGTTAGGTATCTCAAATACATACACCTCAGCTTCACACAAGGAAACTGGAAAGCAATAACAAACAGTAAATACAATCATGTCATAGAGCACTTCATCACATTACCATGGTCGGGTTAAGAAAGATCGAGACCAAATCATCATGACATCACATTCACCACCCCGAGCCTCTGGTAACAACCTAAACTGGTCAACGCTAAACCAACCCCATAACACTCAAACATAAACAATATATAGAAAACATCATAGTCTCACAATTGGTTTTGATTTGAAATATATAGTTGAGTTAAACAATAAGGTTTCAGTTTTCAGTGTTTATTTTCAAATAAAAAGTTTTATAGTTCAATTTAATTGATAATATACTATTGAGGTTTCCATTTCTAGTTGAACGTATGTTTTAAACAGATAGAACCCATAGTTCACCTTTACAAAGTAACCCGTTCCTAACTCCAAATGAAACACCTAATTACCCTTAATTGATCTTAAGTCAAAGTCCTAAAACAATCTAAGGTAATAATTAAATTATTAATAATCCTTGTTGATTATAATAATCTGAGCTTCCATTAAAATCGATGTTATAATATTAAACTTGCTTACACAAATATTCGATTTAATTAATCTTAATTAAGTCAAACTATAACTAAGATTAATTAATGATACATAAAGAATCATATTATATTTATTAATAATTTATTTATTTATAAAATTATTAATAAATAATAATAAAATTTCAATATAATTTAAAATTTAATAATTTTAAATTATCTAATAACAATATTAAATAAAGTAATTCTATTTAAAACATTTTTTTTTTTTTTAAACGATTTATAAAAATTTAAATCGTAATATATTTTTTTTAAATAAAACACTGGCGTTTTTAAAGGCCCGCCGGCCTGCCATCCACCTGTAGCTGCAGGTGTTACTGCTGCCGTAGGCAGCAGTACCACCTACTGCGGCAGTCGTGGGGGAGCGTGTGGGGCGTGGGAAGTGGTGGCCCCGCCCCACCCAAAATATTTAATTAATTTTTTTTTTATTTTTTTTTAATTTTTTTTTTATTTTTATTAAAAACTCTAACTTGTTTTTTTTTTTAATAAATGTATAAATTAAGTTTATTTTAAATTAGATTTATTTAAAAATATATATATATATATAATAATTAATGTTTATTAAAAGACAACCCTTCTCATTTAAGTTCAATAATATATGTTTTATTATTACATATATTTTATAATTAATTAATTCTAAATTTTTAATTTTATTTTTATTTTTTATAAACATTCACAAATATAATCTGATAGAGAAAATAATATTAACCATTCGAATTTTCAACTACAATTTTCATTTCCAAAGATTCAAACTCCTGCCAAATTTAAATTCTTTAAGTCTATTAATTAAACACAGATCCCAATTTGATCCCAAATTCCCTTTTTACCTACGAATGAGGTTTTCTAAAATGGTTCTCCAATCTAGATTTACAGATGAAATCGAATAGCAAAAAGGTCCAGAATGAAGAATTGACACATTCATACAATGAAATTTGAGAAGACAAGTTCTTACAATCACGAAGTAGACAGAAATATCAAATTGTATAATTCAAACAATGATCAAAACACAAGACCCTACCTGAATCTGATGTTAACACACAAACACCCAAGAATTGTGAGAAGATTCGCCTCCAAAATCCGTGTCCAAATTCATCTCTAAAAATGTTGTCTCCCATTCCTCTCTTTAAGAATGAACCCCCAACGTTTGTGATAAGCAAATTTTCTCCTCAAACCGGGGCACTTAATTGTGTGTTCACCCGAGAAGACTCTTTGCACAACTGAGTTAACTCTAATTAACCTTTCTTATCTTTTATTTTATTTTGCATTCATCTTTCATGCGCATTAAGTTGATTTATTAAATAACTTTATTTAATATTCTACTTGACTTCTATTTTAGATTAATTTATTACTTTAATCTCATGTGCACTTTATGAAATTAAAATAATGTTATTAATTTCTATTATTTAATCTTTTAATTTCTTTATTTTCAACACATGCTTGCATCATGCAATCTTACAACTTTTAATAATTAATATATTTTCACTTTTTAATTTATTTTAGAAACTTAATTGATAAAATATTTAATTAACTTAAATAACAATAATATTTAGCATTTATTTAAAATGAACTCTAAATATATTATTATTAAATTAAATAAATATTATAATGTTCTAAATTATCCTTAAACTTTTATCTCCAAATTTAATTCTTTTTATTTAATTAATTTCTCAATTAATTAAATATAATTAAATATTAAAATATCATAATAATTTTCTATTAAATTAAATCATTAATTAATCCTTTTAATTAAACTTAATTAATAGAAAATACATCAAGGACTCATAAAGCAACATATAAAAACCCATCATAGAAGAACCATACTAAATCAAACAAAAAGGGTTATAATCACGAAATAACATCATTTGATGCATTCGGAGGGTACTTAACTCAGATACTTGTCCTAATTATCAATTAGGACAATTGGCTAAAGGGTTTAGGATTTGGACTTAAGAGTTTATCTCCCCTCTCTTACCATTGAGATAATGCGATAGGGTACGTTCATCCTGGCAATTCAGGGAAGTCGATACTCGGTACCTGCAACCTGCATAAAATTCACGCTTGTACAGACACAATATTCTAAGCTAAATAGACAATGGCAGGAAGTGGTGCATCGTGTAGATCCCGACTAGCAGGTGACTACAACTCCCTTCCTTAACCACATCAGAAACACCATACATAAAGAAAACAAACACACACACCATACACATGCAGTATGGGGTAAGTATCCATAAGAAAGCACGTGTGATAATAAACCATCTAACTAATCATCATCGATAACTGAAAATATTGAATAATCATCATACATGCATGAAATATAGAGTACCAAGTAATCTCATCATATAATAAACTGAGTGTACAACAACATATGATAATCTCTAAAATAATAATACTAATCATCAAACATAAATTGGCCTAAAAGAGTTTGGCAAGGATGACAGAAATGCGACTTAGGGGCAGGCACTACAAAGTGGTGTGAATCCAAGAGGTAAAATAGGCCTTGACCATTCTTCAAGAAGTCAACATGCACATTCAGGAGCTTTACACACAACACTTGGTATGGCTGAATCTTCTAGTGGGAATTTACTAGATATGACGAGGCCAAGAAATGTCGAGGAACCAAATATTTTGTTTTCATGTCTCTGAAAACACACATATTAATATTTATCAGCAATTAAACTATACAATTTGCTCAAAAACCTATTCAAATGCATCCTGTCTATAATGAATTTGAATATCTTGGTCATATGAGTGTTAATGGCTCTGTTGGTAACCCAAACATAAGACTATTTTCAAGACATTTACTACTGATTCATATATAATCAATTAGGCCATTTTACTATAGAACTTCTCCACATCCTCTTCTAGAATTGTTTGGACAGCTGATATGAATATCTTGCTCTAATATTGTTTCAGGGCAATTGTTTATATATATCCCGTATCTGGATCCCAATTTTTTTGAAGTGTACTTTGTCTATGACCTATGTACATCGTGTTTCTCTGATTTTTTTTGCCCTTTTTCTGGCATCTCTCTTATTGTAATTTTTTTATTAGTCAACCAGAGCAAGCCATTATCCCAGATGTTTAGATTCAATTTGGCAACTAATTCATGTTGTATTTCAAATTTTCATGTAACACCAAAGCCCCACCACAGGTTACCTATCTGGTTGAGTTTTTCGGTTAAGAGGTTGCTCAAGACCAATTAAAGGGCTTCATTGTAACAAATGAAGCTTGAGTTGAGCAAACTACGCTAGCCCTTGTATTTGTATTGCTATGCTGGTTCTTTCCTTGCTAAGGGGAACTTCTTATTTTTGCAGCATGAATGGCTTGTGATGAAGCACCAATAGCACCAGGCATAGTTGGAGGAATAGTTGTTCTTGGAGACATCTTCCACTGAGGAGACTGTTGTCCATGCTTCATATTTTGGCCTTGATACGACATAGATGTTGAAAAATTGCTGAGATTGGAAGTCAGTGGTGTTCGATCTCCTCCATAACTAGGCATTGCGATCTGTGTTGAAGTTACCAATGGTAGTAAATTTGGACTAGGCATGTATTTTATATGGCTTACAGCTTGCTTTGTATTCTAGTTCAACTGTTGAGTAGAGGAAAGCTTGTTCTGTTCTGTTGTGCTAGAGAAATGAATCAATTTTCATCAAGTTTTCAATTAAAAGCCCTTTCCCAAATGGAAGGCATCAACTCCTCATGGAAGGCATCAACTCCTTATGGAAATTTCCTTTTAGGTGCCTACCAAAAATGGTATGATTCTTCAGAATGATGGGGCTCCTGCACAAGCAGCATAATGATCTCTTTATGGGATATATTGGATTTTGCCCAAAAATAACAAGTCCCACAACACAAGTTATTTATAAATAGTATTCTATATATAAAATACGTAATTGCAATTCAATTTAGAGAAAATTGTATCAAGGATTTATGATCATTATACAAATGATATTGAAAATAGAACACCCTAAATTCACTTGTATCGATTTCATTGCATACTTCTAATAGCTGACCATATTAGGAATTTAGTGGAAAAGCTCGATAGGATGTTGGGAGAGTTGAGACTGTCCTCCTCAACTAAACTCAAGGGCACATAATGAATTTCCAAGTCATATGGCCCCTTGGGCCACAAGAATGGCAGGATGTCTATCATCTTGTAGTTGCCATATTTAATGACTTGGAGGGGTGACTTGGTGAGCTGACTTGACGAGCCGACATGGCGAGCGGACTTGGTGAGAAAACTTAAAGAGTCAACTTGGTGAGGTGACTTGGTAAGCATACTTGAACAGTTGACTCAGTGAGTCGACTTTGGGAATAGACCTAGCAAGCTGACATTCTTAGTGTCCTTAAAGAGGCAACTTGGTGGGGTAGATTGGCGAACCTATGTAGAGAGCCCCACTTGGTGAGAAGAGATGGTGAGTCGACTTGGTGAGACCACTTGGAGAGCTAACTTGGTGAGCAGACTTAAGGAGTCAACTCGTTGAGGCGACTCAATGAGGTGACTTGATGAGCGAACTCAAAGTCAACTTGGCAAGTGTACTTAAACAATCAACTTGTTGACATGACTTGGTGGGGTGACTTGGTGAGCCCACCTGGTGAGCGTACTTGAACAGTTGACTTGGTGAGCTGAACAAGTGAGCTGACATGGTGAGTGGGCTTAGAGAAGCAACTCAGTGGGGCAACTTGGCTAGCATACATAACAAGCCAACTTACCGAAGCAAGGTGGTAAAACCACTAGGTGAGCCGACTTGGTGAGCTAACTCAAAGAGTCAACTTGTTGAGGTGACTAGGTGGGGGTGACTTGGTGAGCTAACTTAGGGGGCAGACTTGGTGAGTAAACATAAATAGTCAACTTGGTGAGCATACTTGAATTTTTAGCTTGGCAAGCTAACTAGGGGAGTCGACTTGGCGAGCTGACATGGTGAGTTGACTTAAAGTGGCGAGTTGGTGGGGCAAGTGGGGGTGACTTGGTGAGCTAACCTGGAGAGTTGGCATAGGGGGCAGACTTGGTGAGCAAACTTAGAGAGTCAACTTGGTGAGCATACTTCAATTGTCAACTTAGAGAGCTAACTTGGGGAGCCGACCTAAAAATCTAACATGGTGAGTGGGCTTAAAGTGGAAACTTGGTGGGGCAAGTTGGCAAGTTGACTTAGCAAGGCCACTTAGAGACATGACATGGCAAGTTGACTTGGTGAGCAAGCTCGATGAGCAAACCTAAAGATTGACCTTGGTGAGGAAATTTGGTGGGGTGACTTGATGACTAAACTCAAAGAGTCAACTTGGTGAGCATATTTGAATAGTTATCTTGGTGGGGCAAGTTGGTGAGCCAACTTAGCGAGTCCAATCAATCAAGAGGAAACAGTTGAGAGCTTAGAGTGACACAATTTTTAGATGATAATATGAAATGAAATGGGCGTGCGAGTAGAAAGAAACTAGAAAGACATTGTGTACAAATGAAGGCATGAAATGGATGGTTTTGGATCACTCAGCATAGACACTCAACATTCAATACATATCATCATTCGAGATCAAATGGGTGTATGGGATTATATGCATAGTGAATAATAAAGGAGGGAATTGAACCCTCCCTGAGGCTCATAGTTGTTGTGGTCCACTTCAGTAATGGCCCTTCCTGTGAAATTGCCATCTAAAACCTTTCTAATGAGATAATGTGTTATGAGCTCTTCATCAGTGGGATGGAACATGAATCCAAGAGGTAGTTTTGCATCACCCATATCATGAACCATGATATGGGTGATGCACAACTGCCTCTTGGATTCACGTTCCATCCCACTGATGAAGAGCTCATAACACATTATCTCATTAGAAAGGTTTTAGATAGCAATTTCATAGGAAGGGCCATTTCTGAAGTGGACCTTAATAACTATGAGCCTCAAAAAAAAATTGACCAAGCATTGGTCAAAATTTTGACCAATGCCCTGTAGTTTTCTACCAAGCATTGGTCAAAATTTTGACCAATGCTTGGCAGAAAATGTGCTAGCAATTTCAATAGTTTTTGACCAATGTATTGGTCAAAATTTTGACCAACCAGAAGGTTGGTTGATTTTTTGACTAGAAAATTTTTGACCAATGTGTTGGTCAAATTTTGTCAATGTTTGGTCGAAAACTAGGTCAAAATTTCAACCAATAAAGGTCAAAAAATGAGCCCAAATGTTCTAGTGTGAAGACATGATGCATTCAAAAATAAGATCACACTTATATTTAGAGAAAAAGGTAGCAGAGAACATCAAGATCAAGGCAAGAGGATATGATGCAGATCATGGAAAAAAGTTAGAAGGAAGAGCATTCCAATCTGATGCAAAGGAAGATCTCAAATATCTAGCAATGGCAAACACCCTCATCAAAGGTGGAAAGAATGAAGATGGAAATACAATCAATGATGCAGAATGCATCAAAATCTCCATGTCACTATTTGAAAGATCAATTTCCCTTAGAGATTGATTTCTAACCATCAAATGAGGATCTGATCAAAGCTTATGACTTGAATTAAGCATCATACATTCCAAGTTGTCATGATGTGGGGAATAACCACTATAGTTAGAATAAAGGTTTTCCCACCTTCGTAAGAAGTTAAGGCTAACATATGGTTAAGGTAATGAAGCAGTGAAGGTCTATCATTGCATCATTGCAGAGAATGATCATAAGTTATGATATTAAGCTACAAGTTTGTGAACAAGATCAGCTTGAAGTCAGTGATCAAAGGAAGCAGTATCTTGTTATTTTGATAAAGTAAAATTTACAAAGAGGGAGAAGTAGTCTTTAGTGTAGTCATCACAGCATCATAAGGTGTCAATGTTAACTCTCAAAGAAGGTTGTGAAGAAGAGATTCTTTTTTTTGTGTGGTCACAACTTGGTTTTGGCCTACTAGTGTTTAAGTTGTGAAAGTGTGAAAAGGGACAACTATAGCAGTCAGATTACAAGCCATCACTACTTTGTAGGAAATTAAAGCTAACCTGAGGTTAGAGTTGTGAAGAGGAGATAGTCAGTGATCATAATATCACAGGTAGTAATTTAGTTAAAGTATTTTAAGTTACGAAGATGTGAAAAGAAACTTAGGATAGTCATAACATTATCACATGGGTTAAAAGTATTGTATGATGGATAGTTGCAAAGAGGTGACAAGGATTAAGATGAATTTTTTGTGAGTCTGAAAGGCTAAAGTTGTGGTTAGTCTAGAAGGTTGTGATGTTGTGAAAGTAGTTTATTGTGACTTCATAATAGTTTTATCATAGTTAAGTTTCAAGGTAGAGAAGTAAAGATGAAAGGTTTGCCATGTTTAAATCATGATCATTGATAGGAGATCGACTATGGAGATTCAAACTTGCTATGACTATTAGGATATGAAATACAAGTTTTGGCACCAACATATGATTTTCATAGGAACACGAAGGGAATTGATGTTTTTTTTTTCATTTGTTTCAGTTATAGAAATCCAAGTGTCTGCCAGATGTCTACAGGATCATCACAGGACCATGGCTTAATGTTAGGAAAGATATTAACGGACTAATCTACCTACAAATTTAGGATTTTATTCCTAAATTTCTTAAATTAAATATTTTTAATAATATGACTTGTATTCCTAGTGACGAATGGGTTTAATAGAAAAACTATAAATTTAATTTCTTATGATAATGAAAAGGTTAGAAAAATTGACAATGGACAGTTGGTAATTCTATTTATCTTGATTTGGCTTTTGTGTTTATTGTTCCAATCATAGGTTAGATTAGGTTTGCATTGAGGTCCAAAGACAATTATATTTGGTACTATAATTTTCTCTTGGATTTTATTCCATTATGATAATTGCAGCATGGGTGATTCCATTTACCTTCCATGTGTGGTTCTTTTTCTACACCTCCCTATTGTATCTACATCATTATAATTAGTAGTCATGGTTTTAGAAGTTAAAATAGTTTCTAATTAGAAGTTAGATGCTAGGAATTTAAGATAACTTATAACAAACATTCCATTGGGGGTTGTGAGTTATCCAAAGCCATTTTTTCCTAAATTGTTTGTGTCTACAATAAATTTGGTTAGTAGCCTCTTTTGCTCTCAGGTCAAGAGCTTATCCTTTAAAACCATGATAAAATAAAGACATCAATTCATTATATATAATTTCAAACTAAAGGGAGATGTATCTTTTAATTCAAAGGGCAGTGATATAAAACATACACTAACCCATTTGTTGGTGACATCCTTTTGTTTCTCCAAAACATTGGGCATTAAAAAGAGCCAGGTTATAAACCCAAATAGGAGAGAAAATTATTAACCAAAAGTGTTTTGGTGACTTTACTAGGGAGAATTCAAAATTAAAGAGCTTTGAAGAATTTCCCTTCATAATTAGTTTGCACTCTAAGTCCTTATATATTTTGAGTTGCAAGATAGGTCTTATGGAGGTGAGGTTTTTCCAATAAGAATCTAATACTAGTTTTATAGGCTCAACTTGCCAGAAAAAGATTAGATAACTCAAAGTTGAAGATTGGTAAAGTTTCCTTGATCACCAAGGTTAAGGTAAACTCAAAACACCATTTTCTAAGTAGTTGAATCATCCTAGATGCCAAGTATACAAGGAGTGCCAAGGAAAGAGGAAGGATTGACCCAGTATATGAGGAACTCAAGAAGACCAATTTTCCTATTCTAGAAGATATTTTCTAAAAGGGGAGAGTGCATACAAGGGAATTTGTGGCTAAGAAACTCTTAGAAACTCATTTTCCTATAATTGTTTCTACTAGAATAAGGAGAAGTCAATCTTCTCCCTCCCCCCCCCCCCCCCCCCACATTGCCAGAACTTTTGTTCCTCCTATCTATGATTCTTTATTGGTACATGGTGTAACACTCTCTATTTTAGTCACTTTACAAACAAATCATATCATTGTACCCATAGCTATGGTAGTCCCCTAGGGAAATGTAATTGGTCCTCCCAACCTTGGAGCTAATCATGAATTTTCAAGAGAATCAAGGAAAATTTTCCCAAGATTCAATGGTGATGGCATAATTTCTGTAGAAAAATACCTAAGTTCTTTTCATAAAGCCTATGATGTGGTGAATCTTGAACATGAAGATGTAGAAGTCGTGACTTTTGTGGATAATCTTGTAGATAATGTTGTTGATTGGTTCCAAGATTTACCTATAGGGTGCATCATAGATTGGAATCAAATGAAGAAAAGGTTTAAAGAACACTATAAAAGCACAAAAGATGCACAAGTTTTGTTCAGGTATAACTTTAACAAACCCCTCCGAAGATAAATATGTAAAATGCTGGCAAATTCAACATTAAATATGCAGGAAAAAATTCTAACCGAGGGCAATTTTTTCATTCGAGGCAAGGGAGAAAATTAGTTTCTATTGGCAAAATTTTCATTTCTATATCAAAATTTACTAATAATTGTGGTGAATTAATTTTATTTTTTTTGGTACGCACATAAATGTAGGTGATTTTTTTTGTTGGTCATAAACATTTTCGTAATGTAAGAGGCGAATTAATTATTTTATATAACACAAAATATTAATATAGTTGGATAATATGTCAATTTCCAAAGAGAGATTATTTAATTTTTTGGTGAATTTATAGAGTCAAAAGTGGTCCATGACCCACATGCCAAGTGTACACTATACAGTGTACTTGCAATATGCCAATCCATTAAGATTCAATTAATAATGTACCCTTTTTTATTGCCAACTTGGTCATCATCACTTTTAATATTGTCATTTTATGGTGAAAAGAATTAATTTGGACTGTTGATTTAATATAGATCAATGGCTTCATTCTATTTCGGGCCTAATTTTAAATGACATACAATAAAGTCTCAATCTTCTCAGAATTAGGACACGTGTGCCAAAGACTAAAACATAAAATAGTTGGCTAAATGGGGATAGTTAGAGACACATATCAGTAAAATGGTGGGCGATGCACAACCTAAGGGAAAATATTATTTTATTTTAAGGGCAAAATAACATTGTCCAATAAGAAAACATTAGGGAAACATAGGCAAAAATTTTAAAATAATTGTGTTTTAAATGTAGATTACATTGGCGATTGGACCAAGATTTGTAACCAATTATGTGTAAACTAATAAGCGATTAGCCTCAGATTTTAACCCAAATTATTTAATATCTTGGTGACATGGTTGACCCTGTATGTAGGTTTAATTTTCCAAATTGCAATTTCCCAAAGAGACGGAATAGCCAATTGGTGAAGATTCACCACTAAAAAAATCACTAGTTTTGTTGCTACATAAATTTCTCTAAGGGATTTTAATGCAAGATTTAACAAACTCATCTAGAGAATACCTACTACAAGTGCACCAATAGAAGATAATTAAAAGACCTTCGACATCATCTCTATGCCTCCTGATCTAGGGTATCAAATTAGAAGAAAAAATGTAGCAAATTTACAAGCCACCCAAATGCTAGGTGTGTAGATTGAAGATGACATGATAGCCTCTAGTAAGTGGAAAAGAGAACTTTAATCTAGAACCATATGTAATGCATCCAGCACTTCAAATAATATAGATGGCATGGTCAAAAATTTGTCTAATGAGGTTATTTCATTGAAGAAATAAATCAATAGGCCTATTCATTCTTTTCACCAACCTTATCAAGAAGTTTATAGACATGCAAATAGAGGTAAGACTTTGCAAATATCACTTGCTCAATAGAGGTTAGCAATTGAGGCTACCCCAAAGAGACATAAAATGTGTACTTTTCACTTAAGGGTAGATCATGATGGGGAAAAATGTGCTAGCATGATCAGGTATAAGCATATGGTGGAAAATAAAGAAGAAACAATGGAATATCCAAAAAGTGAAGATGATCATACTCCTTTTAGTGACTCTAAAAACTTTTATTTCATAAAATGGAGGGGACTATTTTGCAACACTAGATGGACCTTAGTTGACATTCATGACTAGGGACTAGAAGAAAAAGAATCAAACCTCCAATTCAGTTTATGCCAAAAATTATGCACCATCAAACAAAGAAGCTAAAGATAGTGGCATGGTACCTTCAACTTCACAAAAGGAACACAAAAGTAAGTTATCTAATTCTTTTGATATAATACAATACTATGAAGAGGTGAGAATTCATATATCTTCACTAGATTATTTGAAGTCTAACCCTGATCAACTCCAAATACTTGTTGAGAACTATAACAATTAAGATGGAGGTCATGATAGTATGAATGCTAATGTTGATCATCATAGCAAAGCTAGCACTAGTGGAACCTCTCTGGCTGATGAATATCTTGCACTACCTAAGTTGGTTTCAAGAAGAAGAGTATATTATCTTAGCTACTTATTCCAATCAAAATTGAGATCCTTTTTACATTTCCTTATTTATTAATGGAAATAGGTTGAGTAATTGCATCATAGAATTAGGGGCTTCTAATAATGTGATGCTTGCCTCTGTAGCTAAAGCTCTAGACCCTTAATTAAAACTTTTGGTCATTGTTACTCAATGGATGCAAAAAAAAGTACCCTTGCTTGAAAAAATAAAGGATGCTCAAGTTTCTCTAGTTGCATATCCTTCTAAAAGGCTAAAACTCACCATCTTAGTGGCAGACATCCCTACAAGTTATGGAATTCTCCTAAGTAGATTTTTTGCAAGGACATGGGGGGAGAGATAAAATTAGACTGGTCATATGCTACCATCCTAGTTGGGAACAAAAGGGTGAAACTAGAACCAAAAGAAAAAGAAAAGTCCACTGTCCTAAAATCAGATGATCCTAGGTCTCAAATCCTATATCAAGAAATGCACTTTGGTAACTATATGTTATTTTATGATACCCTTGATAGTCAAGAAGAATTAGAGAAGATTAAAGGTGAATAGTTGTGGACTTTAGAATTTGATGGCAGTTGCACCAATGTTGGTTTAGGTGCAGGAGTGGTTTTAACATTACTTAGTGGAGAAACAACTTGTTTAGCATACAAGTTAGATTTCAAGAATACCAACAATAATATAGAGCATGAAGCAATTCTCCTTGGCAAAATTACAACAAAACAAAAAGGGGTCAAGATACTCAAAGCTCAAGGAGATGCAAAATTGGTGATAAGGCAAGTGAAGAACTAATATGCAGTAAAGAACCAAAGATTGAAAAACTATTGTAATAAGGTGTGGGATGAGATTGAAATTTTGGATGCTTTCCCATTTATAGAAGTACCAAGGGAATTTGATTCAATAGTTGATTCTTAGGCAATCTCTGCATCTTTTCTCCTACCACATCTTGATTCAAAGATCAAATCTATAAAGTGGAAGTTCTATTCAAGTCCAATATTCCTAATAATGAAGATTCTTGGTAGGTTCTTGATGATGAAAAACACATAACAAAATTCATTAAAGGGGTAGAACCTTTTGTAGGATTAGATTTTGTGGGTATCACTAATTCAAGTGGTGATCCATTGACAAATGGAAAAAGGAAACCTGAGCCAGATATGATCCAATTGAAAGCTAACAAGACCACAACTCATCTCATTTCTTTAGAAAATATTTTTGATAGACATGATGCATACATTAAGAGGGAAAGAGATAAGAAATGAAAATCTTGTGGTGAATATGATGGAATAAATATAGGGACAGAAATCAGTCCAAAAATGATAAACATAGGGAAGCATTGCACACAAAAGGAGAGGGTAGAAATCAAGAAATTACTCATTATATATCAAGATGTATTTACTTGGAGCTATGAAGATCTAGAAAAATTCATGGATGGTAAATTCAAACATGAAATCCTCCTTAAACCAGGAGCAACACCATTCTGATAGAAACAAAGGAACTACAACCATATAGTTGAAGGAGTAATCTTTAAGAAGATTGATAAAAATGATGAAGGTTGGGATCATATATCCTATTCATCACTCTACTTGGGTAGATAACATTGTGTTAGTGAGGAATAAAAATGGAGAGATGAGGATTTGTGTAGATTTTAGATATCTAAATCAATCTTGTCTCAAAGATAACTTTGCACTCCCCAACATGGATCACCTCTTGCAGACTATTGTAGTGTTAGAGATGATGTCTATTTTAAATAGCTTTTTAAGGTATAATTAGATTCAATTAGATGAGGTATATTAGTTCAAGACAACATTCACCACACCTTGGGGTACTTTTGTATATAGTAGGATAACTTTTGGCTTAATTAATGAAGGTGCAACATTTCAATGTGCAATGAGTCTAGATTTTGGTGATTTGAAGGTTAAAATCATTATTGTGTACCTTGATGATTTGATAGTCTTTTTCAAGAAAAGAAAAAATCAAATCAAAGACTTAGAAAGAGTGCTACAAATATGTAGAAATCATGGTGTCTCACTAAATCCCAAGAAATCAATGTTTTGTGTGATAGAAGGTAAACTGCTTGGTCACATTGTCTCTCAAGAAGGGGTGAGAATTGATCCAAACAGAGTTAAATTCATTCAACAATTAAGTTTTCCATTGAGAAAAATTGGAGTAAAATCTTTCTTTGGCTAGGAAAATTTCTTAAGGAGGTTTGTGCTTGATTTCTCTAAAATAGTTGGTGTATAGTAGATATGATGAAGGGTAATAAAGCTTGCAAATGGAGTGATATCTAAAAAAGAGCTTTTGAAGAAATCAAAGGTGCTATTGTCAAAGCCCCTATTCTTTTTCATCTAGACTATACTAAGGAGTTCATCATATATCATTATACATCAGAGCATACCATGTTAGCCATATTGATGCTAGAAAACAAAGAAGGAATACAAGCCCCAATTGCTTTCATGAGTATTTCATTGAAGAATCAAGAATTGAAATAATCACAAATGGAGAAACATGCATATGCAATGGTGAGAGAAGTCAAGAATTTTAGGTTCTATGTGTTGCATTCCCATTTAGTGATATATGTGCCTAATCTTGCAATTAAAAGTATCATGACACAACAAGAGGTTGGTTGCAATGATAGAGGAGTTTGGATAGAAAAATTCTAAGAGTATGATATAGAAATTAAGCCAACCAAACTTACAAGAGGAAATGCACATTGCAAAGCCTTGATAGAAGATCAAAAAGTTGAAGTAGAAGATATTCCAAAGGTTCTCATGATTAGCCTTCAAGATCCTTGGTTTTGAAATATTACATAATTTCTAACCTATGGTGAGTGTCCTGGTGGATTAAGTGATAAGTAGAGGAGATATCTTTTTAAAAAAAGCCATAAGGTATGCAATTCATGATTATGTGTTGTATAAGAGAGCTATTGATGGTACATGTCTAAGATCTATTGATAAGGAGCTATAAGTAAAGTTGTTAATATCTTTCCATGATGAAGCATGTGGAGGACATTTCTCTTCCACTATTACTGCATTCAAAATTTTGAGGGAATGCTACTATTGGCCTGTTATGTTTAAGGATGCATATAAGTGGGTTGCTAATTGTGAGAAATGTAGGATGTTTATCGATAAACCTCAGCTAGCTACCTTGCCTCTTAGGCAAATGGTGATTGAAGCTCCTTTTCACCAATGGGGGTTTGATTTCATAGGTCTAATTAATCCTCCTTCAAGCCAAGGACAATCTTAGATATTGACTACCAGAAATTATTTTACTTTTTAGGTGGATGCCAAGCCAATGAGGAAGACCTTATCAAAAGTAGTGTCTGAATTTCTTAAAGAAAAAATATTGGTCAAGTTTGGAATTCCTATGAAATTGATAATGGACAATGCACCTTATTTGTCTTCCTCAAAAATTGTTGAATTTTGTTATGATAATGGTATCCAAATTGGTCATTCCTCTGACTATTATCCTCAAGGAAATGGGTAGGCTAAATCTAGAAATAAGAATCTAATAATATCTTGAAGAAATTGGTCTTAGATAATCAAAGAAGTTGGCACAAGAATATACATAATGCTTTATGGGAAAATAAGACCACACCTAAAAGAGTCATTAGTATCTCACCTTTTGAGTTAGTTTAGCGAATAGAAGCTAGCTTGTTATTGCCTCTAGAGCTTGCCACTTATAAATTGAATACTATGATTGAAAATGGTATATGTAGAGATGGATTGCAAAAAAGGATTTTGTATCTCTACAAGTTGCAGGAGGAGTGAGAAGAAATGGTAGATAAAATCACTAAACATTAAGGGAGAGTTAAAAATTTATTTTATAAAAGAGCAAGACCAAGGAAATTTATGGAAGGTGATTTGGTCCTACTATGGGATAAGAGGCATGAACCAAGAGGAATGCACTCCAAGTTTTAGCCTTTGTGGAAAGGGCCATTTCAAATCATGCAAGTGAACCAGAACATATCTTTCGAGTTGGCATATCCCATTAGAGAACCCCTACCTAGTTCTTATAATAGGTAGGATTTGAAGTTGTATCAAATGCAAAATTGAAGCAGGTAACCCCTGCATAGTAGTTAGTTAAGTAGGTTTTTCTTTCATGTAGTTTTTTGTGGCTTAGTTTCTCGCTTTCTTAATTAGTTGTTGTTGCTTTCCTAGATTAGTCTGTTCTTTTTATTTCTAGATTGTCACCTTGTTTTGCAAAACCAAAGTTTTCTAGAGTCTTTTTAAGCATTGTCATGCTTAAATCCCTAGACCGAGCTAGTTGTTTCCATGATTTTAGTTCCCCTTTTTTTTTAAAAAACTTCTAGGATTAGGGTTGAGTCAATGTGATGTCATGTTTGGGTCTAGATTTCCCTTAAGGAGATTCTCCTCTCATCTATCCTTTTGTCTGCACTTTGGTGGGTATTTAGAAGAAATCTAATGCATTCATTCATATTACATGATTAGGAAAGGGAGGGTAAGTTTAGGCATCTCCTAGATGAGAGGGAAGTTTTTCTAAAACCCTAATACTTTGATCGTGAAGACAAGATACATTCAAAAAGAAGATCACACTTATATTCAAAGAAAAAAGGCAATGGAGAACATTGAGATCAAGGCCAAAGGATATGATGTAGATCATGGAATAAGTTAGAAGGAAGAGCATTCAAATCCAATGCAGAGGAAGTGCTCAAGTATCCAACAATGGAAAAAACCCTGGTCAAAGGTGGCAAGAACAAATATAGAAATCAAATCAATAGTGAAAAATGCATTAGAATCTCCACATCATTGGTTGAAAGGTTAATTTCCCTTAGATATGGATTCCTAACTATCAAATGGGGATCAAATCAAAGGTGATGACTTGAATTATGCCTCCAAGTTGTAATGATGTGGGAAATAAACACTATAGTTAGAATAAAGGTTTTCGCACCTTCACAAGAAGTAAAGGCTAACCTATGGTTAAAGTAGTGAAGAAATTAAGGTCTATCATTGCATCATCATAGAGAATTATCATAAGTTAAGATATTAAGCTACGAGGTTACAAAAAAAGTCATCTTGAAGTTGTTGATTGAATGAGTTAAGTGACTGAAGGAAGTAATATCTTATTATTTTGATAAAATGAAATTTAGAAATATGGCAAAGCAGTCTTCTATGCAGTCATCATAGCATCACAAGGTGTCAATGTGTTAACTCTCAAAGAAGGTTGCAAAGAATAGATTCTTTGGTTGGCATGATCATGACTTGGTTCTGGTCTATCAGTGTTTAGTTGTGAAGGTGTGAAAGGGGTAACTACAATAGTCAGATTACAAGCCATCACTACTTCTTGGGTAGTTAAAGTTAATCTAAGGTCAGAGTTACAAAGAAGAGATATCTAGTGATTGCAACATCACATGTAGTAATGCAATTAAAGGATTTTAAGTTATGAAGCTACAAAAAGAAACCTAGGATAGTCATTGCATCATTGCATAGGTTAAAAGTGTTGTATGACAGACAATTGTGAAGAGGCAATAAGGTTTAATATAAAGTTTTCATGAGTTTCCAAGGTTAAATTTGTGGTTAGTCTAGAAGGTTTTGATGTTATAAACGTAGTTGATTGTGAATTTGCAATAGTTTTCTCTCAATTAAGTTTCGAGGCAGAGAAGTTAAGATGAAAGGGTTGCCATGTTTAAATTGTGATTGTTGATAGGAGATCAATGATGGAGATTCAAACTTGCTGTGATTGTTAGGATATGAAATACAAGTTTTGGTACCAATGCATGACTTTCATAGGAACACAAAGGGAATTGAGGTTTTTCATTGATTTGTTTCAGTTATAGAAATCCAAGTGTTTATCATATGTCTACAGGGTCATCACAAGACTAGGCTTAATGTCAGGAAAGATATTAATGGATTAATCTACCTACAGATTTGGGATTTTATTACTAAATTACTTAAATTAAATATTTTTAAAATATTATTATTGGATTCCTAGTGATGAATGGGTTTAACAACAAAACTATAAATGTATTTTTTGATGATAATGAAAAGGTTAGAAAACTTGATAATGGAGAGTTGGTAATTCCATTTTCCTTGATTTATCTTTCATGTTTGTTGTTCTAATCATAGGTTAGATTAGGTTTGCATTGAGGGCTAAAGACAATTACATTTGGTACTATGGTTTTCTCTTGGATTCCATTCCATTATGGTGATTGCAACATAGGTAATTCCATTTACCTTCCATGTGTGGTTCTTTTTCTACACCTCCCTATTGTATATGAATCATTAGAATCATTAGTCATGGTTGTAGAAGTTAAAATAGTTGCTAATTAGAAGTTAGATGCTAGGACTTTAAGATAACTTATAATAAACATTCCATTGGGGGTTGTGAGTTATCCAAATCCAATTTTCCTAAATATTTTATGTCTAAAAGTAATTTGGTTAGTAGCCTCGTATTCTCTCAGTTCAAGAGCTTATCCTTTAAAATCATGATCAAATAAAGACATCAATTCATCATATATAATATCTAACCAAAGGGAGTTGTACCTTGTAATTCAGAGGGTAGTGATATAACACATACACTAGCCCATCTGTTGGTAACATCCTTTTGTTTCTCCAAAACATTGGGCATTAAAAAGAGTCAGGTTAAAAATCCTAACAGGAGAACAAACTATTGAGATGAATGTTTAGTGCTTAAATAACATGATATGTCTAGTTTACTCAATAACTTTATTATTTCCAACTTAAATAAAATGTACTCACAAAGTGAAAACTGGTAGGCTTTCATTTCCAGATTTCAATTCTTCACACGATCTCATTTCTTAAAAAAAATGACCCTATAGATATATAATAGTTTTTGAAATATTATGCAGCCAAGCAAGGGGGTTGGCCCTTACAGAAAGTCAAATTGGTGGCTATTAGCAAATTACCAACCACACAAAATCAGCCCCTAGCATAGCTTAACACATCAAAAAAAAACATATGAAAGAGTGTAATAAGTACCAAGAATCCTGCTAAGATAACCTATACCAAACTACTTAATAGTAAAGAGTTTTTAAAAAAAGGCAACAATGCCTTAAAACTAACCAAGTCTAAAATCCACCATAAAAACCAAAACCACATAACTAGAAAGGAGCAGGGCAATATTTAGACTTCCCTTCATCCTTCCCTTTGAGAAGGGTGTTCACCCATTCTTCCACTAGGAACTTGAATAACAACTTGGAGTCCTCCTGAGTCAAGTCCTCTTCCTAATTTTCCTTTAGGAAATGTAAGGTAGTGACCTCCACATGGTTCACCTTGATGGTGAACTTTGACAAGAGATTGAACCTTTCCTCCAGGCCTGCATTTTCTTCCTGAACTCTTGTATCCCCAAATTAAGAGGCTCTATAGTTTCCTCCAAATTTCCATATGTCTTGCCCTTCTCCATGTCTATGTTATTAACCTGAAAAACTAGAGAATCAAAAAAAAAATCTTTAGGGAACACCCTAATCGGGGAGGACATCATCAGAGGAGAGGGGGCCTTGTCCACCATCTTTGAGAGCTCATCATGTGTGAGTTCCACCATACCCACCGCAAGTGACTTAAAGGTGTCAGTAACCTCCTTACTCTCATTTTCTTCCCCTCCTAAACCTAACATAGAGGAATCAAATGTCCACCTCCCTATCCATATCTTCCTCCTTTTCCACTCTAAAATTTGATGTCTTTTAATTCATCCTTTTCTTGGGGGGTGGTATTTCATCAGTATCTAACTCCTCCTCCTATGAGGTAGTGGTTCTCCATTTCCTTTTAGCATTCATTTTTTCCATTTTCCCAGACCATCTTTTGCCCCCTTTGACCTCCTCTTTTGAATCCACTAGGTCCTTCTCCTTCCCTTTCTCCAAATTCACCCTTTCCCAAGTGGTTTCTTCTTTCTCTCCTTAGGGTACTTGTTATTGGAATTCTTTGAGAATAACTGAGAGGAGGGTGAATTAGTTATCCAAGGTCTAGATGTACAAATAAAAAATTTCGCAACTTAGTGAATCCATATCCATAAAAAATTTCCATCATGCATGCATCCATTAGATCATAATATTATTTAAACTTGTAGGTTACTATTATACATTTCAGACTTTTACATGTTTCCTTCTCAACTCTTGCAAAGTATACACTTAAACATTTGGAAAGCATCGGATTTCTATTCAAAAACATAATTATCATCATTTTGTAATAATCATCAACAAATAGCATAATGTACGTATCTCCTTTGTAGCTTTTCACTTCAAGTGGTCCACACAAGTCAGTATGAACAATCTCTAATATTCCTGTAGAGGTATGAGTCTTATTCTTAAAACTTGACTTTGTTATTTTGCCTAACTTACATTGTTTGCAAATTATATTGTCAAGTTTCTTCAACTTAGGCAAACCTCTGACTCTTCTCATGTTACTAATACTAACCAAGTTATCAAAATTAACATGACATAATCTCTTGTGCCATAGCCACACATCATCAAATTCTACAACTAAATAAGTAGGATGCTCTATATTAAGGTAGAATAGATTACCTCTAGTTTGATCACCTTTTCTAACTAGTTTTCCATCAATATCATATATCTTAGCAATCTTGTTTTCAAACTCAACCTTATAACCTGAATTATTCAGTTGTGACACACTCAAAAATTTATAGTTAGCTCCTTCAACATAATAAGCATTTTCACATAAAAACCTTTTTGTGAGTTTGATAGAACCTTTACCTTTTATCAAATAGGGTGCATCATTACCAAACCTTAAAATATTTCCATCATAATAATTCAAGGTAATGAAGTTACTTTTATCTCAAGTCATGTGATGTGAACACCCATTTTTAATGATCCATCTATCATTCTTTTTCACACAAGACACTAGTGCAATTGCCTCATCCTCATCAGATTCATCCTTCATTGCAACATACACCACTTCACCATCATGATCATTAGATCCATCTTTAGTTTCCTCTTCAGAAATGTAGCAAGATTTCTTGCCTTTGTCTTTGTAATCTTTGATGTCTTCATCTCTTCTACTTGTATACTTGTCTCCACCTCTACAATTCTTCTTCTCTAGACATGTAGTAGCAATATGACCAACCTCATTGTGATTGAAACATATGATAGGTAATTTACCTTTGAATTTTCCTTTAACTCTATGAAATCTCCTTGCTAGTAGTGCTACAAGTTGTTCTACATCTTCTTTATCTATTTCACTATCACTGGACACATATTTTACCTTTTTCTTCTTCTTTTCAATAGGTTCCTTCAATGACAGCTTGGCTTTGAAAGTAGATTCAACATTGTTAGATTCTAAATTATCAAAATAATATAGCTCAAAAGTAGCGAGCCTACCTACCAGACCTTCAAGAGTTAGATTAGAACCTAGTACACATCTCAGTTCTTGTATTGCAGAAACTCTAATAGCATAAATAGGTAGAAGTATTCTCAAAATATTTCTTAGTACAATCTCATCATCTATCATACTAGTAGATCCCCTTATCGCATTAAAAACATCCTTTATCCTAGAGCAATATTAAGCAATATTCTCACCTTCTTGCATTCTCATATCATCAAACTTACCTCTAAGACTTTCATATTTGGCTCTTAGAACACTTGCATCACTTCCATAGATGGTATGTAGATCATATCACATTTTATTTTCATTGCTACAACCATTGATATCATCAAACTTAGCATAACTTAGGATAGAGGCAATCTCCAACATTGTCTGGTTGTGTTCTTTCTTCTTTTTTAGTTCAACATGCTATGTGGTGATGGTAGATTGTGCATGATCTTCAAGGCCTAAAAGGTGTAGCTTCATCAAAATTTTCCATGTAGGGAAGTTATCTCTTTTAATCTTGGGTACTTCTCTTTTTGACATCTGAATATTTTTGCTTCTAGCACCTTCAAACTAGTCCTCTTAAGCAGATGGCTCTAATACCAATTGTTCAAATTCTTTTAGAATAATTGGGGGGGTTGAATTAGTTATCTAAGGTCTAGATGTATAAATAAAACTTTTCACAACTTAGTGAACCCATATCCATAAAAAAAATTATTATGCATGCATCTGTTATATCATACAATTATTTAAACTTGTAGGTTACTAGCAAATGAACTTTGCAAAAATGTAAGCATGAAACATAACACATTTAATAACACATTTGATACAATGATTTAATGTAGAAACCCAATTTGGGAAAAACTAGAAATAACATGCTACTCATTCTCACTCATCTAAAGTGATGCACTGTGAAAGGCCAGCCCTATTAAAGGTTACAATGCACACCGTTAAATATGACCTAGTTAAAGGATTTCAATCACCCTATTAGGAGTGAGCCTTGTTAGAGGACTTTAGATTATTCACTTGGAATGTCACTCAATTAAAGGATTTACAAATGATTTCTAGGTCAACCTTAATCCAAAGGGTTTAACCTAGACTGATACAATGATTAGAAAGTAATAGTAAAGATTGATCTAATAATAACTTACAACTCCATTTTGTAGATTATAGATCTATGTTTCAATCCTCTATTTTTCTTGGCTTTCACACACTTCAACTCTAATATCTTTTCCACCCTTCAATCATCCATACCTTTAAGCCTTCTTTCTTTTTTTACCAATAGCAGTCTCTTCTCTTAGGTCACTAAATGAAGCAATACCTTAGACTCATTATCTTCCTTAGGTTCTCATAAATGACAACCATTGCTTCTGACCAGCCTATTGAAATATGATTGAAAAGATCATTGTTAAGAAAGATTGTTGAAAGAGGGAGATTGTTAAAGAATACTATGTGTTTCAATCATTGTTTTTTCACTAATTTCAAACCTACTATTTGCTAGCAAGACAACTGCTTATAAGATTCAAGTACTATCACCTAGTTGATTGATGAAGAGGATTTGATCAATAAGAGGTAACAATAGCACCTATAGGAAAGGTTGAGTTATGATTATGTAATGAAGTACAAGGATCAATTAAGACAGTGATGACATGATATATTGTTAGTCTACTTAAGGTTATAAAGTATTGGCTACACTTAGAAA
The DNA here is from genome assembly GCA_028749045.1 of Cupressus sempervirens. NCBI lineage: Eukaryota > Viridiplantae > Streptophyta > Pinopsida > Cupressales > Cupressaceae > Cupressus > Cupressus sempervirens. Next base: position 131,714,086 of record CM053786.1, on the reverse strand, counting down.
GTTTAGAAGAATAAGTTACACAAAGTTTGTCTATCAAGCTTGACCAAGTGAATAGTAGGTGTCAAGAAAAAATTCAGTTGGAGCTGAGTGAAAGAAAATTCTAGTGGATGTCGAATAAGATAGTTGATTTCGAGTAAAGTTTAGTTGATGTTGAGCATCAGTAAACTTTAGTTGTTGATGCCAAGTGATTTTATAGTTGATGCTAAGCAATGTAGTATGTGTTGAGCATCAGAAGGTTGATAAAGTTGATCTGCTACATTATGTTAAAAGTTGAAGATTCACCAAATCTAAGCCTACAAGTTTGTTTTCTTGAAACTTGTGAACTAGGAGGAAGCTAAGGTTGATGAGCTGGTAGCATAGAAATTGATATAAACTATTTTTAGGCAAATTCAAAAAGATTCTAGGAGAAGCTTCTAGAAAATATAATATATGAGGTAGATAAATTGTATCCTACCTAATCCATCCAAAACACTAAATTGGATGATGGAAAATGAGCAAGAAAAATATCCTAATTTCCTATTTATATGAATGTCTAGTCATGAAGCAAAAAATTTCATGTGCGAGATCCTAAGGATGAGAAAGAGTTAGAGGTTTTTCTTCATCAAGTGACCCAAGAGGAGACTCTACAATGGCATGTTAAGAAAGAAGGCTTAAGGAGATAAATGCTTGAAAGATGAACAAGTTATTAGTGCTAAAAAGTATGAAGGCCAACCAGAATTGAGGACTAAATAGAGATCTAAAATCTGCAAGAAAAATAGTAAGTTGTATCAAATTAAAGCTTTATTGTAACTCTCTAACAATTGTATTAGTCTAGGGTGAATCATTTGGATTAAGGTTGACCTAATAGTCATTTTTAAATCCTTTAATTTGGTGGAATTTCAAGTGAATGGCCTAAAGTCCTCTAAAAAGGCTCACTTCTAATAGGGTGATTGAAATCCCTTAACCAAGTCACATTTAACAATGTGTATTGTAACCTTTAATAGGGTTGGCATTTCATAGGGCATCACTTCAGAAGAGTGAAAAGGAGTAGCATGTTACTGGTGGTTTTTTCCCAAATTGAATTTCCATGTAAATCCTCATGTCAAGTGTGTTGATGAATCTATTATATTTCATGCTTTACATTTCTGCAAGTTGATTTCACAGTAGCATACAAATTTTAGTAATTACATAATGGATGCATGCATGGGTATGAATGTTTTATGGGTTCACTAAGTTGTGAAAAGTTTTATTTTTGCATCTGGACCTTGGATAATTGATTCACACTCCCCCCCCCCCCCCCCCCCCTCCGGCTCTTAGTTATTCTAAAGCATTCCAACACAGCCATCTCTATAAATAGAGAATTTAGATCTTTTGTTGTTCAACCTCCATCATCCATTTTAGGGTTAGGTTAGATTAGGTAGGATTCAATAAATCTAACCATCATTTCATTTTATTCTCTTCTAGAAACTTCTCCTTCAATCCTCTTTGAATTTTCCTCAAAATGGTTCATCTTGAATTTTATGCCACTAGCTCATCAAACTTATCTTCCACATAGTTCACCCAATCTAAGAAATCAAACTTGTTGACTCAAATTCATTGAATTCATGATCTTTCTCATAATACTAACACTCGACATTAAGTTGCTTGTGATGCTTGACACATACTATGTTGCTCGACATCCACTATCAAAACACTTGGCATGAACTAAACCTTATTGGTGCTCAGCATCAACTAAACTTTACTCAGCTTATACTGTATCACTCAACATACACTAGAATTTGACTTTTCTCAACTCCAACTAATTTTTTGCTCAACTTACACTAAATTTTCTCATCACTTGTAGATTATTAAGCTTGGCAGACATAATTTGTTTAACTTGTTCTTCTGAACTTAATTAACATATCCATCATTTGCAACCTTAAGTCGATTATCAATACACCATAATATCACTATCTTTACTGATCCTTATACTCTTTTTCCATATCATAATGCAACCTTTCCTCTAGGTTCTATTGTTACCTCATTTGATTAAATCCTCTTTAGTAATCAAATAAATGATAGTACTCAAAGTATCTAAGAAATTATCTTACCAACAAGTAGCAGGTTTGACATCAGTGAGAAAACAATGAGTGAAACATATTTTAATTCTTGTATCAATCTATTTTCAACAATTAGGGGAGGGATGGGGGTTGGGGGTCATACAACCCATAATTCGCAAAGGGACATGATGAGGGCAAGGGTTATGAAGAGCAGGTATATCAACCTCAATAATTCTAGGTGGTAACAAGGCCAAATGGAAATGGTAAAGGGAGAACATTAAATTTTGGTGTAGGATAGTGCAATTTACACCCTTTTTTATTTTTTCCTTAACATCTAAAACATTTTCAATTAACTCATGTAATAAAAATAACATATTTGAAAGGCTATTATGATGTCTAAAATGGTTTAAGATGGGAAAATGATAATAATAGCACACTCCATATCTCCCTTCGGGAGTGAGATACTTCATCAACACTAGACACACTGTTGCCATGATTTTAGTCCCCTATATTTTTCAAACTTCTAGGATTAGGATTGAGTCAATGTGATGTCATGTATTTGTCTAGATTTCTTTTAAGAAACTTCTCATCTATTCCTTTTTGTACACCTAAGTGTGCATTCAAAATCAATCTAATGCATTGGTTCATATTAGGTGATTAGGAGGGGGGGGGGGGGGGTAAGCTTATGCATTTTCTAGATGAGATTAAAGTTCAAAAACCCTAATTCCATGATCAAGTATTTCATTGAATGCATGATACATCTAAAGGAAGAAATCACATTGCATTCAAAGAAGATGGCAACTAAAACCATTTGGATCAAAGCTCAAGACCAAGGTACTGATCACAAGAACATCATGGAAACTAGAGAATTCAAATCGAATATAGGAGAAGTAGATAAATTCTAAGAAATGATGAAAGAACCTGGTCAAAGGTGGTATGACTCTCTTTGAAATTCAATCGATGGATTATATATAATCCACATGTCTATGTTACAAAGTTGACAAGTCAAATGGCTCAAAGGTTAAATATAGATTGGCATGTGAAGAACAAATCAATGGATGACATTTTAAGATGGAATTATAATAATTCATAGAGATGTACCTTCCTAGCCATCAGATCATAAAGATCAATGATCGTTGCATGTTTTTTGATGATTTAAGGTAACCTAGAGTTGACATAGAAAAGCAATGAAAACCATTGTTCACAAGGTTGCAGGGGGTTAAAGATGATTTAAGGTTAGTGTCACAATAGAGCCAAAAAAATTGTGTCTATAGAGTTATAGGCAGTTTAAGTCAACCTCGAGTTAACATTTTGAACAAGTTAAAACCAATGATTGCATGGTCGCAAGTGGTTAGAAGAAACCCAAAGTTAAGGCAGTGACAAAGAAAAAACATAATGACTACATCATCACAGAGGATTAAGAGTAACCTATGGCTAAACATGGTCATTGGTAGTTAAGGTTATGTGAAGTTAAGGTTACAATAGTGCAAAAGATGACAACAGTTAAGGTAAATAGTTTTTTCAAGGTCACTAGCTAAGGAGCATTCAAGACATTTTAAGTTGTGACCTAGTGAAAGTGTTAACAATTAAAAATTAAAACAAACAATTGCATTGTCATGGGTATTTGGATAGTTAAATTTTTTTAGGTTGTGACCCAACGAAAGTGATAACAATCATGTTGAGCTATCATATTGCACAATGCTTAACTGTAGGAATCCTTTCGAACTCCTCTCTTGAAAAGCTGATCTAGGACCAACTCCAATGTTTTGGAAAATCTTACAACCTACTAGAATCTGCTCAGTTGAACATAAATGTATTTGTTCACAGGGAGGCCTTTGCTGGTTCTGAAAAATTTGGACAAGATGTAGAATCTACTTGCTATTTCAAAAGAGTAAAACACACAAAAAGAAATATATTTTTCTATTTTTCTATTTTTAATGAATTTAATCTAACAATGCAACTATATGAATTCCTAAATTAATTAAGTACTTGTAAAAGCAAATAACGAAGATAGGGTGACAAGAAGTTTAAGCAAATAATGTGAAAAATAAAATACTAATAGACATAAATTACAAAAACAACATGTCTATGAGTTAAACTTTCAAAAATATCGATAGGTAACTGTTGGGCATTCGTTTTGCACGAGGTCAACGGCAGGAATCCATAGTGTAATTCCTCTCTTGAAAAGTAAATCTTTTAAAGGATCCACTCCAAAGTTCAATGTTTATCTTGCAATGTACCAAAATCCGCTCAGTAGAAGATAAATGTGAATGTTCACGAGGAGGCCTTTGTTGGTTCCAAAAACTCTTTTACCTTGGAATCAAGTAAAATCTGTTTGCTGTCTCAAAATATCACACCAAAAAAACAATATTTTTGTATTTTATGTTTTTCAATGAATGCAATTCTAACAATGCAGCTACTATTAGGTCCTATTCTAACAGGGGGTCAGCAAAGCAAATAATGAAACTGAAAGCAAATAACATGAAATCAAACAACTTGAAAGTGAAATTCCTAAATGGACATAAGCTATAGAACACAACACACTACGAGTTAAACCTTCGAAGAAATCGGTAGGAAACCAATGAAAATAGGAGCAGTGCTTCCTAGAATTTACTGATGCAATCGTTAGTGAGAATCTATAACAAATCAAATGATATTTCACTCTTCATCAAATTGCAAGGCCATGGAAAGTGTGCTCATGCGAGACAAAAAGCTATGTAGACACAATCGGGTGATCTCTTCTCAAGCTCGTTACGTCAATGGAATTCATATATCTGTAGAAAACACCAGAACTAAAAGATCACACAACTAGAAACAATGCAATAAACCTTTGGCTCAATCAAAATCTCATGAATAAATCCACAGAACAATGACACATTCAGGCAAGAATAACTACACTCCAAATGCTAGCATCGAAAGCATAATTTTATTGCATAATAACGGCAGCCTTTTTTACATTTTACAATGGGGTATTTATAAGAAATCATCTCAATTTGTGTTGAGAGTGAGAGATATCTTAATGCAATAAAATGCTTTTAAAACATTAAAACAAACTAAATATATACAAACTGGTAATCTAATTGGTGCTTAGAGGGACTCCATCCATATTTTATTCATTAATTGGATGCATGAGCCCTTTACATGTCAAAAACAATGAAAGAATGAGAAAGAAAATAGGAGGAAGCCATCAGTCAAAGTAGAAGTGCATGACAACACCAAAAATAGAAGTTTCCCCTTCACTTGATGTGTTTCGGTGTTAAACTTGCCATCAGAATGCATTTCCAATGCATGGAAAGTGTTATTTTTGAAACTGGCAGTCAATTGTCGGTGCACCTCTGAATTGCGAAGCTTCATGAAAATGCAGAGCTACGGACCTACCAAGCTGTGGACCTACGAAGCTGCAGACCTCGACTAAGTCAAAAATCTCAAAAAATTTCTAAGTGTCAAAATTGAAATTTTGGCATTTGTGTTTTGTTCATCTTCATCCTAAAGATATATTTGGATATTTTCCCTTGAATTTCTCTATAATCTCAATAATCTTAGCAGTATTTGGAAGATCCAAAGCCTCATACTTATCTTTAACCTTCTGTCTGTAGTTGTCCACCTCAATTTGAGTTTCTACAAAATCCCCAAGTTTGGTATCCAACTCTAACAATGCTTCTTCTATCCTGAAGGCCTGTTTGATGTCTTCATCACTAGATGCTTCCTCTAATGTCTTTTTGAAGTTTTCTACAACTACCTCAACTGATAAAAGCTTCTCTCATTCTTCATCTTAAAAAATATCCAAGCATGCATCACTATATAACTTTTCTGCTTCCAAAATTCACTCTCGAGCTTGGTCCTTGAGCCTATGTATCTCATCATGCAATGTTTCCATCACTTTATTTCCTTCTGGAATCTTTTCTATCCAATCATCTATCATGTCTAGCTCTTCACCAATATATACATCAATCAAAATGCGGTACCTTTGTCCTTTTATGGCCTGTAGAATTTGCAAATCCTTGCTCCAAACTCATACCTCATCCATAATGTTGAAGTCCTGCCTCAAAATTTCCATGATCTTATCAACATTATCTTGTGTAGCATGCAATAATTTTAGACTTCCTATAATTATAGTGATACCCCTATCCTCAAGGTTGTCTCGCCAATCCTGATAAGCTCTCAAAAATGGATTGAGTCATACACCTTCCCCTTCTTTCAGAATGGTAGTCAAAGTCTCCTCGAGGCATTCAGAATCAAGAGGACCAATAACTTCAGCTAGATATCCTTTCAAGATCTCAACTTGCCTTCGAAGTGCTCTGATTTCAATCTCATCACGTTCCATGTGGTTAAGAACCTCTTTGACTCCCATAGTCATCATTTGTCGAGAAGTATCCCATGTAGGTTTCCCTAACATGATATCCTTTACTTCATAGTCCTAAAGGCTAATAGCTTCTTCATCTGTACCTTTCAGAGGATGAGCCACTTGTGCAAATAAGTCCTAATTCTGAGTAGTGGTAATGAATGCAAATGGTGTTGCATCCTATAATGGAGAGTTAGGCTTGTTCAAAATTTTTGCAATGTCACATATATCATCCTCTGAAGCAAGGAATTGATGCTTAGCACTTCTCATTATTTCCTTCCGAAACCATCTCGGGATATGTCTTTCTTCAACCGTAGCTCTTTATGATGAAGGGATGTGTTCAGCTATCTCCTTCCCTTTGTCATTTTTTCTTGGAGTTTCCTATTGTGAGGGTTCTTCTTCTATAGTCTCAATTTTTGTAGATCTCGTAGTTTGATCCTCAACTTCCTAGGAAGGCTGTTGTATACATTCCATCACCTATGCCTCTTTTGGTGACTCATCAGTAACCCTTGGTTCTGGTTCTTTTTGTAATGATGATTCCTTTTAAACATGTTCCTCTGAACTCAGAGGTGGAGGTGTCACTGAAACCTTATCTGTCATCATAGCTAGAGGTGAAGATGGGGGCGTTAGATGAGGACCTTGTGTCTCAGGTGGTATCTACATCCAATCTTGCTATTGAGATTCACCTGTAGGAGTATCTCTAATCTTATCTCCAACCAATTATGTACCCACCGACATGAAATCAAAATCTGGAATTGAGAGAATATCATCACCTAGCTCTCTTTGCTCATTCACCCATCATTGTACTTCATCCTCTGACGAAGAGAGCTCTACTATTTCAGCTTGGGTGGGTGGTGGGGTATTTGTGACATTCTTCTTTCTTTCCAATTTTGTAGCTTTGGAAAGTCGAGTGTAGAGGCACTTTCTCTTCCTCCCCATCTGACTTTGTTTCATCCTCATCTAATTCTTCCTTAGGAATGGTTTCAGGAACAAATGGATTAGGCACTAATCTTTTATGAAATCTCTGACTCTTGTTCATTCTAACCTTGACCCTTCTTTGCTTCTGTGGAACCATAGGAGAAACAAGTTCTTGATGTATCAGAGAAATGGATGTCTCTGGAATCTCTCCCTCCTCTTGCTGGCTTGACAAAATAGGAGGCAATGGAAAATCAACCTGGATATGAGAAATCCCAGAGTCCTGGAGTACCTGGGGAGTAGATTCATGCTACTACAAAGGGGCCTATTCTTCAACATGCTCTGTCTAGATCCTCTGAGGAGAGGTTCTCTTCCTCTTTTCTTTCTTCTTCTCTAGTGGATGGTAATATCGCACTAGACGATCAAGCTAGTAGACCATTTTTGGCCTAATAGGAGATTGGAACGCAAAGATAGGAACTGTGACTTTCCTCCCCTTTACCTTTTTTGGGCGAGCATGTATATGGAATACCATTGTATTCAGAATTGGATCAAGTGGAAAGTTTTTCTTGGTCCAACTCTTTGTCATTCTGATGACATGTCTTGCTCGATGATTAATATCATCTCCTTCCTCTCTATCAATTTCTACATTTAGAATAGGCCTCTCGCCAACTTTATCTGTATTGAATAAAGGATCTAATAGCTCCTGTGAATCTTGTATCCTTATCTCATCCGAGATGGAAAAATGGAGAGCCTTCTTTGCTAAATACAAAGTCATTCTACAATAGTCCCTAATATGGACATCACAGTCATTTGTGGCATTCATCCAATGATCTTCAATGGCATCCTCGTGGTAGAACTCTTTTCCTGCCAAATTTTCCACTTTACCAACACTATCAAAGAATGGCTGAGGAGAGTTATATTCCTCAAGAGGATAGTTCTCCCACTCCCACTTGAAGGTCGAGATATCCTACTTTCTCTTTACTTGGTATGCCCCTATTACAAAATGCCAATCCCAACAAGGCCTTCGTTGTTTCTTGATCCTCTCATAAGCTAACTCAATCTGCCGAGAAATTTACATCAGAACCAACTTATCACTTGGGTACCTTGGGAGCTTCTTTGGACGGATAGATGCACCACCAACCTGAATGTATGTAAATGTTCAAAACTAGATAAAATATGCACTGAGAGCTATGATTTGTGCCTTGGCCTCATCAGACAATCTCTTTCCATAGTCGCCTTCAATGAATCAAATGATAGCAAAGATAAAGGCATCATTCACAATCTGGTACTCTTTGCTTTGTGGCGAGAGCTTTTTCTTAACTAGCTAAGGGTAAACTATATACAGCCATGTGTTAGGATCTTGCATACTGCCCCTTTTGTACAACCCAGGATAGTCAGTGGCTCTCACTGCAAGTAGATATATCACATAAGAAGTCATATAGAACTTCTTCTTGTCCTTTACTATCTGCAACTAATCACACAAGTTATCACTAAGTGTGGTAGCCCAATCCAGTAGCATCTTTGCATGTATGATGGTTTCAATGAAGTTAACCATGAATGGAGCGAGATGACCTGCTGCAGGCAATCCCATAACTCTGCTCAGGAGAATGATTGAATATCCAATGTCATCCCTCATATATCCTCAAGCCATATCTACTTTACTGATTGTCTTTCCTCGAGATGGCTTCTCAATGAAGTATGAGGAATATATAATGTCCATGGCCTCCTGGTGATGATCCTTATGCCACCTCTTAGCTGCTTCATATGAAAGCCTAATAAACTGATCAGCTCTGGGTAAGTGAAAGACTCTCTCGATATTATCAGGTCATAGATCCAAGACTACTTCCCCAATGACACTCTTTACCACCCTTTCCTAGGGAACAAAATGTCAGGATAAGGTCATGATCAATTCAGCTAATTGAACAGTCCCAGGATGTGATGCTGCATTTACCAATCCAGACCATATTAAGGTCGATCTCAAAGAAGATCTTTCAGTTGAGTTGTTACAAACCCTCAAAAATTCTCCCAAGTTCATGTGTCCAAGTTCTGTGTCTTTGATCTCAGAGTGTTCATTGTGTAATCGTGACTTTGGGGTTACGCCTTGAAACTTGTATATGACTGGCTTTGCTATTCATCTGGATGTGGATGCCATTTTATTGTATTACCTGCATGTCACAAAAATAATAATAATAATAATTAATTACTAGATATATAAAACACATTAAAAAAAAATGATACTCAAAAACCAATTTTTATTTTACTTGTGATTTTTTCTCTCTTTTTTTTTAAATTGACTCAGATAATCTAACTAATAAACTAATTCTCATCTCCTAACTCTCGAAATGAGAATCGAGAGTTGAAAAAAATTTTGGGGGTCCCCATTTTGGACTCGAAATGGGGTGTGTGTTGTGAATACCACAACAGTAACCAATGAAAGTAGGTGCACTGCTTCCTTAATTCCACTAATGCAATCATTAATGGGAATTCAACAACTATAATATGTTTTACTTTTCATCAAATCAAAAGGTCATAGAAATTACACTCATGCGAGATGAAAAGTTGTGCAGGAACAAGATGGATGATCTCTTCTCGAACTAAGTAAATCAGTGGAATTTGTAGACCCCTAGCAAACACTAGAATTAAAATATCACATAACCCAAAAGAACACAATCAAATTATTGGCTCAATTACACTTCATGAACATGCATTCACAAAATATAACACATTTAGGCAAGAATCAATACACTCCAAATGTAAACAACAAAAGCATATATTATTACATCAAAATAATGACGGCCTAGAATAGATATTTAATTCCTCAATTTATAGGCAATCATCTCCTCAATTTTTGTTGAGAGTGAGAGATTCCTTTATGCAAATATATGCTTAAAAATAATTTAAAAAATCTAATTATATACAAACTAACTCTCTAACTGGTGCTTAGTAGGACTCTATCCATATTTATATTATTAAATGGATGCATGAGCCTTTGAATGTATTAAAACAAAGAAAGCATGAGAAAATAAGAAGAAGGAAGCCTTTAGATGATGTAGAAGTGTTTGGAAGTGCCAAAAATAGAAGCTCCATCTTTAATAGGTGTCTGTAGGAGTTAAATTATCCTTAAAATGCATTTTTGGTGCATGGGAATCTCTAAATTTGGAACTGACAGTTAACTATCGATGCACCTCTGAAGACGCACAACTTGGGAGAAGTGCACCTGTGTACCTGTGCACCTATGCACCTTGGGAGAAATTTGTGCAAGGTGCTTAATTCACCAAAAAAATTGAAGTTCTTAGTTTTAAAAATGGTTTATGGGTTTTCCTCAAATGGGGTTTTAGATCACTTTTGTGTACTTACTTTGATCTTTTTGATGTTTTATATCTTCTTTATAGTCAAAAAAATTCATGGACTTGAACTCCTTCTGCTTCTATAATCCCAAGACACCTATGTTGAATCTTATCATTAATAGTTGCATAAGATGTGGAAACTATTATGGTTCATGTATCCAACCTCTATATCTTTGATCTTCAGTGTAAATTGCTTGATTCTTTCTTCTCTCTAACTACTTGATCCTTCCTGGTCAGAGACCAAGTGATACGAATTAGCCAAAATGATCAAATGTTTTTAAAAAATTCATACTTTTTTTACAAGTTTTTCTAGGTCCTTTTAAATGACTTTTTGGAGGTCTACTACTCAAAATTTCAAGTTGAAACTTTCATCAATCCCTAAAATAGGGTAGTTGAAGGCTCACTATTTTAGGGACTAAAATTAGATTTTTAGTTCTTCTTTCCAATGGTGTAAATGGTTTTGAATTCTGAGCTCTAGGCCAAAAGTTACATGACCCCAGCAAGTTAAGGATGCCTTTTCATCTACAAAAAGAAGAAAACATTAGTCCAAAGAGTTGAAAAATAAAACCCTAATGATGACAAGAATATAACCCAAAAACCTCGAGTGTTAAAAAACATCTTTAAAACTTATTTATAACCCTGATAGGCAAAAAAGAGCACACCTAGTGCACCTCGCTAGGTGCGCCTTATCCCTTATCAAAATTTTAAAACATGAGAGTACACACCTAGCACACCTCATGGGGTGCACTAAGTGCACACCCTTTAACCCACTTGGAGATGCTTAATCAAGATAAAGGTACATAGCTATGCACCTTAGATAGGTACGCAACTGCACACCTTTCACCTGAGCTTGCATTAGTGTAGGTTTTTTATTTTTTGTTTAAGTTTTCAATCCTAAGGTGCACACCTTGTGCACCTCAAGATTTTAATATGTTGTGTGTGTAGGTTGTGGAGGGTGGAGTGAGCGCATCGGTGGACTTTGGGAGCTGTGGAGGTATGGGAGAGTGGAGTGAGGAGGAAAGAATGATGAGGAGAGTGGCAGTGGTCCCAGGATTTAGTACACCTCTTGGAGGTGTATAGATGCACATTTCCAAGAGGAATGCACTTTGCCTTATGACTAGCACACCTAGTGAGGTGAGCTAGGTCTGCTAGTGCACCTTTTATATGCATATTTGATTTTCTCCTTCAACAACAGGGTTTTCAAAAACTAGGTTTTCAGACAGAGAGCTAAATTAGACAAGAACACTAGGTAAAACCCTAAAACCCTAAAAAAAGAATCATACCCCAGACTAGGGATTTGGGAAGCTAAAAAATAAATTAGGGGGTCCTCATTTCTAGGAAAAATGGGGTGTGCTTTGTGAAACGACAACAAGTTAATTTCACACGATTAATGCAACATTGAAGGTTTAAAATAACAATTAATTTTAATGTTGTGAAGCTATGAAGGGTGATTTGGATAGTCAAGTTGCAAAGGTACAACTAAGAGAAAAACATGACATGTGAATAGGTGGAACCATACTTTAGAGTAAACCAAAGGGCTAATAGCTTCTAGTCTTAGCCATCAAACCTTAAAAGATCAATGTTTATCACACGTTCACAAGGGATTAAAGGTAACCTACAGTTAACATTGTGAACCAACAAAAACCAATTAATTGCATCATTGCATTGAATAAGGATATTAAAGGAATGAAAGTTGCAAAGAGGCAATAAAGAAAAGGTAAAAATGGTTTTCATGCTTTAATCATGATTGTTGATAAGAGATTGACGGCAGAGATTTAAACCAGATGTGATCATTGAGATTCAAATTGTATGAATTTGGCACCAATGGATCAAAGAAGAATATGAATCATTTTGAGAGTTTCTAATCATTTCTACTTTCTTTCTCTAATGTAATTAATTCCAATCTATGACTGTTAGATTTATAAGCAATTCATGTGCTCTTTTAATAGAACTGATGAATTTAGAACTAGACAAGAACCCTAAGAGGGGGCTTATATATGTAATTTTCTAAGTTAATAGAAAGGATCGGCAATTCTGTCCAACTTTTCCCCTTGCATTTCTAGATAATCAAAGAGTTAGATGAATGAAGGATTTGTATGATGTTTGCGGTTAGGAAATGTGATGTTCTAATTCCATTTAGGACTAGCATACCTAGGTTCCTTTCATTGTCTCCTTCAGCTGAGCTAACTTGCATCTTAGAATAATTTCTATGAGAGTATAGGAATGATGCATTTGAAGCTATTAATTCCTTTTAGATTCAATTTTGGTAAAGGGTTATCAGTTAAGGTGGATTCTATTTCATCTTTCATGTGCATCTCTACTCTCTCCCTAGATTACATTTCAGCAGGACTAATATGCATTTAGATTATTGTGTGAGTAGTATTAGAAGGGCTTTAAGATAACTTGTGATATCTATTCTATTGGGTGTTATAGGTTGCCCAAATCTATTTATGCCTAGGTGTTTATAGCTATGAGCATCCTAGTTTATCCTTTTCTACTCTTAGGTTAAGAGCATACCCCCAACCCAATGATCTATTAAAAATACAATTCATTGCATATCTTGTATATAAGGGAGTTATACCTTATAATTCAAAGGGAAGTGATATAACACATACAAAAACCCATTTATTGGTGACATCCATTTGTTCCTCTCATTTTGGGCATCTAGAGTCAAGCCAAGTTAGCAAGAGGGACAAACTGTTAACCAACAATTTTTGGCAACTTTATTAGCAATTGGAATCTAAGTAAGGTGTTTGGTTTGTCATTCTCAGAAATCTGAAGATGTCTTTGTATATGAGCAATGTTAGTATGCTAATAGAAACCAAATTTAAATAAAGCTTCTACAAACTAAACAAAATTCATAAACTTCAAGATAGACTAAGATGAGCTCTCAGTTGAGAATATGAGCCATTAATGGACTCTCTCAATGAGAAGCTCTCTTGTTGAGTGGCTTTGTCTAAATAGATAGGATGTATGCTCAATATGCTTCCAAAGGCTTCAATGGATGATTGTGGATTTTTGGTCTGGATAGATGGCTTTAGTATGGATTTGGCTCTCAAAATAGCATTATAACTTTACTTCATGAATTGTGTTATTTTGCAAAGGGGAAGGATCCAATTTATAGGCAAGAGGCTTGAGGGATTGAGGGCTAAGATGCAAGGATGGGAAAAAGCTCATGGAGGGCTCAGATTGCATGAGAAGAGAGCACATGGATTGTGCTTCCTTATAGCCAATCCAAGAGTGACACATGTCACATGTCACATGGTGAGAGGATGGAGGAAAGGGGAAGGATGAGTCAACAAAGGAGGCTCAAGGGATAAAATCTTAATAAAGACCCTCATAATGACTTGTAAGAGCAATAAAAGGGCTTGTAAGAGTCATTTATGACCTAGTGGACTTCATAAAGTTTTATGGTTGAGATATTTTGAGGGTGATGAGAGAAATTTCGACTTGGACTTGATTAGGAAGGTTTTAAGCTTGTTTAGGCTTGTGCAAATGATTAGAGGATGGATTAGGATGGTTTAGGATCAGCTTAGGGATAGGCAAGTGGATGGCATTTAATGAGGGTGGGTGAAGGAGGAGATATTTGTTAACTTTGGCTTGGGTTAGTAATTCTTAACCCATGTTTAGGGAATGTGACAAGGTTAGGAGGGGATTAGGATTAGGTTTAAAGACATCTTCTAGAAGAGTCTAGACTTTGGATGAGGATAAAGACTTTCTAGAATAGTCTAGAATTTCCTAGGATGAGGATGAAGACTTTCTAGAAGAGTCTAGAACTTCTTAAGATGAGGATAAATTAGATTTTTAAGAAATAAATAAAGTTTTATTTATTTCAATGGTTTCGGTTGAGGAGATATTTATTAAAACTTTTTTAATAAACATGAGGATTAATATTTAATCTTAATTAAATATTTTGAGTTGGGATTAGGGGTAGGAAATGATGGGATTAGCCTTTAATTAACATTAAAGAAGGATTAGAAGATTTTGGAAGAGGTTAGTGGTCTTAAGGAAATTGGCCAAGTTTTGGGCAAAAAATAAATTTTTTATTTATTTTGGGTTTTTTGGTCAATTTATTAATTAAATAATTAATAAATAAGGAAATAATGTTTAAATAAGATTTAAACATTTTTGGGAGGGATTTCTTAATTAAATATTTTCAATTAAGATAAAGGGATTTAATGGCATAAAAATAAATTAATTAATTAAATAATTAGTCATCAGGAATTTTTTAGAAAATAAAAATACTTTATTTTCTAAAGGTTTTTTAGGTGTCTACAGTCTTCTCTAGGATGAAGACTAGTGAATCTATATGAAGGACCTATTTCCTTTAGTCTAAGAAGCTCCAGTGTAACTCAATGACCATGCAAAATTTGAAGACTGCAAGAAGGCCAAAGCCTAAACCCACTCTCCAAGAACTTAATGAGATTATTGACAAGCTACTACAAGAGCTTGTGCTTCTATATAAAGAAAACATCTCCTATGCTATCCAAAAGAATATTGGAATTGATGATGATCATATTTCTACATCTCTTTGGAAATGTGTGTGCTCAAGATTCTACAAACTAAAAGAGATGCAAAGAGAATATCTAAGGTTGAAGTAAGAAAAGTTGAAGCTCATTCCTACTGTTGAAGAACTTCATGCCATAAATGACAAGGTGCTTTATGAGCTTTTTGACCAATATAAAGAGATCATTTCCTATTCAACCTAAGAAAACATCAACATAGAAGATGATCATATGTCAAAAATGTTTTGGAACCACATTTGTACCAATTTTTGAAGACTCGGGGACCTAGAAGAAAGTGAAAGAAGGAAGCTGAAACAAGTATAGATAGTTGAACATAAAAAACCTTTGGTAAGGTCACCTAACTCTACTCCTTATAGTTTTCAAATGTTTAAAGAATAGGTGAATACCCCTAATGTGAGCACCAAGGAGAGTCCAAGGCCTAAACCTACTCTTGAAAAGCTTCATACAACTAAGGACAAGTTTTTTCAAAAGATATTGTTGAGTCTTGCAAAGAGCCTCAATAGAGGATATGACCCTAAAGCACAGAAGTTATGGGGCAACCTCTGTGACTAATTCCACAAATTGAAGGATCTTCAAAATGACAATAAAAAGGAGCTAAAGTTGAACATAGCATCTACACCTAATTATGAAGTTCCCATGGTAATGTTACCTGATTCTAGTTCTCATATTATTGTTGTCTTTGGTAGACAAGAGACTATTCCTAATGTTATAGATCAAGGTGACAAAAGTCCATCATATCCTTTTGAAGAAGAATCTTCTGATGACCATCTTCTTGCACTAGAGCATTCCACTTGTGATCTACCAATAGCTACAAATTTGACTCTAGTTGAAGAAAGAAGAAAAGAAGTTCAGCCCAAAGAATGGTTGTATCAGTATGAGGAGAAACTTCATGAACCCATTGGTAAGACTCTTATCCTTGAAAAATATGTGATTAAAGAAAAGAGTCTTGAGATCACCTGTTAGTCTGCAGAAGAATTAGTTCCATTGGTAGAAGCAATTTTTTCTTATAGTGGGGAAGAGGAGATTGTCTGTGAGTTCCTATCAACCCTCCAAATGGATGGAACCTCTTGAGATAAATTAGCTATAGAACTAAAACTTGAAGAAAGGTCATTGGCTTGTGAGTCTTTTTATGTGCATTCAAATTGTGAAGACAGTGATAATACACTGAAAGAGGGAAGGGATGAAATTGACTTGGTTTTTCAAAGCAATAAGGCGATTGATCATCAACTAGTGGATTCCATGGTGAAGGTGACATCTTCCTATTCTTAGGCTCATGAGGAAGGTATAGACCATTATAGAAATGAACTCACTTTCTTAAAAGAAGTGTATATCTTTCCTCCACTCGTTGACATAATAGAATATCATCAGAAGAATAACATAAAAAATGCAAAGGGAGATAATGAAGTAATCTATGATAAGGCATGGTTGTTTGAACCTGAATTAATATATGGCCAACTAGTGCATATAATCAAAGAAATGTGTCAATTTTCCATGTTGTTGCTGCTACAAGTAGGGATACTGCTTGGAGAGAAAAACCAATTGTGGAGGAAGGGATCCCACTTTAGTTAATCAATAAGTAGATTCTCTTGAATATCTTTTGCTACTAGTTTCATAAGGTGAGATTCATCTCACCTCTGTTAATATGTTAAGTTGAGTGTGTGTTTAGTTTAGTTGGATTTCCTTGCTCTCCCTACTTTCTATGTGTTTGATTCCCTTTGTGTTGGCTTCCCTATTTCCCCACCACCGAAATGTGTAGCATCTCCTTATGCTACTTTAGACTCTGTAACTCAATGGACTAGGCACTAATCTTTGCTATTTGGTGTTTTCTGTAATAAAGGAAGAAGGTAGCCTATTTATTTGTGTCATTTTTCTAAGCTTTTTGTGAAACCAAAGATTTCTCCATTCCTTCCTAGGCACTAACATGCCTAGTTCCCTAGACAGGGGTAGTTGTTGCCATGATTTTAGTCCCCTATATTTTTCAAACTTCTAGGATTAGGACTAAGTCAATATGATGTCATGTATGTGTCTAGATTTCCTTTACAGAAATTCTCTTCTCATCTATTCCCTTTTGTACACCTAAGTAGGCATTCAAAAGAAATCTAATGCATTGGTTCATGGTGATTAGGAAAGGGAGGGTAAGTTTATGCATTTCCCAAATGAGAAGAAAGTTATTCAAAAACCCTAATTCTATGATCAAGTATTTTATTAAAGGCGGATACATCTAAAGGAAGAAATCACATTACATTCAAAATAGATGACGACTAAAAACATTAGAATCAAAGCTCAAGACTAAGGTATTGATCACAGGAACATCATACAAACCAAATAAGTCAAATTGAATGGAGGAGAAGAAGGAAAATTCTTAGAAATGATGAAAGAACCCAGTCAAAGGTGGTATAATTCTCTTTAAAATTTAATGACCTATATTTAATTTGTGCATCTACATTGCAGAGTTGACAAGTCAAATGGCTTAGAGATTAAATGTAGATCATCAAATGAAGACCAGATTAATGGATGGCATTTTAAGATGGAATCATAATGATCCTTAGAGATGTATCTTCCTAGTCATCAAATCATAAAGATAAATGATTGCCACATGTTCGTTGATGATTTAAGGTAACATAGAGTTGACATAGAAAATGAGAAAAAACCATTGTTTGCAAGGTTGTGGGGGGTTAAAAATGATCTAAGGTTAGTGTCCTAACAAAGAAAAAAAGCATGTGTTTGCAAAGTTGCTGGTAGTTTAATTCAACCTTGGGTTAACATGGTGAACGAGAGAAAACCAATGATCACATGGTTGTGAGTGGTTAGAAGAAATCCAGAATTAAGGCAGTGATAGAGTGAAAATACAATGATTGCATCATTATAGAGGGTTAAGAGAAGCCTATGGTTAAGGATATGATGAATTGAAAGGCTTAAGATCACATGGTCACTAGAAGTTAAGGGTAATGTAAAGTTAAGATTGTGAAAATGTGAAAGATGATAGCGGTTAAGGTAAATAGTTTTTGCAAGGTCACCAACTAAGGATCATTCAAGAAATTTTAAGTTGTGACCTAACAAAAGTGTTAAGAGATAAAGCTCAAAACAAACAATCACTTTATCATGGGTAATCAAACAATTAAAGGTTTTTAGGTCGCATTCCGGGGAAAGTGATAATAGTTAATTTCACATGGTTAATGCAACATTGTGGGTTTAAAATAATAGTTAATTTTAATGTTGCAAAGCTATGAAGGGTTATTTGGAAAGTCAATTTTCAAAGATGCGACTAAGAGAATAGCATGACATGTGGAATAGGTGGATCCACACTATAGAGAAAACCAGAGGGTTAATATCTTCTAGTCTCAGCTGTCAGATCTTAAAATATCAACACTTATTGCATGTTTGCAAGCGATTAAAGGTAACCTAGAGTTAACATGGTGAAGTAGAAAAAACCAATCGATCGCATCGTCAAATCAAATAAAGATATTAAAGGAATGAAAGTTGAAAAGAGGTGATAAAGAAAAGGTAAAAAGGGTTTTCATGCTTTAATCTTGATCATTGATAGGAGATCAATGGTAGAGATTTAAACCAGTCATGATTGTTGAGATTCAAAATTGCCAACAAATCAGAGAATAATATGAATCATTTTGAGAGTTTCTAATTATCTCTACTTTTTTTCTCTAATGTATTGAATTCTAATCAATGATTGTTGGATTTTTGAGTGATTCATGTGCTCTATTAATGAAATTGATGAATTTGTAACTAGCCAAGAACCCTAAGAGGGGGCCTATATATGTAATTTTCTAAGTTAATAGAAAGGATCAGCAATTTTGTCCAAATTTTCCCCCTACATTTTCACATGTTGAGTGAGAATCCAAGAGTTAGATGGAATAAAGGATTTGTATAATGTTTGTAGCTAGGAAATGTGATGTTCTAATTCCATTTAGGACTAGCATACCCATTGTCTCCTTCAGTTGAGCTGACTTGCATCTTAGAATAATTTCTATGGGATTTTACAGCTTATGCATTTGAAGCTGTTAATTCCTTGTCAGATTCCATTTTAGTAAAGGGTTGTCAGTTAAGGTAAATTCCATTTCATCTTTTATGTACATCTCTGCTCTCTCCCTAGATTGCATTTTAGTAGGACTAATTTGCATTTAGATTAGAGTAGTAGTATTAGAAGGGCTTTAAGGTAACTTGTGATATCCATTCCACTGAGTGTTATAGGTTGCCCAAATCTATTTCTACCTAGGGTGTTTGTAGCTATGAGCATCCTGGTTTATCCTCTTTTGCTCTCAGGTTAAGAGCATATCCTTATCCCAAAGATCTATTAAAAACATAATTCATTGCATATCTTGCATATAAGGGAGTTGTACCTTATAATTTAGAGGGCAATGATACAACACATACATTGACCCATTTTTTAGTGACATTCTTTTGTTGCTCACATTTTGGGCATCTAGAATCAAGGTAAAGCCAAGTTAGAAATAGGGTCAAACTATCAACCAACACACACCTCACTCCAGGGCTCTAGAAGCTATTCCCTTAGAAACCCTCCATGATGGCAGATGGGTTCTTCTCCCTCCTGAAAGAAGCGGTTCATACTAGGCTCATCTACAACCCTCATAACTTTTTGCCATTTGCTGCTCTTCATCGCAAGGCCTATCGCCATAATAATAAATTTCTCATATACATGGAATAGAATATCATTCACCATCACCCTTTTGTCCCCCTAACAATCACCAATTAGAGAAAACATCTCTTTTCGTACCCATTTATCACCTCCATGAACTAGACTAGTCATGCCTCCTTTAACATGTACCAGGTAAAGGGTTTACGAGCACTATCCTCAATCATCAAAGGTTCAATTCACAATAGGTCTCCCCCCATTTTGATACCCTTCACCACATTTCTCGTACCCTTCATAATTCTAGGCCAAGAGCAAGTATTGAAATCACAGTCACACTTATGCAAAAAAAGTTGAACAAAATAATACCAATAAATGCCTTTAATGTCATGAATATCCATTTCATTTCTTGATCTTGTTACCATGTGCAAATTGCCACTTCCCCTCCATTTTTTCTCGTCATCAATGAGAAGTTGAAGCCATTTGAAATTTTAATTATTACTTGGTGTCTAGTATGAAAATATAATAAGGAAAATCATAAAAAATACACTTGAATCGTACTTCAATGAACCTCACATCTTTATTATTGGGAGAACCCTTTCCATATCTTCTCACCATCTATCTATATAGACCTAACCCCATCAATTGACTCAACACTAATTTGTCACCATAATCAAAATAGCCATTCCATGTAGACCCAATCATGAGTTGTTGTTCATCAAAGGTATTACCAAATTTGGTATCGCCCCTATTTTTCTCCAACAACATAAGCCATACATCCTTAGACTCAATGCCACCATCTAATCTACCACCACATTCCCCTCCTAATAAATATGTCATAGGTCATATCACTTTATGAAAGTTTATAAATGCCACACTTCCTCAATCACCCTTTTGATCACCCAACCCGCTTTCATATTACCCTTCAACATTTCTATGATAACCTTCAAGTCTCCTTCAATAATCACATTCTCTCATCCCACTCCCAATATTAGATTCAGGCCCTAGAGGAGAGCATAACCTCCACAACATTATTTGAGGCCTTACCTAAATTACCAGCATAGGCCACAATATTCTACTATTGTTGTCTCTTACCATACCCCCTACTTATGACCCCTCCCTTCTCACAGCTTCATCAAAGTTTAGTTTAACCCAACACTCCATTTGAGGGTGCTCTCTCATCCCTACTCTTGCTAGCTACATAGAATTATCAAACTCCATGAAACCTTCCTCAAGGTTCCATTTCCTAGAAATC
This sequence comes from Cupressus sempervirens, assembly GCA_028749045.1. Taxonomy (NCBI): domain Eukaryota; kingdom Viridiplantae; phylum Streptophyta; class Pinopsida; order Cupressales; family Cupressaceae; genus Cupressus; species Cupressus sempervirens. The sequence continues at coordinate 131,693,077 of CM053786.1, read as the reverse complement.
CTTTTTTCACCCAACATGGAAAGAGATGATAGTTTCCTCCACTTGCAATTATGCATGTTATCCACTATTAACTTGACTATCAACTCAGTTACAATATCCTCACTTCTTTCTTCATTTCTAAAGACCCTATTATTTCTCTCCTTCCAAATACCCTAGTAGACATGGGGGGAATCACATTTCACATTTGGGTGAGAAGAAGGTAGTGGAATGGGCTCTGCCAATTATTAGCAAATTATTCGATCCCCCTTATAGAAAACCCACTCCATCTCTAGCTTCTGGATAATGCTTCCCCAAATAATTTTTGAAAAGATGCAATCTAAGAAAACATCAAGGGTGCTTTCTTCCTCCTTTTTATAGAGATAACATCTATTAGGTAATCAAAAGAACCTTTTTATAAGGTTATCAATTTTTAGAATCTTCATATGCATGGTGACCCACTAGAAGATGTTGACCTTCAAAATCAGATGACTAAGATAGATCTTTTGCCAACAATTAGGCATTGATTCCTTCTCAAATTTTAACCTATAAGTTGTTTTGGTGTTTTGAAACATCACAGTTTCAAATTACCTTGATGAGAACAAGATACATCTAGGGGTAGCTACTTCCCATCCTCAACATATCCTTTCAGACACCAAGCCAACTATAAGGCTAGACCCTTCTTCTACTTCAAGCTCTACAAAACCTAGGTAGGTGGACCTCATTTTCATTTATATGGTACCAATGCTAAAACATACACTTGAATCTTGACAAAGTAAATAAAACCCTTAATCTTCTAACACTTATGCAAAGATCCCAAACATGAAATAGCTAATAACATGGCCTAAGAAATTGATAAGCTAAGTGAGGGCATCCTTTCAACTCTTAAGAAAAAAGGGAAATGGATGATTATAACTTTGATTTGAGAAAATCCCCAAATATGCAATAGTTAGAACAAGTTGATCTTGTAGCTAATCAGTGCCTTATCTATTGGGAAGTTCCATAAATCATGCACACGCATATATGATACCAATGACATATTTCATACATCAAGATATGAGATCAATTTTATCAATTTGAGAATCAGACATCAATTTTCATAAAGACCTCATTCTTATGAAGTATCCTTCTCAAATAAACAACAACCCTATCAAATACATCAAGCATCTACTTGGTCCTTTGTTCCAATAGAAAAATATATCATACATAGAACCTTTAGGGGATTAAAATGGGTCTCAATTCTTTGCCCCTAAACCATATAACATTATAGATTATTGAGATAAGAGATGAGAATCAAAATGACACTAAGAAGATTCTTTCTCATTTGTATTCATTTATTTGAAACTATACATTCAAGATGCATGTAAAACAATTCATAAAACCACTAAATAGATCAAAACTAGCTATATTAGCTTAACTAATATTGTTCATACAAGAGAAATATGTTGAATAATGTGGTATGACAGTGATGAAAACACATGAAAAATGGAAACCATGGCCTCAAGGTCAAAAACGGCCAACCCTTACAATGAATCAAAAAGAGAAAGATATATGAAAGGAATAAAATCCTGAATCTGATCTGGGAGTGACATGTGTCCACTTGAATCCTCATTCCCTGTTGTTGTAAAACATCTCTCATCTTTCTACCCATGAAATTTGATATGATTTTCATCATTATTTTGTAACAAACTTGGAAATATCTCTTATGAATGATGAAAACCCTTGTATTGCTAAAATATCTAAAATGTATCTAAAATACTAATAAGACCTAATTCAACTTACTTGGAGATGAAAAAGTTTACCCCTAACTACATTCATATTGCCTCTAGCATTCACTTAGTTCACCATTTCATTGGAAAACAAATCTCAACTGCCCCAACTAAATGAAATGAAAAATGGGCACTTGAGACAAATCCTCACATAACTTGAACTAGTGGCTTCCTATGCAAAAAAAAACTCCAAAAATGGAAATTTCATTCTCTCTTGATTTTGGTGATTTAAAATAGTGTCATATCCACTTATCAAAAATGCCCAGGGAATCAAAATGAAAATTAGGCTCCAAGACTAGTTTTAGGGTCTGCATATCATTTTAAATTTTAAATTCAAAAATTTAAAAGTCCCTAAAGTTCAGTCTTTATAATATATCCCTTTTTCATTTAATAGACCCTGCACATGAGTTTTTGGAAAAAATAATAAAATATTGAACTCCTATATTTTTGGATTTTTCCTCATTTTTCCATCTAGGTCAACTGAGTTTGAATTTTTGTGCCACGTGGTAGGACACCACTGTTTGGCTTCTACCATGTCACCTGCCACCAAGTACCATGTGGCACCCTCTTATTTATCCCTAAAGCACTACCATGTGTTGATATCTCGTTGGGCCTCCTAATTGCCCTGTCATCACCACATCACCCTCTATATGGCACCTACCATATCATTGACATGTGATATCTTTCTATTGGTTAGGAACTACATATGCCACATAATCACTAATTAGGGCCACTACCATGTGTTGATTAGGTGTATCCCCGCATGCATAGTCAGTAGCTACCACATTGCATGTGGGGATGCACCCTTCAGACATGTGTCCAACTTTTCCATGTCACACCTCAAAAAGTGTGCTAGGTCCAGGGTCCTCTACAATGTGTCACATTTTGATTTATCCTCAAGCTTCCATGTGTCAAATTCTAATTTTTTGATTTGATCCAGTTAGCATGACATCATCACATCCGTTCAAAAATTTTGTATCGTAGCCTCCAGCTCACCATGGGCCCCATTCAAGATACTTTTGTTGCCTTTTAAATGGCCCAAAGTCTCTAAGACATTATGTGATAGGAGTGGTGTAGTATTTAAAACACTAAAAACACCTTCATCCCTAATGTGGAATAATTGACTTGGACATTGCTCAAAATGAAACTTCACGGAATGATTCAGAATGGCAATTTATCTTCATGGGACAAGTGGATATACTAAGTGTAATGTGTTAGAAACATTAAACACCTCTTAGGCCTCAAAAGGATATCCAAGTACACATGCATTAAATGCACTTTAAAAGGAGCTCAAAAGCTTGGAATGGTACTCAAATCGAGAAGGTGATTTCAAGTCCCAACAGTGGCTCTACCTGGGGATGCATGTCCCTTGCAGGCATGGAAATGATTCAGATCTTTGGAAGAAGTAGACCACAGACACTTGATAGAAAAAACTTCTCTCAAAAAGCTTTATTGAAAGAAAAAACAACTACTCCTAAACTATACAAACAATGGCCTCAAGTCACCGAACTTATCAAAACTTCTTACCTCTATCATAGATTTGATTTTCATCTACACTTTCATGAGGTAAGCAGAGGAAATCTCTTCTATCAATTTAACCAACATAATCAACATTATCCATTAGCTCATTTGGCAAAACAAAATAACTCCCTTCATTCTCATAGTGCATATATAAATCATCATTAACTTCTACATCATGCTCACTATGAAAATACGGATCAGCATGCTCATGTAAACTATAATCAATCTAAAAACCATCATCTACATATGACTACTGCATGCTATCAACTGGAAATATGAAGGATTCATATTCTACTTTGTTCAAAAAGTTGCATGTGTCAAAAATTTGCAACTTACCTTGTGTAACTAGATATGAGTATGTGAAATCTTATCGTTGCCTACTTGCAATCATGTTATTCATCAAATCAAATATATCTTTTGCTAAAAATCCTTCACATTATTCAAATAATTTATTACCAAGTTTGAAAAATTATCATGAAAGTGCTAATCTAAGCTATGCTAATCACAATGATTTTCCTAATCTAACCAACTATTAGAATGTGTTGGTGTTTCAAACTACTGAATAGTGAAATGCTCAATATCACAGTGAAAATACTCATACAATCTAAGGATTAGCCAATTCCTAATAGAAATTACATGAATAAACCACTATGACCCAACTTCAACAAAACCAAAGGATGGTTTCCTACTCTTTTCGCTCTGCTAAACCAAGGTGGGTATACCTAGGGATGAAATTAATGCAAACTGTTGTGTATAGATTCTTTTAGTTTCATTTTGATTCTCATCTATTACCCACTAACACATGAGCAATTTACTTCACTTCCTTTAATGTTCTCAAACTTGTATGCATCCCTTATTAGCAAATCTAGTCATAATTCTTCTATTATTTACAAATATTCCTGGAAATAGTAGCTATCTAAGACTTAGAGAATAGATATAAATGAGTAGTGACCAGCATTTATAACTTTGAACAAAATGGAATGAAAAATGATTTTGATTTTATAATTAGTTTGATATGCAGCAGTAGAATTCATCCTTGTTCACTTCTGACTTATGTGACCAGTGCCTTATCCATTGGGTAGAAAATTGACTATTGGCAGGAGATCTAATTCAAATAACTTGTAAATGAATCTATCAATTGTAATCACCCATTCCCATTCTTATGAAGTATCCCTCTCATAAATTCATAAACCCTATTGATTTACTGAAGCATTTCTATAATTCTTTGAATTAAAAGCAACAATGAAATCAGCATACAACCCATCCAGATTGCATTCAGTAAATTTAAACCTCATTTAAATTACTTTAAAGTAGATAAAACCATAAGATGGAGACAAAATTTTGATGACACAGATATAGTGTAAATACCCTTTTGTATTATCCTTTTAAATGACTAATACAATGACCAATAGAATGCAAAGCCCAGATTACCTTGTTGATTCTGTCATTTCAATATATCATCATAAAGTACAACTAGAAATAAACTCAACACAACTACACCTTATTGGACCGACTGTACTCTCTAAAAAGACTAAAATTTATACAAAAATCAGACCATCACATTGCCTTGAAAACTCACTTATATAGGCATGAGTTGCAACAAGCAAAGGGCAAATGTGATTGGAAAGTGTCCTTTTATAACAATGAATATATTACCCCTTTACAAAAATATCCAGACACCTTAACTCAAAAAGAAACAATAAAAAAAATCGTAGATGATAGCTGGAGCATAAAATCTTTAACTTTGTCTTTTTCTCTAACTACTCCCTATTGGTAAAGCTTTGATTTCTATGATTGCTTCCCAGACAAATATTTCTCTTTTGGTGAGCCATTCACATTCCTTGACTGTTGTTAATTCACTAACAATTTTCTGCCACCTGGCATCAATAATTACCCTTCCTTCTATGGCAAACCTATTCATTTCAGTTTTGACCTCAAATAGTGTATCAATTAGTTCATTGAAAGCACATTCATCAATATCATCCACGCAGATTGATGCCACCTATGGCAAGTCTACAATATGATCAAAAGAACTAGACCATCCATTGAAATCTTTTAGTTTATCATCGAGATTAATACCAGAAAGAATTAATGAATAAAAACCATTTGTTAATACTTTCATTTTACTTTGAATTACTGCCAACTTTCTTGTGAAAATTTGCAATAAATCTTTCACCTTATCCATACCCTCCTTTACAGTAATAACTTTATCTAGGAGATTTGGCTTCTTGGCTAACAAGGGTATCAATCTGTCAAAGAATTGCATATATAGCCCCCATTGTTGAAAAATTGGCTCAAGCCATCCAATTGCATCCTTACATACCTATTCTACAGATTGTAGATTTATGAATGCATTATAAGTATCTTGAGATATCCTTTTCAAAGTTCTTATTCTATGGTTTAATACATTCATCAAAACATCTTTCTTGGTGGCACTGTTAGAGTGAGAATCTCTTGACTCCAAAGTGACCATAGGCACTGGCATTGTCACCCCTATAGGTATTTCTTTTGTTTGGGAATTTGCTTCTATAGTGTGCCTTCTTTCTTCCTCTTGCCTTGGTGCATGTTATGCCTCTGTTGCTGCCTTGAGTTTTTCTTTGAGGGATATTATTTCTATTTCCAGATTTTTAATTTTCTCCTCCAACTCTTCTATTGTCTGCTTCTGTACATGGTTCATTTTGAGCTCTTCTTCATACATTTTTCTAATGTCAAGGCACTCATTGCACATTGCAGCTAGCTTATCCTAAATTTCATCAACCTTTTCCTCATCCATGAGAGCAAAGTATTTAACCAAACTAGAAATTTCTTTCCCAGTAGTGCTCTCCAATGTCCACACAATCATATTGCCCTGTGCAGTCTCCTCTATATCCATCATTTTGGGTGTCTTAGTGTCAGGGGCTACACTAGTATTTTTGTGTCTATATTAAAACTTGACCCTCTTTTAAAACCCTCACTGCTAGTGGCTTCATAACTAATGGCCTTGTCTTGTATTCTCATTTGATCTAGAATAAAGGCTCTCTCAATATCCCAATGTGGTATTAGAATCATACCACTCCTATGTACCAACTCCTCGGCTTCTGTAGTGGTCATTGTTTCACTCTTAGGATCATAAGCCAATAGTTTTTCAACTAATTCCTTATTCTTCTCTGGGTCCTCTCCTAGCATGAGACTCAATGTGAGCTCATTTTATTTGATTTTGTAAAGAAAACTTTTAAACTCTGATGATTTAATGAAATCATCATCCTCCATGAACTTTTCAGATTGAATGAGCCTGTCATCCAATCTTGATGCTACAACTTGAAGATCAGTAGAGGCCTTCCCTGTTCTTGTAGCCCTTTGGTGAAAATAATTTTGCCTAATATCAACAAAATACTCACTACTCCCTGACATTACTTGTAGGGCTATGCTTACCACCTTTCAAGGATGTGCATTGTCTTTTGTCTCTTATTTCCTTGTGGCACCCAAGTTGAAGCTGATGGTTGCTACTCTTCTAAATCAATCTCCCATTGTGTATCTGGCTCAAGGGATTCTCTATTTACAATGGCTTCCTCTCCCTCTGGCTCATTTGGCATTTGTGACATAATGTCATCAAAATTATCCACCATTCTTCTCAAGTTATTAGGATATGGAATCTCTATATAGAAACCCTTAAAATTAGGGTTGGTCCTCTTCAAAGCCTCCTCTACTCTCCTTGTCTCCTCATATTTCCTCAATAACTCATCAGCCTCTCCTATTGCTACTATGTTAGCAATTAAGTCCTCTACAGGGATTGGCTTGCTTGGAGGCATAATGTATCCCCTAATGGCCTTGACCTCATTGGTAATGTAATTGTTAGGATTATAAATCCTATAGGGCCCAGTAGAAAATTTGTATTGGCCTAAATACTCACTTAATTCCTCAAATGCATTCTTGCCTATTTCAAAATCTCCTACTCTAAAGGTTCTACAAACAAAAGTAGGCTTGTGTAGAGAGGGAGGGATCATTTCTTTATTCATCAATAAAAATTTCCAAAAGAATTCAACAATGGCCAATCTAGGGGGTAAATATTTAGGCAGAAGATGAGGAGGCTGTGGGCATGCAAACACTTTGATTAAAGTGCACTCCTTAAATAAAAAGATACTCCCCTATTTATGATCTAATTTGGTTTTTTCATCTAAGAATGAGGGCCTAAGAAAAGTCTTCAAAACATTTGGTGCCCTAAAGAAAGTATGATCTAATTGCCTCATGATAACAGAACTAAATAAATTAAAGAACACCAGGGCATTTGAATAATAAAAATTCTTATGCCAAATACGAGTCCAGAGTTGCACAGGTAACTCACCAAATTCATCAAAAGTTTTATCAATGAAGTCCCCTTTGATATATCCAATGTTGTTATATAGGATAAGGTGCATCAGGAGTGTATAATGGTGGAACTTGAAATCTTTCATCTCTCCCTTCTTTGCATCACAAATCTACATGTGCATACTATCAATGATGAAGGCCACATAATCATACTCCTTATGGTGGAAAGGGTCTTGTATATCACATGTCATCAGAAAAAGAGAACCATACACACAATCCTCTACACCATCACTTCCCAACACTTTGTGCAACCCATACACTATGTTTTTGAAATAATTCTTAAACCTACTCAAAGGTAGAAAATATCCCACCTTTTTTGGAAGTAACCCTACCTTTTTTACCCTATAAGGAATATGTGGTAGCATAACATTGTTCACAAAATAGGTTTTATTCCTATCAAACTTTCCCTGCAAATCTGCAATGTCGATAGGTACATCCATTTGTCCCATTAATCCAAAGGCCTCAACAAAAGAAGTTTTTTCTAATGTGCATAATACACTCCCATTATGCCTATGGAAGGTCCTGGTTATTGGATTGTAGGAATTCATTAGGGCCTTCAACAAATCAACATAAATGAATACTTTTGGAAATATCAATTTTTCCATGTTTCTGTTCCATGGGTTACACACAGGCACATTTTCTATTCTATTATGATAAGAGTACATAAAAAGATCATAACTAGTCACTCTAGGGCATTCAGCATCTTGAACAAAAACATATGGGTCTCAAAAAATATGGTCATTTGCAGAAATTGCATTCGATGATCTTAGGAGAATTTTCAACCAATCCTCAACATGCTTATTTGGTTTCCTGATCCTTGTCTTCTTATCAATCTTAGCAACAGATTTTTTCCTTTTTCCTTTAGGTGTGACCTCTACAACATCATCACCATCATCTTCAACTTCAACTTCTTCTCCATGCATCTCTTCAACTTCTTTGTCAGCCATGTTCTCTTCAAATTATATTTTGAATTCTTTCACAGTAGCACAGAACACACAAAGCTCTACAACTTTCAAATTTTAGAATGGACTAGAAAACAAGCTTCTTCACAGTGGCAAATACACTAACATTCAATCAAATCTTTGATATTTTAATCATACAACTACTAGTTTTTAAAATAAATTCAGCATCCATGATCTTTAAAACCATTAATGCAAGTTGTCAGCAAGGTATATCAATCACAAATTTTGATCTAGGTGTACTTTTCAATGATTTATTTTACCTGGCTATGGCAATTTTGTCCTTTTTGCTTACTTGGTATGACACATCAGTAGCTTTCCTTTCAAAATTTGGTCTTCTGCCCTTATGCTAAATCAAGATCTCCAATCTTTATAACCCCAGAAACACCTTTGGCAAGAAAACATGTTCCTCTGGTGATGCCTTAAAATATCCTAGGTGTAAGAGCGTTAAGCCCTTTCAAACACTGCATTGAAATCCTTTTACGCCTTTACGCAACCCTGTACACTATAAGATCTCAAACTTCTCAACTCACACCTTCATTTTTATGATTTAACCACTCCTCGTATGAGCATAAAAACCCTTGTTAAGACTTTCTCTTTACCCTTTACACTCACATGTACACGAACCAGCGAAAACCCTAAAAAATTCTTCTACATTGCTCTGCTTACTTCATTACCTGGGACACCGTAAGACTTCAAAATTTATCTTCCAATCATATGATCTTATCTTCACCCATAGCATCGAAATATCTTTTAGCTTTCTTTTACTAATCCTTTACGCCTTTATGGATTACCTTTACCTCATATGCTCGGAGAGCCTTCTCAAATGATAGCCTGCTCCACTTTTACCCTTTATCATGAAAGCATAAAGCCCTTTCCTTTATTTCCTTTATTTACCATTTTATGCTTATATGCTAAGACTGAACTCGTAACCATAGAGAAAGGATAAAATAGCCCTTTTCTCATACGCTTACCTTGCAAGCGTAAGGACATAATGACAAAACTTCTTTTTCCACCTATCAACGACCCAGATTTGATCTAAAAAATGAAAAAATAACATTGTTGTTGATTTTGTGCACATGCAAAATTTAGAACTTAATTTGTATGCCATGCAGACTGGGCCCATCTGACATGGATGTCATTTCTTCATCTAATTTGCTTGCACTAGGGCCCATCTGACACTTCAATAGGTCCCACTCGACACTTTTACTACTAGAACAAGGCTTTACAGTTTTCCACAAGCTCAAAAATGTACGCACGTAAACACATTTGAAGCTTACTTTCATTTTTACAGAATCCTTTTACCTGTAGACCCATAAAACCTTTCATACACCCTTTCAGATCAAGCTTTACATCATGCCAGGGTATCACGCCCTTATGCTATCCATTGAAATGTATATGCGTAAATCATAACTCAATACCTCTCCACCCTTTCACTCAAATTGCTTACTCGTAAGCCTGTAATAAGATCTTTCAAAGTGTAACATATTTTTACACTTATTCACTCTAAGACCATTCGTATGATCAAGAAGCCTCTGGCCAAACCATTATGCTGCTACAAAAAATAAAAGTGTACCCCCGTAGAACATGAAATCCTTTACACTATTATGCTACATTATGAAACGCGACCACAAAAACAAAAGGAATAAAGTACTTTGCTCTTATGTGAAACCCTACATTGTAAGACTGTAAAGGATGAATTTTAAGCACTTTACAAATCCTTCTAGAAAAATTGAAAGGAAAACTAGGGTTTTTCACACTCAGGATGTTTTAATGGCTGAGCTGAGAGACAAACCTTGAGAATTTAAAAGGAAAAAACAACACATGAAACAGGGTACAACTAGGGTAACCTAAAAATTGAAAAAAATGAGGAATGAAAACCCTAATCTGGTTAATTCAAAGACTTAAATGATTTTTCACCCAAATTTTCAGAATTTTTCTATAGTGTGAAAAATTAGACCAATAGAATGAACCTTGAACTTATCACTACAAGACTTATTAGCACATAAAGAAAATCCATACTCGGATTGATAACTTCCATTATTTTCCTCTTCATCACATGAAACATCAAAACATAATGCAGCAATACCAACATGAGAAGAATCTTTAAAAATGTGAAATTTCCCTTCACTAACATCCCCTACATCTAACAAGTCATCATGTGCAAAGATATTTCAAGTATTGTCATATACACCTCCAAAATCTGACAAAGGTTGTTCAGATTCTATATCTCTTTCCACATCAAAATTAAGGGAAGTAAATTGACTGAATGAAAAAATGTTATGGAGGAAAATATGAGCATCTTTAGAAACACTTAAATACTTTTCAAATTCATGAGCCAACAAAGCTGAAATTTCATCAGGGCTCAAGAAGGCTGCCTCACAAATTTTCTCCTAGTTGTGATTATCATCCAGATGACATGAAGAACTTACAACAGCAAAATCATTAGTATAACAATCTGGAACATTAGAATTATTACAACAGTCATTCTCATCATGGCAAGAATTACCTCCACTACTGTTATATAATTTCTAAATTTCATATTCATTGTAAAAAGGTTCATTTTCACTTTCATATCCATCTTCCTCGTGCTGATTGCAATCATCTGATTCATTAACATTCGAATCCTTCTCTTCACAATTGGAAGAAATTTAATTTTTCTCTACAGATTCATTACATTCATTGTAACATTTGGCACATTCACCATCATCATTAGAAGACTCAACATAAATTCCATTGTCATACAAAACACTTTCCATCTTCTTAACATATTCTTCAATTTGTACAAGCTTTTGTAATCTTAAATGTGTTGTCTAGTTAATTGAATCAGGCACTAGAACATCAAGGAAAACACTAGGCAAGGAAGATTCCTTAGGTCTAGAATAAAAATGCATCTTGATGATTATTGATTTAAGCTTTAGATAACATTTTTTGGCATTTAGACCTTGAGCACTTCCTACTTCAATTCTTATGAAACTAACAATCTTATTGTACATCTATTTATTTAACATAGCAATGTTGTTAACCACAATCTCCAAAATTTCAAAGCTTGGCAAACTAATCTCACATCTAAGATTTGACTCCATCTTAAAATAAAATTTCTACTTCTTTCTTCTAGTGCTGAAAATCACTGAAATGAGGGAACCATTTCTAACAATTGACTTCCATGAAAGAGAAACATGAAATTCAAAATACCCCAAGTGTTGATGCTACACTTTGATCTTTTGATTTGACATAGGTGCAAGACTGAAATTCCTTCACACCACTAATCAAAAACTTGTAGAGCTTCCACCTCCTTGCAAGAGGATAAAGAAATCACGATTGTAATTTACTTTTTAACACTTCACTTTCTTATAACAGCAGATGCAAAAAACACTCTAAAAATTATCAACTTAAACTTCTTTTTCAAGAGGCTATCAAAAGCTTCAAATCTACCCATACAACTAAAAGTCCTTCAAAATATTTCAATGAAATCAACTAGGAAACAACTCATATAGAGATTTAGTGTTGCCACTCATGCATGTGAGAAATAAAACATAATTTTTCACTTGACAAATCTAAACCAAACTTTCAGATGTAGGAGAACTGCAAATCATAAAACCACTCTTGTAGATTTACAAACTTGAAAAATAGAACATAACCTTTTGTTCATTCTTGACTTTGATTTTATAATAGCACTTTGAAAAATAAATCTGACTGAATTGATTGAAGATGAACTCTCTTAACAATACAATTTACAGTCAACCTCAAAGTTAATGTTGCAAAGGGATAAAACTTCATTGGGGTGCATGATTTGGAGTAATAAATTGGAAAGAACATTAGAAAACTTACTACTGCAACTTTTTTCCAGGCACTTCTTCTATTGTATTAAATCTTCCTTTTTCAAATTCTCAAGGTTTTTCTACCATACCAATTCAATACAATCTCCAGTAGAGTCACCATTTTGTTGGTGTTTTGAAACATCATAGTTTCAAATTACCTCGATGAGAACAAGATACATCTATAGTTAGCTACTTCCCATCCTCAACATATCCTTTCAGACATCAAGCCGACTATAAGACTAGACCTTTCTTCTACTTCAAGCTCTACAAAACCTAGGTGGGTGGACCTAAGATTCATTTATATGGTACTAGTGCTAAAACATACACTTGAATCTTGACAAAGCAGATAAAACCCTTAATCTTCTAACACTTATGTAAAGATCCCAAACATGAAATAGCTAATAACATGGCCTATGAAATTGATAAGCTAAGTGAGGGCATCCTTTCAACTCTTAAACAAAAAGGAAAATGGATGATTATAGCTTTGATTTGAGAAAATCCCCAAATATGCAATAGTAAGAACAAGTTAATCTTGTAGCTAATTAGTGCCTTATCTATTGTGCAATTTCATAAATCATGCACATACATCTATAACACCATTGACATATTTCATACATCAAGATATCAAATCTATCTTATCACTTTGTGAATCAGACATCAATGTTCATAAAGACCTCATTCTTAAAAAGTATCCTTCTCAAATAACTAACAACCCTATCAAATACATCAAGCATTTACTTGGCCCTTTGTTCCAATAGAAAAATATATCAGGCATAGAACCTTAAGGGGATGCAAATGGGTCTCAGTTCTTTGTCCCTAAACCACATAAAATTGCAAATTACTAAGATAGGAGATGAGAATCAGAATGAAACTAAGAAGATTCTTGCCCATTTGTATTCATTTCTTTGAAACTATACATTCAAGATGCATGTAAAATAATTCATAAAACCACTAAATAGATTAGAACTAGCTATATTAGCTTAACTACTACTATTCATACAAGAGAAATATGCTAAGTAATGTGGTATCACATTGATAAAAATCCATCAAAACTAGAAACCTTGGTCTCACAGTGAAAAACTACCAACCCTTACAACGAATCAGAAAGAGAAAGATATAGGAAAGGAATGAAATCCTAGATCTGATCTGGAAGTGATATGTGTCCACTTGAATCCTCATTCCCTACTATTGTAAAACATCTCTCATCTTTCTACCCATGAAATATGATATGATTTTCATCATTATTCTATAACAAAATTGGAAATATCTCTTATGAATGATCAAAACCCTTGTGTTGCATAAATATATGAAATGTATTCAAAATATTGATAATACCTTGATTCAAATAACTTGGAGGTGACAAACTTCACCCCTAACTACATTCATATTGCCTCTAGCATTCACTTAGTTCACCATTTCACTACAAATCAAATCTGAACTGCCTCAACTTAATGAAACAAAAAATGAGCACTTGAGACAAATCTTTTCATAACTTGAATCAGCGGCTCTCTATGAAAAAACAAACTCCAAAAATGGAAAGTTTGTTCTCTCCCAATTCCAATGATATATAATAGTACCATATCTGCTTATCAAAAATGTCCAGAGGATCAAAATGAAAATCAAGCTCTAGCACTGGTTTTAGGATCTGCACATCATTTAAATTTTAAATTAAAAAAATAAAATTCCCTAAAGTTCATAATTTATAATACATCCATTTTTCATTTAAAAGACCCTACACATGATTTTTTGGGAATTATATATATATATATATATATTGAATTTCAAAATTTTTGGATTTTTCCTCATTTTTCCATCCAAGTCAACTAAGTTTGACTTTCTATGCCACATGGTAGCATGCCATTGGTCAACTTCTGCCATATCACCTGCCACCAGGCACCATGTGGCACCCTTTGATTAGTCCCTAAAACACTACCATGTGTCAATATCTCATTGGGCCTCCTAACTACCCTGTTATCGTCACATCACCCTCTATATGGTGCTTGCCACATCACTACCACATGGCATCTTTCTACTGGTTAGGAACTGCATATTCCACATCATCACTAACCCAAGGCCCACTACCATGTGTCTGCTAGGTGCATCCTTGCATGCATAGTTAGCAGTTGCCATGTCACATGTGGGGATGTGCCCTTTTGACATGTGTCCCATTGTGCCATGTCACACCTCAAAAAGTGTTCCAGGTCTAAGGTCCTCTGCAATGTGTCACATTTTGATTTGTCCTCAGGCTACCACATGTCAAATTCTAATTTATCGATCCGATCCAGTCAGTGTGACATTATCACATTCGTTCAAAATTTTTGTATGGTCACATCTAGTTGACCATCGGCCCCATTCGAGCTACTTGTGTTGCCTTTTAAAAGGCCCAAGTCTTTAATACATTAAATGATAGGAGTGGTGTAGTATTTAAAACACTAAAAACACATCTTCATCCCCAATGTGGGATAATTGATCAAAGACAAAATGTAATTTACCAATACGTAGCCTTATGTGGCCGGGATGAATCGACAACCCACTCATCTATCTCCCAAGCTCCTTTCTTTCATGAATTTTTTTGAAAGGTGGAAACCACCCAAATCATCTACACCAGGTTTAAAACTTGTGTCGGATGCTCCTTGCTCAAATGTTCTTGTACACTTTGCATTTAATCAAAATGGAGGAAGTTCTCTCAAAAGATGATGAATCCACTTCCAATGAAAATTAAACTCATTGAACTCCTTTGATTTATAGTTTTGCATCTACGTATAGGGGTAAAAGCACAAACCTGTGTCACCCTTTTACAAAGAAAAGGCCAACAAAATTATAATTGTTCAACTTTAATGACATGAAATTGGTATTATTATTTTGAATTTAGAAATGAAGTAAACTAATGAAATGTGTAGAAATGGATGAATTTTAGGATTATAATTTTTAATAATTATTTGGAATAAGAATTGATATATTTTTCCTAATTTTTATAGATAATTTTTTAGGTGCTAAAAAATACTGAAAATTAGGGGTCTAGTTCCCGCCACAAAACTCTATGCAAATAAACATATTTACCTTTGATCTCACAATATGTTATAGATAATATATATATCTAGAACAATCAAAAATAAAAATCAGCTTTAGAACTATATTTTCTCTTTTATAAGGATTGAAATTTCAACTCACCTGAAGTCAATAGTTTTCATCTTCCACCACATTTTTCAAAACAAATCTATTCTAACTAAGAGAAAATTTATACATTATAAAAGAGGGAACTCTCCTATAGAACATCATATAATTCTTAGAATTTTTTGATATGATTTAATATATTTTTTTCTTTCTCAAAATCGACATCTTTCCTAGTGTTAAAATGTGTGGTTGTGGAATTTTTTAATTTCAATATACTATATCTAATTAAAACACTATAAACTATACATGAGTGTTAGAATTATATTGTATTTTTCATTAGTGATAACACTTACTCGATTCTAAATGATTATCGAGTTCATCACTTAGTCTACAGTGTATACTGAGCATTCAACGATTACCTTGTAGGTTCATCACTTAAGTAGTTCATACCAAGCATTCCTGAAGCTATCGAGTGAGTGTACAGTCAAGCAGTTCATACCGAGCATTCATGAAACTACTGAGTGGGTGTGTAGCCTAGCAGTATCTACCAAGCATACAGTGTTCACCAAGATTCATAGTGTTTACCGAGTGATGGAAGTCTAGTGTTTACCGAGTAATGAAAGTGTAGTGTTTACCAAGTGAAAGCAAGGTAAATGAAGGATTCAGTTTTTACCGAGTGATACTATATCTACCGAGTCTCCAATGGTTACCGAGTTCCAAGCTACATTGTGTGATTAGTATGGACTAAGCCTTCACTTCTACCGAGTGCATGATGATGCCGAGTAATGCAGTGGACACCGAGTATTAGAAGGTTACCAAGTCAGCTTGAAGAACTTGAGTTTTCTACTATTTGGCCAACTCAGTAATATTTTGTTCACTTGTGTTTTGGCTGACCTTGCAATTGTAATTATTGGAATGGTATATATGTAATGTATTATATCATTTACAATGTATGCATGAGAGTATCAAGATAGACATGTAATGATTTGAGAAGAATGAAAGTGAATTAGCAGTAGAGCAAAGTATTCAGCAAGGTCTACAAGGAGTAGTAAAGATTCATCAGTCACAAGAGGTGATCTATACTTCAAGGATCTAATTAGCAATCAAGTTGTAAGTAGATCCACTATTTCATCCTAATAGGTGAATCAATTTTTGTAAATCCTTTAACAGGGTAGACTTAATAGTCTTTGTATAAATCTCCCAATAGAGTGCATACTTCAGTGTATGTTTGTAAATCCTCTAACAAGGTGGACCTAGAAGTCTTTTGTGCTCCTAACAGGGAAAATCACTAGAAGTGATCAATATAAGCCTTAATAGGCTAACTTCATACTGTGGTAATGAAGTTTTGTGGGTATCATCCCCACCCAAGTTTTACTTTCTATTTGGAAGGTTTCTAGGTTACCAAATCATTGTATACATGAGCTATGAATGTTTGATCTCTCATATATGCAGTAGATTAGATGAATGAATGGTGAATAGTATATATGGTTAAAGTGCTAAATTGTTTAAAGTTTTGAAGTTGCTGATTCACCCCTCCCCTCTCAATAACCTATCATATCTTGAATATTTCCAACAATGAAAATATTCTTGACTCTAAGCTCTATGAAATGGTGTTTATATGTTATTAGAAAATAACATAAAAAATATTAAGAGTTATTGAAACACCACTTTTCTAAAATAATTTTATTTTTTTAGTAATTGGATACAAACTAGTATAAAACATGCATTTAATAGATATTTCTAATTGGAAAAGTGTGAGACCATATATAACTTAGCTAGAATGAATTTATCTAGATCATATGTTTTTAAAAAAATGAATTTTAGATAGAAATACTCAAACTCAATCATTTTGATAAGTCAGCCTGAAAGGTGACACAACTTTGTACTTTTACCCATAAGATTAAAATTCCCAATGTATAACCTTCTCTAGGCACCATGGGGAAAGAAGTGTTGTGTTTTACAGAAGCCTTCTTCCAAAAAAGTGGACTGCCCTTTTGAATATGTATGAAAATAGATCAGAAGACTCTAAATCTCCAATGAAATGGTGCTTATCATTATCCTACTATCGCTGGCCATTCCTACTCCCTCCTTGCCATGAAGCACCACTTTTTGTGATTAATTTGCAAGGTTTGGTGCTCTTTCCTTTGAACAATATAGAATCTCATCAATATTGGACCATGCCTCAAGTGCTCTGCAATACTAAATTCCTAGTAAATCAAGAGGAATAGAAATACTAACAATTTCCATAAGATGATAGAGCCACTTTTTCATGCTTTCATCATGTAAATAGAAAAAAAAACTAGTCCCAATGGTGACAACAAGCTCTCTTACAAGAGGCAACATCTTTACTTTGGCATTCCCCACCCATTTTTCATTGATATGGCGTTGTATTTCAAGGCTCATTTTGGGAGGCTTGTGCAAAATCCTTCTACATCTTATAACTTGGGTAAACTAAACAACTTCATCCTTAAAAACATGGATAACTCTTGATGATGCCTTCATCCCTTACAACAAATGGCATGCCAACATTTTAAAGGTTTTTCTATTTTCCATATTGAAACAACTCTCAATTTCCTTCATCAAGAAACTATTTGACCACTGTTGCTTAAGTTCCTTCAATTTTTGACTTTACTTTTTGACGTGGAGTTCCTCTAATCAGTCAATTGGTCCTTTGGATTAGTTGGATGAGAGCTCTATAATAATTTAAACCTTCATTATGAAGCATCTCCTAGCATATTTCCTCAAGTGAAAATTTCAAACTTGTTTTTTCAATATAAGGTTCAATATTGAGTTGTTTCTCAACAAGTGTAAGCCCTAGAAACCTTATGACAAGCTCATTTTCATAGTTTATTTGCTAATGCATTTAAGAATCACAAGTCCTTTCACATCTAAAGAGTAGGTTGTACATACTGGGATATATAATCCATCATAATCATAATGACTTCTTTAAAAACATATTCAATCCATTCCATATCATTAACAATCTAATAGGGTTAGTCAGGCCCCAAATTGGGTCTGGCTAAAAAAATTCAAACTGAAACAAATGACCCACTGAATCCTCTAATTTGACTCCCCAAACTATACTTATTAACTAAAAATAATTTGGATCACTGATTATACCTTTTAAAATGCATTCCACCTCTTTCTCCAACTTGTTAATTTCGTGTCAAGGGGTCCTTTGACTAGCTTTAAAAATTGACCAAAACAAGAGACTAGGCTCTGAAATCAAACACACTAATTCTTTATTTAATAATCTCTTACCCTACCAAATCTCATATAATGAAGACACCTGGGTCAAAAGATATTGATCATCAAAGTTGTCTTCTCAAAACTACCTACAAGAAAATATGTTAGAAAACCATAAAACGGATTTTGATTTGGCTTTGAAAACATGTCAAACTAACACTTGGGGGCACAAAAATTGGGGCATTGGTTCACTAGCATGAGGACAATATAAATTTGGGATTTGGGCTCGTGATGAATAATAGGGCACATTTGGTGAGCAGTCAAAGTGGGCTACTTCAAATTGCAGAGCTAGGAACAATGGTAGAAAAGTGATTTTTGCAAACAAAATGGACCTAGGAAAGTGTGCAAATGAATTCATCAAGACTTGCAAAATGGCACACTTAACATATATTTAGATTGGAACACAATGGTACAATCCATTTGGTCTCACCTATCATAGATTCCCAAAGTGGCGAGTCATGAAATATTACTAGGTGCAAGATATTCAATTGCAAACTAGGCCTCCTGTCATTGTTTGACACTTAGGAAAAAATGCAGACTTGGACATTGCTCAAAATGAAACTTCATAGAATGATTTGGAATGGAAATTTATCTTCATGGTAAAAGTGGCTATATTGAATGCAAGGTGTTAGAAACCTTAAACACCTCTTAGGCCTCAAAAGAATAGTTGGGTACACATGCATTAAATGCACTTCAAAAGGGGCTCAAAAGCTTGGAATGGTACTCAAATCGGGAAGGAAATTTCAAGTCCCAATAGTCTAAACCAACTGAAAAGTCCATTGACATAGTTTCCTTGCATATAAAAGTATCCTCCTGAGCCATCCTCAGAATTCAATATCCTTTTAGTAACTCTTCAAGATCCTCTACTAGATTATCATCCAAATACCTCTGAGGAAATTGTATCTTCCTCCACCTCCTACTAGCCCCAGTGTAATCCCTCACCTTATTTCCCATCATTGGCTGGATATAATCTTTGAGGCCCCCAAATTTTGATCGGGCTAGTGATTTAAAATCTAGCCAAGCATCCTCCCAAAATTTAATTTGGCCACCCTCTCCCACCAACCATCTCACACATTCCCCAAGCAGACCTCTTTTTTTTATGATATTAACCCACATCCTAGACCCCATAGGCAGATCATTCCTCCAAATATAATAGACATATTTAATATTCTCTAGGTACTTTTCTTTGAGGATCTTACACCAGCTAGCCTCATCCTTCACCAGTTTTCATCTGACCTTAGTAACGAGAGAACTATTCGGGTCAAGAATCTTCCTAATTCCTAAACCTCCTTTACTCTTAAATTTACACATTGTATCCCAACTCATTAGATTCAAGCAATTCTTTTCTTCCCCCACTGACTGCAGGAAGTTTCTTTGGATTCTCTCTAGTTTCTCTGCCATAGCCTAAGTGATTTTGAATTGGGAGATAAAGTAAACAAGGATACTTTGAATGGAGGATGCCAGAAGTTGGAGCTTCCCAACATTACTCAAGGGATTACCCTTACACCCAATCAACTTCTTCGTCATCTTTTCAAAAATAGTATTCCAAAATTGAATGCTAACCTCTTTAATAGTCAATAGGAGCCCCGGATAAGTATCAGGAAGGAAAGTCATATTGCATCCCAGGATATTAAGCACCCTCTTCCAGATATTAGTTTTTGTATTGAAGAAGAACACCTTGATTTTATCTAGATTAGTTTTTTGACTAGCATTAACTGTGTAGATATCCAAAACATGTTTCCAAGCTCTAGCTTTAGATGTCAAAGACTCACCACTTAGAAAAGTATCATCCAAAAATAAATTGTTTAACATCCGCCAAGAGGGAGGTGGCTAGTTTAATACCTTTGATCTCTCCCCTTTCCACCATTCTCATGAATGCTCTTCCCAGTGCTTCAACAACCTATTGTGGTTTCACAATGCATGCCCCATTTCTAATAGAAATTGGGACCCCCTAGTAATTTATTTTTTTTCCTAGACCCCTGGTTCAAGGCCTAGGTCTTTTTTGGAACTCCACCTAAAGTCTAGGTCAAGACCGAGTCCTCTACCTAAGAAACCTCGATGTCAGAATAGAGATTTTTTTTGAAGAAAAGGGTGATTTTTAGTGATAAAGGGTGCACTAGCACACCCAATTCACATACACACCCATCCAGGGTGTGTAGGTGTGCTATATGTGCAATTGTGCACTCTGCTCTTTTGGAGATGTGCAATTGCACACATGTGCAGGTGCGCACCTCCAAAGGGTGTGCACTCCCACCTCCCCTCTCTTGATTGCATAATGCACAAATGCACATGTGCATAGTTACACATTTACACACCTTGTCAAGGTGCAAATGTGTGCTAATGTTGCGCACTTTGCCAATTTTCCAAGGCAAATTAGTGCACTAGCACACCTTCCAAGGTGCATTAGGTGTGCTAGTTTGCAAAAACTAACTTTTTTTGGGGGGGGGGGAGGGAAATTAACTATTTTGACTAATATTGACCCAGTTTTTTTCATTATGAGTCCTAGGGAGTCGTCTTTTGGATTTTTCAACACAAGATAATTAATGTTTGCTTCTTGGTGCAGATAAAAAGGCACCCTTAACTTGTTGGGATCATAACTTTTGATCTAGAGCTCAAAATTCAAAATTGTTTACACTGTTGGAAAGAACAACTAAAAATTTAATTTCAATCCCTAAAACAATGAGCCTTCAACTACCTAATTTTAAAGACTGATCATCTAAATCACTTGGTCTCTGACTGGGAAGGATTAGGTAGTCAAAGAGGGAAAAAAAATCAAGGAATGGACTTCACAATGCATG
Organism: Cupressus sempervirens; assembly: GCA_028749045.1. Taxonomy (NCBI): domain Eukaryota; kingdom Viridiplantae; phylum Streptophyta; class Pinopsida; order Cupressales; family Cupressaceae; genus Cupressus; species Cupressus sempervirens. The sequence goes on along the minus strand of CM053786.1, from coordinate 131,671,529 downwards.
AAAATGTGCATAACACGAAGTGTGTAAGTGCGCATAACATGAAGGTGTGGCGCATAATGCGCATGTGTACAAATTATCATAGCATCTTCATTATCAGTAGCAATAGAGATCTCACCTAAGCTAGGAACCTTCACCTTTAAAGGAGTCACATACAAGTTTTGATTAATAAATTTTCACTAAATACCAAAGATATAGAGGTTGGACACATGAACCAGAATAGGTTCCTCATCTTATGCAACTATTAACGACAAGATTCAACATAGGTCCTTGGGATTTTAGATAGAAGAAGCAGAAGGAGTTCAAATCTATGAAATTTTTTGGATATAAATGGGTATAAATCATTAAAAAAATGGAAAAATAAGTACACTAGAGTGGTCCTAGACCTCATCTAAGAAAAACCCAGAAATCATTTTCAAAACTGAGAACTTTGATTTTTTGGTGAATTGAACACCTTGCACAAATTTCATCAAGGTGCACTACTTCAAAAGTGCATCAAAAATTTTGAAGAAGTCAAAGGTGCACTGACAATTATCTGCTAGTTCCAAATTTAGAGCTTTCCATGCACCAAAAATGCATTTTGACGGTAGTTTAACTCCTAGGAACATTCAAAGAAGGCCAAGCTTCCATTTTTAGAGCTTTTAGTGACTCTCAAATCCTCTTATAGCTTACTTCTTCTTATCTACTTCTTCTTTCTTTGTTTTAAGTCATGTAAAGGCTCATGTACTACCCATTAATTGATAAAAACAAGCATGGAGTCCTACTTAGCACCATTTAGAGATTTAGTTTGTATATAATTTTAAAAAAATTATTAATTTAAGAGAATATTTTTGTATTAAGAGATCCCTCACTCTCAACATAGATTGAGGAGATGATTTTTTATAAATTTAGGAATGTAACATATATTCCAGGTTATAATTTTGATGCAATAATATATGTTATTGGTGCTCTCATTTTGAGTGTAGTTATTCTTGTTAGAGTGTGTTATTATTTGTGGATTCTTGTTCATGATAATAATGGAGCCAATATTTTTTTCGTGTTGACTTGATTGTGTGATATTTTAGTTTTGGTGTTTGCTATGTGTTGAGGAATTATGCTACGTACAGAGTTGGAGAAAAGATCACCCTATTGTTCCTATATAGCTTCTCATCTCGCATGAGCGCACTTTCTATGGCCTTATTATTTGATGAGAAGTGAAACATCTTTTAGTTTTACTAAGTTTCCATCAATGATTGCATCAATGGATTTGAGGAAGCATTGCTCCTACTTTCATTGGTTTCCTACCTGATCTTTTCAACAATTTAACTTGCAGATGTGTTGTTACTATGGTTTATGTCCATTAGGAATTTTCCTTTCATGCTATTTTCTTTCATCTCTCATTACTTTATTGTCATTATTTGATTTTCTAACCCTTGGTTAATTTAGGAATTCATTTAGTTGCATTGTTAGATTGCATTCATTTAAAAATAGAAAATACCGCAATATATCTCTTTTTGTGGTTAATTTTGAAATAGCAAGTAGATTGATCATCTTATTCAAAATTGGTTCAAACCAGTAAAGGCCTCTTTCTGAACAAAAACATTTATCTTCAACTTAGCAGATTCTAGTAGGTCACAAGATCGCCCGAAACCTTGGAGTTGATCCCAGATCAACTTTTCAAGAGATTAGTTTGAAAGGATTCCTACCATTAAGCATCATGAAAAATGATAGCTCAACACAACCATGATGAATAGATAAGGGGAAATAAGATGCCCCTACCTAAGGCCCCTTTCCACATTGAGGGTGACCCATTCACCAACACTGAGTAGTTCATAGTCTCTATCATAATCTTGATGATTTGAATAACTCCCTCATTGAAGCCAATATTCTCCATGACTTCATACAGGAAAGACCAGTTGATCTTATCATAAGCTTTTGAAATATCTAGCTTCAAAGCCATACTATGATTACCACTCTTATCCATCAAGTGAACAACCTCAATACTAGTGATAGTAGCATCCAAGATCTAGCAGCTCGAGACAAATCCATTCTAGGATTTACTAATGAATTTATGAAGTAGCAGCTTTAGGTGGTTTACCAAGATTTTAGAGAAGATCTTATATATTGTATTGTATAAGAAAATATGTCTAAACTCAGTGAGAGCCACCAGGTCCTTGATTTTTGGGGCCAGAACTATAAACATTCTGTTAATTCTTTTTAGCATCTTTACAGTCCTCAAGAAGTCTCTCACAACTGTGACCAAATCAACTTTTATAACCTCCCAGAAGTATTAGAAGAAGGTCAGGTAGAAACCATCAAGACCCTAGGATTTATAGTCCTTCATGGAGAAAACAACCTTACACTCCTCCTCCTTCATGACTTGTAGAGAAATATTAGCATTCTACTCCACTGAGATCACATAAGATATGGAGTCAATTAGCCACTTCCTGTCCTCCCTATTGTAAACCCTATATGCCTCCTTGTAAGCATTTTGCAAGTATCTATAATGATGCAAAATTGATCACATCTCTAAATGTAGAATTAAATCCTAAGGTAAAGTTCAAAATGAATTAATTGAATCAAAGAAATCAATCAAATCAAACAAATCAATTAATATGAACCCATTCAAAAATAAACGCATGAATATCGATTACAGAATAAAAAGAAATGAGTCATTATCCTTGAAATCAGTTTATTTAAAAGGGACCCACTATTCATAAATGAATATTCTATTCATTATGGGGTTCAAGGATATTTATTTTTTAATCATGGTGGGATCTACCCCATGAGTTGTTTATTCTAGTGGGATCTCCACTTTACATTGTTTATTATAGTGGGATCTCCACTACGAATTGTTTATTCAAACTCAACCTCACCATGGTTGGTTCAAACAATACCCTAGTTGGTTATGGGAAACTTATAAATACAAGGCCATCTAAAGAAGAAAGGAAGAGATGTGGGTATTGAAGTTCTATTTAAATTGCTACATCATTCACATTCAAATCTACATTGCATTTGTATGCTCACAATCTAAGTTATTTGCATCCATGCTAGATTTTTTTGGTTATCTCAGTATTAGCATATTATGCATATCATCTAGATCAATGCATTTTCATATCCATCTAAATCCTTTTTCCTAGCTTGGTTTGGTTGTTGGACTCTTGATTCTAAGAGCAATTAGTGGACCCCATCTAATTAGAAGGCAACAGATTGCCTTGTGTCTACATGTCAAATGAGAAACCTAATGTTCATTCTTGATATGATATTCATGAATAATAATTATGTTGAAGTTTGTGTGAATCAAGAGGCCCATATTTAACACTCACATATCTAGCAGCCACCATGGGGCTTGAAAAATCAAATTTTTAGCCTTTGTTCTGCTTATTTTCAACTTCTTGTCTATACAAAAACAACATTTTCTAGCATGGGAAGTCCTTTTCTTGTGTGAAGAAATTTTTTTCTCACACAACCCTACCACTTCCTTACACAAGATTTCACATTCTTGCATGAAGAAGTTACTTTCTTGCATGGCCCGGGGCATTTCCTCGTGCGGCCTAATGCAAAGTCTTGTACGAGATTCGCTATCAAAAAAGTAAAAAGGTTGCATTTTGAAGTCTTCTTTCATGAAATTTCTTCATTCTAATCACTATTTTTGAGCATTTATTATTGATCTTTGATTTATGGAATAGAGTAATAGTTGGTTGCAAGATGCTTGTCAAAGATTTCAAAACAAACAAATCTGACATCTTGATTGCAGGATGATTGTCAAAAACCTTGAAGAAGATAATGCTAATGGTTTGATTGCAGAACATGTGTCAAATAATATTCAAACAAATAAGTGTGTCTATTTTAAATGCTTTCAACACATAGTCTAATAGGCTTGTGAACTTCATAGGGCTCTAGCCAAAGGAATAGGGGATTATTCTTTTTGCAACTTAGAAGTGATTCCCAAGGGAAAATCAAAAACCTAGACACCTTTAGTTGGATACATTAATTCATTCCTCTATCTACAACAGTCTAAAACTCAAATATTTTTCTTAGTTTGTTACTTGTGATCTACACATGAACTAGTCTTGTTACTCTTTTATTCTATCTACTCTATTGTGTTCGTCATATCTTGGGTCATGATAGTTGAAAGACTCTCAGTTGTTCTAACTACTCAGACATAGGTATATGACACACTTACTAAGTTTCTTACTTTGGGATGGAGTTATAGTTTGGACCTTGTCCAAACTCTATCACTAGTCATTGTCTATGATTGTTACAACTAGGAGTGGAAGCATGGTTCCTCCTCATAGACCAAGAAAAAGTAGAGGTAGAGTTGGAACTCATGGTAGAAGTCACACTCAGGCTGAGTATAGGGGTGATTCCTCACAAACTCATTCACCTGTTGATCTACACAATACTTGAGAAACATTCTCTATAAATGTAAAAGAAGTTAGGAATCCATTGTTTCAAAGAAGCTTGGACCTTGACTTGACACCTACTAAGAGGATAAGTGAACATTCTGCTGAAACTTTACCTAGATCTGAACAATTCAAAAGCTCTCCCATCCCTACGATGGCAAAAAAATTAGAAAATCGATGACAATAGTAGACAAGGAAACTAGAAAGAATTTTGACAAACTAAAAGAATCAGGAATTCTCCCCTTTATACTGAAGACTATGGGGATGCCATAGATATACCCCTAGCACACATAGAGCAATGTCACCAAGACAAAAATTTCTAGAAAATGATGGAAATACTGCTTGAATATGAAAAGGAAAAATACTTCCTTAAACTTGCTCATGAAGGAGAAAAATTGCCTATTAACTTCAATGTTGAGACCATGGTCACACAAGAAGAGGAAACTAAAACCTCTAAATTACAAAAAAAAGTTCAAGCTATGCAAGAGGGATCGGCCTAAATCATGAAGGAAAAAGAATAACCTATTCAAAAATACACACTAGAGGCTATGTGTCCTTTTCCTTTCAATAAGGATCTATCTATGCCTCCTTTTCCTAGAGGAGTTGAGATGTCAAAGTATGAAAAATACCTGGGAACATCTGACCCCCAAGATCACTTGATGGAATTTAGTACTTTATCAATGGAATTCATGCAAGATCAAATGTATCTAATTCATTTATTCCCACGAATTCTCAAGGGTCAAGTCAAGGAATGGTTCTCAAGATTACCTACTAGGATCAAGACATTTGATGATATTGTGAACATCTTTATTCAGCAATAATCACACAACATACAATATCCAATTAATACATAGGACTTGTATAACCTTAAACAATGAACTGAAGAACATTTTCTAATTTTTCTCCAAAGATGGTGATAGTTGTATACCAAATACTCTTTGAAGATCCCTGAAGCTAAAAAGCTTGATATCTTCATGGATAATCTTTCACCCAAATTTGGGTATAGAATACAACTTTAGGTTCAACATACTTTTTAGGACATGATTACATAGGCCATTAGAATCAAAGAGTTCATGGTCAAAAAGGGTAAATTAACACTTCAAAAAGATGCTAAATAGGGGTACACCTCTATCAAAGACAAACTTATATTTGACAACAAGAATAAAGAGGTAGTGCATGATGGAATGATTGATAACATCACTCCTAAATCGATAAAAATAGCATTCAACCTCACAGATAAATTAAAGGTGTCTAAAATTGCCAAACAAGTTACTACAAGTTACTACAACTACACTATAGGGAAGATTTTATCAATCATCACTGCAAAATAACCATCAAAGCTTATGAAAAAGTAGTATGAAAATACTTAGGCCTTGTTGTGTTACCTCTTTGAGTTGGTGCTAAAGAGAGAGACATTACTTGTCAATTTCTTGATATCCCTTTAGTATATAACATTTTGTTAGGGAGACCATGGATTCATGAAATGCAAGTAGTACCTTCAACATATCAGTAATGTGTCAAATTTCACTTCCAAGGAGCTAAAGTTACTATACTTGCTAATACTAGTTATACTTGCAACATGCTAAAAAAAATTGATAGTCTTGTCCCTACCAAGAGAGAGTCTACAAATAGTCAGGTCACTAAACTGTAAGAAATAGAGAAGGCTCTAAAGATGACAGAAATAGGCATGGGAGGGTATCTCATTGAACCTATCTTATCTTTGACATCTCTTCTAGAATCTCCCCATCATTTTGAGAGACCATCAAAAGTGAACAAACATTTTTTGGGTTTACCCAAGACTAATTTTAATGGGTCCTTTGTCAAAGCTATGGTACCTTTAAAAGACAAGGAAAAAAATAGAGCTATTACTGCATGGTTATAGAAAGAAGAAGTTCCAGCTAATCTTACAGATCAAGCTCTTAAATTAACTCTTGAGAAATATGGACTAGGTCTAAAATTGATCAAACACCTTGGCTACAAAGGTAAAGGTCCTATAGGATGCAACAATGGTCTAATTGAGCCAATCAAAGCTACATTCAAAATGCCTTGTGACACAATAGGTCTAGGCTTCAATAAAATTCCCTTTTATCTAGTGATCAACAAATTTGTGCCAAAATCTGATAGTTCATCTAAACATGAATCACAAGATGAATTAAATAATAAAGCAAAGAGCTCTAATGATGAGGATACCTTTCCTCATCCTATTCCACTAGATCTTGTTGTATTATTTGTAGAACCAGATGACTTTGTACCACATGTTAGTGTTGGCAATGCTAATAATGATTCCTCTTATGTTACAACTGATACTTCTCAAATTCAATAGGAAAAAGGTGAATCCATTCATACTATGATTGAGGAACGAATATGTAGAATGATCATGGGACTAGAGAATGGGTTCTCATAACTATTGGAGAATTATATGATCTAGCTCCATGTAGCACAGACTCTAGAAAATATGAATTTGATTCTCTCTATAAGGTGACTTTCAACATGGATATAGATTAAGTACACACTTATGAAAGTCAACTCAAAGTAGGATAGCCATCTAGGGTTGGGATGGATGAGTCACATCCTTCTAATGTCAATGAGTCTTCAATTAATGTGGTTAGAACTCAAAGGGATATAAACACACCTTTGGATGAAATCACTTTAGGTCTCGAATTACCTATCCATGCATTTGATGACTATACTGTGAATGCCATCAAACCTACCACTTCTCTTCCACTCACCTATCTTGAGTTAATAGACTAGAACTCCAATACAACATCTACTAAAGTCCCTATATTCTAGAATGACTATGCTCTCATTTACTATTTACATGTTGTAAAATCTGTAATGTCTTCCACCAAGGGACACAATGTCAACATGACTAAAGTAGACATCAAATATCTTAGTCATATTTATCATACTAAAATGGAAGCACTTCCATGTTAAGATCATTTATCCCTTAGAGTAAGTGGTTTGTGGTCATTTCAAGTGCCTTGAATGGGTCCTCATCTTAGATCTAATTTTTTTTCCTGATTATGTCCCCTTTTCGACATTCTTTCTATATTTTTCTAGTATTATGGACTGAGATCCTGAGATTTTTTACCTTAGGGTCCAGGTCAACCTCGACCCTAACCTAGGTCAGAGTCAACCTCAACTATGACCCAAGGTCCAAATTTCAAGGTTCCATGATTTTTGATTGTTGGGTTTTGGAAAGAATTATTTTTCTACTTCTGGGTTGGTTATTTTGGTCTCCAAAATGGTAAATTCTTAAATAGCATTTAATATAGGTTCATTTCTAGGGGTAAGGGCCCAATGGGAATTTATTTCTCATATCTTGGCCTATCTAGGAGTTTGTGCTAGAGATCTCTATAAAAGGAAGGCTTCCTCTCTCATTTGCTCCATCTATTATCCATTATCTCATGATCTATTATCAAGCATTCACTTTCATGATCAATCTCTCAAGTACAAGCAAGCATTTAAGCATTCAAGCCTTCAAAAGTTCAAGCATTCAATTCATTAAGGAGATCCATAAGTGGATTGATATATATGTAATGGATTATATCATATCTAAATATAAATGTGGACAAGTAAGAAGCAGATGAGTGCAAATAAGTGAAGGCTACAAGAAGTATAAGGAATAGTAGAGACTTATCTATCATAGCAAGGTGGTCATTGTAATTGAAGGAATCCCATTCAAAAAATCAAATTTTAGATCAGAGATCAACCACTGGTTCATCCTAACAGTTGCATCAATCAAATCCTCTAACAAGGTGGGCTTAGTAGTCTTATGCTAAAACTCCTAACAAAGTGCATACTTCATTGTATGTTTGTAATATATTTTTAGAAGGTTGGCTAATAGTCCTTATTTCTCCTAATAGGGTAGGTCATCAGAAGTGACCAAGTGACCAATTGTAAGCCTTAATAGGCCAACTTTATACTATAATACTAAAGCTTGTGGGTATCATCCCCACCTGAGTTTTACTTTCTATTTGGAAGGCTTCTAGGTCACCATATCTTGTGTCAAAGTGTTATGAATGTTTTATTGATTTCATTCTTTCATGCATGCAACTAGATCAGATTATGTGGTGATAGTTATATTGTTGAATTAAGTTTAAAGATTTATTGGTTCCTGATTCACCCCTACCCTCTCAGTAACCTAGCCTACCTTATATTTCCAAAAATTTCTTGCCATTTCATAGATCACATTTTTGTGAACTTGACTTACGATTTTCTCTTTTATTTTGGTAGTTAGATATCCTTTGTATTTATATTGATCTCCTAGATGTACATTATTGCATTATTTTATTTCATTATTACATTTCTTTTCATTCTTGCATGTTTCAAAAAATAAAAATAAAATTTAAAAAATATTGCATTTTATGCATTTAATTTACTTTTGATTTCATTAATAAAAAAGACATACAAATTTCTTATTGTGCATAGATTGACTCTTTCATTTACATGGAAAAAATAATAAAGATCTAAAAAAAAAATCATTTCATGCATTGTTAGCTCATTTTATGTTTTGTTTCATAAAATTAGCTTGTTTCATTATAAAATGTTTGATTTCTTTGTCCAAGCTTTACTGCTTTTAGTGAACCATTTAGTAGTAAACATTTTGATATGATGGATAAAATCCTTGATAACTACATCTCTACACCTCATAAACTCCCCTTTTGTCAAAAGTTAACTAATGTGATACAATGATTTGGGGTTTCTAATAATCCCCTTTATGAACCAATTGAAGACTCCTCTCCCAAATATTGTCTCCCTCATGACGGTGTATTGATGTAAGAATATACTTTTAAGCCTTCTTTTAATGATATTCCTCCTTTCTATGAACCATTTGATAATGATATGTACCTCCCCCATTAGACTACTTTTGTGAAAGAGGATTTTTTGATCAAAATGGGTAATATGGTTGATAATTCCCTTAATGAAATTTCTATAGATTTAAATCATCTTTCCTCTAGAGAGGAAGAACTAATGACTCATTAGTTTCCTCTCCTAAAAGTACCTTAGAAGAAGAGGATGATATCTTTCATTATCTCTCTTTTCATTATGAATCTTTTGATAACAAAGAACATAATCAATATTATACCATTCAAGATACCCCTTAAAACAAGTCAACAATTGTTGTTAAAAATGTTATGTAAATCTATTATCATGTAGCACCATACATATATAACAGCATTAATGGTCTTGAGTTATTAGAATACAGAAAGGGAGGGTGAGTTAGTAATCATAAAATCAAACAACATTTTCACCTTTCAAACAACTAACCAATAATCAAACTTAAAGCATCAAATGAAACATACAAGAAATGAAATCATACACATATTTGACAAAGATATTTTGGTTATGCATAAATCCAACTTGGATCAAAATCGTGGTTGGGATTAGCACCCACAAATGATTTTCACTCTTCTAAAGTATGTCTTTTAAGGAGCTTAACCTTATTAAGAGTTTACAAATACATAGTTAAGTGCCACCTTATTAGGAGATTTACCTCTAGTCTTGTTAAGAGCTTTACTCTATTAGGAGTAGCCTTGTTAGAGGATCTTAAACACTAATTAAAGTACCACCCTGTTAAAGGATTTACAACAAGGACCTATTAGAATCCATCATGTTAAGGGATTTCACTTACTATAATTGTTAGGGAACAACAAAAATAATGATCTATGAAATAATGTTAGCTATTCTTGTTCAAGTCCTCTTTATCTCTTTTTCTCTCCTTAACTCACTTCTCTTTACTTTGGTTGGACAAAACTTTCCACTTCTTCACACACCAACTAGACCATGATCAAAACCAATAAAAATTGCCCTTCTTTCACTTGTTATATTGGTTTCTTTCACTTCCACCAAGTTGACAAAACCCTAAATGTATTACCATTGGGAAATTCAAATATCCTAATCATATCCAGGTGCCATAATATTGTATCTTAATCCACAAGTAACCTATTATGATTGAACAACTAATTCATAGTATTTTGTGCCAAAGGTCAAACACATTTTGACATGTCATGAGATTCTACTAGAATCTTCTCTATGACACTTTATCTTGATCACTTGTGATAATTGACACTACCTCCTCATATATATCCACATCATATTATTATATTTTACTTGCTACAAGTCTTTAAAATCATGACCGTTAGAATTCTTTAGAATAACTAAGTGGGGGTTAAATCAGTTATCCAAGGTCTAGATGTACAAATAAAACTTTTCATAGCTTAGTGAACCCATATCCATAATAGATTTTCATCATGCATGCATCCATTAGATTATGTAGTCACTTGAACTTGTAGGTTTCTATCAAATCAATTTATAGACATGTAAACATGAAACATAACAGATTCAATAACACATTTGACACAATGATTTAATGTGGAAACCTAATTTTGGAAAAACCACCAATAACATGCTACTAATTCTCACTCTTCTTAAGTGATTCCCTATGAAAGGCCAACCCTATTAAAGGTTATGATGCACACTTTTAAATGTGACCTAGTTAAAAGATTTACAAATGACTATTAGGTCAACCTTAATCCCAAGGATTTATCCTAGACTGATAAAATGATTAGAGAGTAATTGCAAGGCTTGATCTGATAACAACTTACAACACACTTGTAGATTATAGATCTCTGTTTTAGTCCTCCATTCTTCTTGGCTTTCACACTCTTCAACTCTGATAGCTTGTTCACCCTTTAAGCATTTATACTCTTAAGCCTTCTTGTTTTTCTTGCTAATGCAGTCTCTTCTCTTAGGTCACTAAATAAAGCAATACCCTAGACTCCTTGTCTTCCTTAGGTTCTCACACATGACAACCCTTGCTTCTAACCAACCATCTCTATAAATAGAGAATTAAGATACTTTTTCATTCAACCTATATCATATATTTTAGGGTTAGGTTAGATTGGGTAGGAATTAATGAATTTACCCCTCATTTCATTATATTCCCTTCTAGAGACTTCTCCTTCAATCCCCTTTGATTTTTCTCAAAATATTTCACCACAAATTTTGTGCCACCAGCTCATTAACCTTATCTTCCACACAGTTCACACAATCCAAGAAATCAAACTTGTTAGCTTAGATTCATCAAATTCTCGATATTTCTCATAATGTTGATACTCGACATTTACTGGATTATGATACTTGGCACATATGATGTTTCTTTACATTCTCAATTAAATCACTTGACATGAACTAAATTTTATTGGTGCTTGGAATCAACTAAACTTTACTTGGTTTATACTGTTTCACTCAGTTTACACTAAAATTGACTATGCTCAGGTCCAACTAATTTTTTGATCGGCTTGCACTAACTTTTCTCAACACCCATTGTGAAAAATGTTAAGCTTGGAAGACAAACTTTGTTTAACTTGTTCTTCTAAACTTAATTAGTGTAACCAACCTTTATAACCTTAAGTAGATTATCAATGCACTATAATATCATTGTCTTAACTGATTCTTGTACTTTTTTCATATCATAACTCAACCTTTCCTCTAGGTGCTATCATTACATCATTTGATCAAATCCTCTTCATCAATAAAATAAATGATTATGCTTAAATCATATAAGCAATTGTCTTACCAGCAATTAGCAAGTTTGACACTAGTGAAAAAACAATGATTGAAACATATTTATCATACTTATATCAATTTGTTTTCAATAATCTCCCTCTTTGGCATTAATGGCAAACCAAATTGGCCAGACTTAATTAGTAAGACCAACAAAATACCAAAAATAAAATAATTCCTTGTATTGAAATCTATCCTTTATCAGCAACTTTCATCTCCTGAATAGGTTACAAAATTCTATTCTGATCAATAAGCAATCAATCAACTCATCCTTATGACTCCCTCTTGATTACTTCGTATATCTCCCTCAACATTATCTCCCTCTTACTAGGTAGATGTAATTAGTAGATATACTTTCTCCCTCAAAACACTTACTCCCTCAGCTTTCATTTCTTGGTACACTTTAACTCACTTTAACTCTTAGTACATTTTCTCCCTCTTTGACAACAATGCCAAAGACTTGTCATCGTCATATGAAAATATGAATATTTTTAGTTTCTCCCTCAGTCACCTAGCTTGTGATTGATTTTTAGTTCCAGCTCTTTGATTACTTTAGGTAGCTTCTAAAGGAAGATCCACTACATCAATATATAACATATGTCAATCAACTTGTTTGATGTACGATACTCCTCATGCTTCTTAGATAGCATTTGATTGGGGTATCACCCCTAGTTTACCTCCTAGATACTCATGAGCATCCTTAGGGAATGCTTTTGTGAAGATATCAACAATTTTCTCTTTTTTGTTAACATATTTCATCTTCACCTCCTTATCTTGAACTAATTATCTCAAGTAATGATACTTGATTGCAATATGCTTAGTCTTTGTATGCATCACAAGATTATTTGATATATTTATAGCACTTGTATTACCATAGTATCACAAGTTCAATGATTTCCTCTTTCATACCTTTGAGTAGTTGTTTTATCCATACAATGTTTGTACAATTTACTATAGTACTAACATATTCAGCTTCAGCAGTAGATTGAGAAATGCAGTTTTGTTTCTTGCTAGATAACCAACCTTTTGCCTAATAAAAATTCTCCTCCATTGGTCAGCATCAGTATAGGCTCTCAATTCAAATTTTTCATTTTTCTTGTAGTATAGACCATAGTCCTCTGTTCCTTTCAGATATCTCATTATTCTCTTAACTACCATCAAGTGATTCTCCCTAGGGTTAATAGAGAATCTTGCAACTATCCATATAGATAATGAAATATCAGGTCTACTATGTACTATATATTTCAATTTTCCAATCATAGACCTGTATAATGTTTGATTCACCTCAACTAAATCATCATTCTTTGACAATTTATGTCTAGTTACCATGGGTGTGCTTACTAGCCTGGAATCTTCCAATCTAAAAGTTTTTAGTATCTTCGTTAACATACTTTGACTAATTGATGTATATAACATGTTACATTTGATGTACTTGCAAACCCACAAAGAACTTGATATCTCCAAACATAGACTTCCAAATTCTTTCTTCATTTCATTTGCAAAAGCATTACATAAAGTATCTTGACCTACAAATACGATATCGCCAACAAAAATTTCAGATAACAAAATACATTTGCCTTTCTATGTCTTTAAGTACAGATTATTATTATCATCAGTCCTCTCAAATCCATACCATGCTCTTGGCACTTACTTCAAACCATATAAAGCTTTGTATAGTCTACATACCATGTTTTTGTTGTTAGCATCAACAAATCATTCAAGTTGTTCTATATAAACCTCTTCCTCCAATATACCATTCAGAAATGCAGACTTAACATCCATTTGATAAACTTTGAAACCTTTGTATGTAGAGTAAGCAAGTAGTGTTATTACTCCTTCCAATATTGCAATACGGGCAAATGTCTCTCCATAGTCTATCCCTTCTTCTTGTGCATATCCTTTACAAACAAATATTTCCTTGTTTCTTGTGACTTCACCATTTTCATCTAACTTGTTTATGTATACCCACTTGGTACCAATTACATTTTTATCTTCTGGTCTAGGAACTAGAGTCCATGTCATATTTTTCTCAATTTTTTCAATCTCTTCTTCCATGGCTTTACTCCAGTCCACATCATCTAAGGCATTTTTCACTATTTTGGGTTCTTGCATGCTTAGCAAACATGTATCATTTCTCAAGTTATTCCTTTCCATTGGTCTAGCATCTTTATCTCCAATGATTTGTGCAACAGGATGACGTCTCTTGACATACTTAGATAATCTTGGTTTAGCTCTGCTTCTACATTTGGTCTCTCAATTTCTAAATCACTATGTACCTCTCTTTTAGGGAGTTTAGCATCTCTTTCATGTACACTAATCTCTGAATCAAAATGTGCCTCAACTTCATTCTATAACTCAGCACCTGAATGTAGCTTGGTTCCTAAATGCAACTTGGCATACATAGTATGTGACTCAGCAGTCACTGAAACTTGTTGGTTTGCAACTTGATTTACAACATCTTCTTCAAAGGGCATACCTTCATAAAAGTATAAAAATGACTTGTACTCTTCTAGTTCCTTCATAGGTTTAGCCTCATATACTTATATACATTCATCAATTTTCACATTTGCACTTTCCACAACTTTATTAAGTTAGTACTTAAACACATATAAGCTTTACTTCTTGTGGAATAACTAAGAAATATACCTTCTTCACTTTTTGCATCTAGTTTACCATTCCTAAAAAATTTAAGAATATAGCATTTGCTTCCAAATACCTTAAAATAGTTTACATTGGGTAAGTATACATACCATAGTTCAAAAGGTGTTGAATGAGTACCTTTCTTGACTTGTACACGGTTCAAGGTATAAACAGCTATACTTACAGCTTCTCTCCAGTATTTCAAAGTAAAAAAAATTATTCATAATAAATGTCCTAGCATAGTCCATTATAGATTTGTTCCTCCTTTCAGCAATTCCATTTTGTGGAGGGGTTATAGGAGAAGATGTTTGTCTTTTTATCCCTCTATCATTACAAAACATCTCTTACTCATTTGATGTAAATTCTCCTCCTCTGTTAGATCTCAAACATTTTAGAATTTTACCTGTTCCCTTCTCAACTCTTGCTAAGTACCACTTAAACATTTGGAAAGCATCAGATTTATATTTTAGAAACATAATTGTCATCATTCTAGAATAATCATCAACAAGCAACATAATGTACTTATCTCCTTTATAGCTTTGCACTTCAATTGGTCCACACAAGTCAGTATGAAAAATCTCTAATATTTCTTTAGAGGTATGAGTCTTACTCTTAAAACTTGATTTGGTCATTTTGCCTAATTGACATTGTTTGCAAATTATATTATCAAGCTTTTTCAACTTAGGCAAACCTCTAACTCTTTTCATATTACTGATACTAACCAAGTTATTAAAATTAAGATGACATAACCTCTTGTGCAATAGCCACACATCATCAAATTCTACAACTAAACAAGTAGCATCCTCTTTATCAAGGTACAATAGATTACCTCTAGTTTGATCACCTTTTCCAATTAATTTTCCATCAGTATCATATATCTTAGCAATTTTGTTCTCAAACTCAACCTTACATCTCAAATTATTCAATTGTAACACATTCAACAAAATATAGTTAATTCCTTCAACATAGTAAGCATTGTCACATAAAATCTTTTATGTGATCTTGATAGAACATTTTCCTTTTATCAGACATGGTGCATCATTACCAAACCTTACACTACTTTCATCATAATAATTCAAGGTAATGAACTTACTTTTGTCTCGAGTCATTGGATGTGAACATCCACTATTAATGATCCATCTGTCATTCTTGTTCACACAAGACACTAGTGCAATTTCCTCATCTTCATTAGATCCATCCTTCATTGCAAAATACACCACTTCATCATCATGATTGTTAGATCCATCTTTTTTTTCCTCTTCAGCAATGTAGCAAGACTTCTTGCCTTTGTCTTTGTAGTCTTTGTTGTCTTCATCTCTTCTACTTTTGTACTTGTCACCACCTTTGGAATTCTTCTTCTTTGATCATGTAGTAGTAATATGACCAACCTCATTACAATTGAAACACATGATAGGTAACTTACCTTTAAACTTGCCTTTACCTCTATGAAATCTCCTTGCCAATAGTGCTTCAAATTGATCTGCATCTTCCTCATTTGTATCACTGTCACTAAACACATTTTTTCCTTTTTCTTCTTCTTCTTCTCATCAAGTTCCTTTAATGATAGCTTAGCTTTGAAACTAGTTTCAATATTTTCAAGTCTTTAATTATCAAAGTTAGATAGCTCAAAAGCAGTGAGCCTACCTACCAAACCTTCAAGACTTAGATTATTCCCTAGAATACATCTCAATTCTTGTATTATAGAAACTCTAATAGCATATATAGGTAGCAGTATTCTCAAAACTTTTCTTAGTATGGTATCATCATCTATTGTTCCAGTAGCTCCTCTTATTGCATTAACAACATCTTTTATCATAGAGCAATATTGAGCAATATTCTCACCTTGTATTCTCATATCATCGAACTGACCTCTAAGACTTCAAACTTTGGCTCTTAGAACATTCCTATCACCTCCATAGATAGAGTGTAGAGCATCCCACATTTACTTTGCACTATCAAGACCTTTGATATCATCAAACTCGACATAGCTTAGGGCAGAGGCAATCTCCAACATTGCCTAGTTGTGTTCTTTCTTCTTTTTTAGATCTTTAGTACTTAGGGCTCTAGTAGGATCAGTATGCTCATTAAAAATCATAGATTATGCATGATCTCCAAGACCTCCTTGGTGCAGCTCCATCATACTTTACCATGCAGGAAAGTTATATCTATTAAGCTTGGGTACCTCTCTTTTTGACATCTTGATCTTTGTGCTTCTAATACCTTCAAACTAGTCCTCTTAAATAGATGGCTCTAATACCAATTGTTGGAATTCTTTAGAATAATTGAGAGGGGGGTGAATTAGTTATCCAAGGTCTAGATGTACAAATAGAACTTTTCACAACTTAGTGAACCCATATCCATAAAACATTTTCATCATTCATGCATCCATTAGATTATGTGATCACTTAAACTGGTAGGTTTCTATCAAATCAATTTATAGAAATGTAAACACGAAACATAAATGATTCAATAACACATTTGACACAATGATTTAATGTGGAAACCCATTTTGGAAAAACCACTAGTAACATGCTACTCATTCTCACTCTTCTAAAGTGATGCCATGTGAAAGGCCAACCCTTTTAAAGGTTACAATGCACAATGTTAAATGTGACCTAGTTCAAGGATTTCAATCACCATGTTAGGAGTGAGCCTTGTTAGAGGACTTTAGATTATTCACTTGGAATGTCACCTGGTTAAAGGATTTACAAATGAATGTTAGGTCAACCTTAATACAAAGGATTTACCCTAGACTAATACAATGATTAGAGAGTAAAAGTAAGGCTTGATCTGATAACAATTTACAACACACCCGCAGATTACAGATCTCTGTTTCAGTCCTCAATTTTACTTGGCTTTCACACTCTTTAGCTCTAATCGCTTGTTCACCCTTCAAGCATCTATACTCTTAAGCCTTCTTTCTTGTTTTTCTAATGTAGTCTCTTCTCTTAGGTCACTGAATAAAGAAATATCCTAGACTCTTTTCCTTCCTTAGGTTCTCACACATAATAACTCTTGCTTCTAACTAGCCATCTCTATAAATAGATAATTAAGATATTTTGTCATTCAACCTCTATTGTCCATTTCAAAGTTACGTTAGATTGGGTAGGATTCAATGAATTTACCCCTCATTTCATTAGATTCCCTTCTACAGACTTCTCCTTTAATCCTCTTTGAATTTTCCTCAAAATGGTTCACCATGAATTCTTTGCCACTAGCTCATCAACCTTATCTTCAGTTCACACAATCTAAGAAATCAAAATTTTTGGCTTAGATTCATAGAATTCTTGATCTTTCTCATAATACAGACACTCGGCATTTATTGGCTTCTGATGCTCAACACATATCATGTTGCTTGGCATCCTCTCTTAAATCACTCAACATGAACTAAAGTTTACTAGTTCCTGGCACCAACTAAAATTTACTTGACTTGCATTGTTTCACTTAGTTTATACTGAAATTGACTTTGCTCAGCTCCAACTAATTTTTTGCTTAGCTTGTACTAACTTTCTTAGCATCTACTATGCAAAATGTTAAGCTTGGCAAACAAATTTCATTTAACTTGTTCTTGTTAGAAATAATAAAATCAAAATGAACTAAAATTAAAGAATTGTAAATTAATCCAAGAGAGTTTGTGATCAACGTAATTACCATCATTTATAAGAGCTTCCCAAGATCAACACAAAAGAGGAGACAATGATTTTGAAAGGGGAAAGCAAAGAAAACCCCTTGTGAATTATATGAATGAGGCAAATGCCTAAAAATGAAGAAAGAGAGAGAAGGAGATAATGAGGAGCCATAATGCTCATTACATGAACTACATCGTGATTGTGTTGTAGAATGAGAGAGAAGCATCTCTTATAAAGAGATGAGAAGAGGAGTTATTTGTAACTCCCAAGTGAATGATTTTCACATTCATAAGTGTGTGCATAACAAGTGTCATAATCCTCTTAAGGAGGAATAATCTATTTTCCTTAATAAAGGAATTACAAAAAAGACTTGTCCTCACTAGAGGAAAAACAACATAAGGGATACCTTGGTTTATCCCATTTAATCAATACAACCAAGGAAAGATTACCAATTCTAACAAACCCCTTTAATCTTTAATTGGGGAATTACATCAAAGGGTTGTAGACCCAAATTTTTACAATGAAATTTTAAATAACAACAACTTCAACTTTGAGAATGTCTTCAATTGTACAAAAGGTCTCTTGTGAGTCTAGATAGATCTTCATAGAGTGAAGAGAAGTGCATGGATCATTTGAAAGTGTTGCATCTGCAAGTAGGGTAGGTACACCAAATAATAATGTCTTGTATGTGCCTAGATGGATTACCTGAAAAAATAGACACAAGAAACAAGACAACTATCCACAAGGTGTATTTCATCTTATATTCAAATTAGAAATCCTTTTGAACAAGGATAAGAAAACTCTTGTAGAGAAAAGAGAGAAAAAAGTCACATGTCACCACAAAGCAATGGAGTTAACCTGATATCAAGATAAATTATATACTCAAACTATTATCAACAAGGTCAAATTGAGTAAAAAGCTTGATCATTTTTCTCATTAAAAGTATATTATACTAATGCACAAATGACCATAAACAAGGCCAACTAATGATACCTGCATCAATATTGCATCAATGACGTGGATATAGATAGTCCACTAATGAATCATCCCACTACAAGCTAATGGGCTACATCACCATAACTTACATGACTCACGATCTAAGAAATGAAGTATGCAAAGCATTATCACATTAATATATGAAAATAAAGTAAAAGGAGAGAAATTCTGATCAAATAAGTATTATCATGATTTTTTTAGAACACTCAAAGGAATGGATTATGAGGATTTAACAACATATTGCCTTCAGATTAGATCAAATTATCTAAAATTGGAGGAAAAACTCCAATAAAAACATCCTCTTCATTGAGGTGTTGGCATAAAGGTATTTGCCATTAGTGACAACACTCATTATACAGTTCAAACTGAGCGTCGAAGACACAGTTCAAACTAAGCGTCGAAGACACAGTTCAAACCGACTGTCAAAGACACAGTTCAAACCGAGTAAAGTTGCACTTAGTGTTAACCGAGTGGAGTGTTAACCGAGTAAAGATAGAAGCAGTGTTAACCGAGTAAAGATGGGCGCAGTGTTAATCGAGTAAAGATGGACTCAGTATTGGCCAAGTGAAGAAGGACTCAGTGTTAACCGAGCTCAGTCAATTAACAAAGAAATTAGTTTTTACCAAGTGACACTATATCTACCGAGTCACCAATGGTTACCGAGTTCCAGGCAACATTGCATGACTAGTATGAACCGAGCCCCTACCTCTACCGAGTGCATGACGATGTCATGTAATGTAGTGGATGTCATGTATCAAAAGGTCATCAAGTCTGTCTGAGGAACCCGAGTTTATTTTACTATTTGGCCAACTCAGTTATATTTTGTTTACTTGTGTTCAGCCGACCTTGCATCTATAATTACTAAAATGGTATATATATGTGTATAATACAGAGTTGTAATTGTTGTAATGGATAAGAGACATGTATGAATATGTACATATTGTGATACAAGAGACATATGCAAATTCAGTAGCAAAGTAGTATATTAACAAGGTTCACAAGGTGCAGTAAAGATTTCATCAATCACAAGAGGTGATTATTGCAAAGGATCTAATCAAGGTATATGTAGATCTGATTGGTTCATCCTAACAGGTGAATCATATAAAGATCCTCTAACAAGGTAGACTTAACAGTCTTTGTATAAATCTCCTAACAGAGTGCATACTTGTAAAGTATATTTTAAATCCTTTAACAAGGTGGATCTAGCAATCCTCTTTGCTCCTAACAGGGCAGATCACCAGAAGTGATCATTGTATGCCTTAACTGGCTAACTTCCTACTGCAGAAAAGAAGCTTTGTGGGTTTCATCCCCACCCTAGTTTTACTTTCTATTTTGGAAGGTTTCTGGGTCACCAAAATCTCTGTGCATGTGTTATGAATATTTATTTATCTCTTGCATGCATCAGATTAGGTGAATGAATGATTTTCCAGTTTATGTTGACTTAACTTAAAAGTTGTATTGTTACTGATTCACCCCTCCCCTCTCAGTAACTTGTTATATCTTGAATATTTCCAACAATTGGTATCAGAGCTATTTAGTTCTTAGGACAAAGCTTGACAGCTTGAGAAAAGATCAAAGTCAATGGAGATATTCAAACTGGAGAAAGTTATAGAAAATGAAAAGTTAGATCTAGAAATGGTCATGGTTCAACTCAAAGAAGCAAAGGAACATCTTTCTCAATCCCTAAAAAGAAGAAAGGAACTTTCAAGACAAATGAATGACCATCTTTATGTTGAAGAAAGGATTGAAGATTTGTTACCATCAAGTAATTCAGAAGAAGCTGACAAAGCAATCAAAGAACTTCTAGAAAAGAATGGATCTTTGCAAGAAGAGGTAAGAAAGCTTAAAAGAGAGCAAGAAATACAGTCAATCAGGCTATGTGAAGTTTTGGAACAAAGAAACAAAGCACAAGAAGAATTTGAAGATAGAAGTCATGAAATTCATAATCAATCCCATCAGCATGAAGATCTTATAGACCAACTCTCTAATGCAAATGAAGAAATCAGGATTCTCAGAGCACAAAATGAAAGAATAAGGAATGATTTAAACACTGAAAAGCAAATCAATGAAAGTCTACAGAGTGACTTAAGAACTAAGAGACAAATCAATGAAAGCTTGGAAAATGACCTAATCTCTGAAAGGCAAGTCAATGAAAGAATGATGAAATCCCAAACAGATATAAATCAATTAAATCAACAAAATGAGGAAAACCTTCATAGACAAAAGGGTAAAGCTGGTCTTGGACACAAGGAAGAAGGTGAATCCTCCAAACAAGGTGAACGAAGGAATAAAAGACCCACTTGTAATCACTGTGGTAGGTTAGGACATACATCAAACAAATGCTGGAGCAATGGGAAAGCAAAATTCAGTGGCAAATGCTTCAATTGCAATCAGCATGGTCATAAGGCAAATGAGTGTAAAGAAAAACCAAAATTTGAGGGCAACTGTCACAAATGCAAAAATCATGGTCACAAAGCATTCCAATGCAAAACCAAATCATTCAATCTAGTTAAACAGATTTTCAAAGCCATAGTTGGATGGGACTACAACACCTAGTGCAGATGTCGCTATTGTGGAGAATATGGACATTCTGGCATAAATTGTGCTAGACATCACCTAAGGAAAAATGACACTACAATAAGATGCTATACATGTACATAACTTGGTCATATAGCTAAAAATTGCATGAATATCAAAAGAATTGAAGATGAGAAGAAAATCAAAGCAGACAACATTCGAAAGCAAATGAAGCAACAGTGGATTCCAAAATCTACCGAGAAAAATAAATCAAGTAATGGAAATGTCACTCAAGAAATGGGTGATTCCACCATTTCCAAATAATATTCATAAAAGAAAGATTGGAACTACATCCTCCAAGATTTATCCTAAGCAGCTCCAAAGGAAGAAGGATGATCAAATCAGTATTTCAGATACACTTTGACTTCAGGACGGTTCAAGACTTTACCAAGTTCGGTCGAGTGTAACAAAGCTTCATTAACTGAGTAGCAGCTACCGAGTTAGGTCGGTAAGAGACTTTACTGAGTTCAGTCAGGTGCAACAAAGTTTCATTGACTGAGTTGTGTCAACCGAGCAAGGTCGGTTCGTGACCTAACCGAGTTAGGTCAGTACTTCAATGTTTTCATTTGATCGCTGAGTCGATAATATCTACCGAGCTAGTGGATGACAACCTGTCATTTCATCTACCATTGTACCAAAACATTTATGGAAAATTTGTTGTCAAAAGGGGCAAAATTTGATCTCATTTTTCACTGCGAACAAAGAGCTAAGTTATCTTCTGCGATTCCAGAGCGAGCTTAAAGCATTTTCTAGCAAAATTTTTTTTCAAAAGGGCAAAGAATCTATTCAAAATTTTTCTACACCTACCGAGTAGCAATGGCATTCGAAAGTGGCAGCTCCAAGATAAAGAAAGGTTTAGAAATGCTGGTTAGAGGAGAGGAATGGAAGACCCCGAACTTCAAATTGGCACCGGCAATTGCAGAATCATTGGACCCTAACGGTGCTCAGTCACAAATCTCTCCAAAGGTACTTCTTATTAATGACATTCGCTCTCATTTCAAGTGTTCCATTCAAGAACTTGGAAACCTAGAAATTGACAATGCCCTAGGTGAAATGAGCATAGATGGAACCTTGAAACCCGAACATAAACATATTGAAACAAAAGGGTTAACCCATATTTCGCATTTGCCAAGGAAATTTCAAGTAAAATGGGTTAGGTATGTACTCAGTTGGGTTCACAATGGCCAATTGTGGTTAGAGCAACCAGTACCTATCACTAAGAAAATGATTAGCAAAATTACTGGACTCCCCATGTTGAGCAAAGCCAAGACTACCAAAACCCTAGGTCGAGAAGAATTGCAGAGACTAACCCAAGTAGAATGGGATGGCAGAGGACTTAAGCTCAGTACAGTAACTGACGTTGAATTGAGATTTGGCATTCATGTCATTGCTCATAAAATCTACAGTTCAAGCCGACCAAACAGTGTATCCTGTGAAGCTGTGGATTTGGCATATAAAATAGTAAAGAAGAATGTAGAGTTTGATTTATTGAAATTGCTTTTGTCCCAATTCAATAAAAATATGGAAAGCATAAGGACTTCCAAGAACAACTCCTGTAAATTTGGTTCACTTTTGATTTGTTTGTTTTTCTATGTTCTAAAGTCCTTTCCATCTAAAGGATCAATAGTATGGGAAAAGGATATCCCAATTCTTTATCAAATTAATGAATTCGTCGCCGAATTAGGTGAAAATTTTGATAGTATTTTGGATAGTTATTTTGAAGAATTTAAGGAAAGGATGAACAATAGGTTCCAAATTCCTCCAAGACTTGTTGAAGAGTACAAGGAAGATGTATGTTTCATGGTAGACTATGACAAGGTATACATACAGGCAGTTAGGCCTCGAGTAGCATGGGTGAAACCTCTTCCCTATGAGGTAAATATTGATGAAACCAGGGACATCATAGAAGCACTGGTAAATGAACCTGTAGACCCAAGGCAACCAGTTTTTGGAACATATGATGAAGCTAAGGACAGAATTGAGCTTCAAATTAAAATCCCTCAGGCCATTAGCAAAGGAAAGAGGAGCATAGCCAAACTAAAAACAGATGTTGGCCCTCTCATGATAACAGAAGGGAGAGGAGAAGATGAAGAAGAGGAGGAAACCGAGTCTGAGAAAAGAAGAAAAGCCTCAACGAAAGAAAGGTAAGGTGACTATCACCAAACCTACAAAGCAAACTACTGTAGTGTTCTCTAGGAGAACAAGATAGGGAAAGAAGGAACCTATACTTGTTAAGCCTCCACTCACCCTTAAGGAAAGACTGAAGCAATTAGATGCAGGAGCTAGCTTCACAAACTTCAAAGCATTGAAGTTTGAAACTAGAACAGAATAGGAGAAAATGCAGATTGAGGAACTGGTACTGAAAAAAATGGGTAAATGGAAATACTCCCCAGACTAGATAGCCTCTCAGATCTCCAAAGAGCTATTGGAGAGGTTGCAACCAAGATGGGAAGCTACAACGAAGATTGTCAAAGACATTTATGAGCAAACCCTGAGGAATCTCCTGCCGAGTCTCACTGATGCTGAAGTGAAGAAATCACTAAAAGACCATGAAGGTAACATGATGATTAGATTCCACACTTGTTTGATACTTGTCAAAGACATTGAGCATGTAGTTAATGATGCAACAAACATGTGGAAAATAGCTATCATCTACACAAACCTAGTGATGATACTATTGAAATCAAGGACAATGACAACAGTGATGATAATGATGATGATGATGATGGTGATGACATTGAAGACATTCTAGAAGACCTGCATTCATTAATGTTAGAAGTTGAGGAAGAAGCTGAAAGAGAAATGAAGGAAGAAGCAGAACAAGCTAAGGAGGAAGAAGATCCACGAATAATTGCAGCCGAAGTCATTGCATCTCTTCCTCACTCTCCACCTAAAACAAGTACATCAACTGTGGAGATAGCTTCTACTGGTGAGATTGTGAGCTCAATAGCCTCATCAATTGATCAATCTTCACCTATCTCCTCTCAGCCTCGGGTACAATCTATGCAAGTGTCTACCACTTCATTAACCGAGCTGCAGCCACCTTCTTTGACCGAGTTATCCTCAGTCACAGCAGTAAGTTTTTCAAGTATATCAACTTCTACTGTAGAGTATACAGTAAGTGTACCTACATGTACTACAATTTTGACTTCTCCTCCAATTTTGACAACTATTAGTTCTCCCACTCCATCCTGTACAAAAATGTTGGGAGCAACACCAATTTTTGATACTATTAGCACTTCTCTCAGTCCTTCTCTAGTTAGTCCTATTCCAGTTTTGTTAGCTAGTCCAGCATCATCAACTATTGTTTCAATTTCAAAGGGCAAAGGTGCAGTCACTGTAGAAAAACCAAAGAGATACATGTTTTCCAGTAAGGTAGTGGATGAGGAAATAGATCTGGATAAGGACATTGTCATTCCTAAATTAGATCTAGATACTACATCAGTTGATGAAATGAGAACGCTCAGTTAGCTATTAGAGCAGAAAGCTAGGCAAAAATAGCTGAGGCATGAGAGAGACCAGGAATATAGCATTATTGAGAATGCTAAGAATATCATAACAGATGCTATAGGTGTTGAAGTAGATTCTACTCAACACATTTTGATTCAGTTAGAAGAGGCTGTATATAAATTCAATGATGACACCTCTAGCCAAGAGAAATTGATTGAAAAGGTAGAGAAGAAATTTGACAATAAGGTGCTTGAGCACATTGCTCAGCATATTGTAGTAAAACAGGTAGAATTGTCTACAATTTTGAGTAATTTTGAACATTCTTTTAATAATGTAACTTCACTTTTTGGTAAACTCTGTGATGTTACCGAGTTTACTAAGGAAATAAGAGAAAAGTTGAATAAAATTGATATGGATATGAAGGTTAGTGCCCAAATGCTGCAATCTGACCATAGTGCAAGTTCGTCCCATCATCTGAGAATAAGGTTTTTGTCAGAGAAACAGGTAGAATTGCTGAGAGAGGAAGCAAGGATCAGGTCTACTCTAATTGACATCTAGAATATGATCCTTTCTATCATGGACACAATGTAGAAGCATATTGCTCATTCTAAAATATTGATCCATGACAACAACTTCTCTATTGCAGATCACATGATTGAACTCTCTACAGAAGTTCAAATTGCACTCTCCACCAGCAAAATTTTGCAAGAAAATTGGGATAAGACTTTGGCTCTTATTCTCAAGGTACATTCAGAATTTATCTCTCATTTTGGAATCTCTGTGTAAATATATACTATTTGGCATTATTGTCAAAAAGGGGGAGATAGACTTCAAGAGCTAACTATGCAAAAGATATATGTATTGACTTATAAATACTGTACATATTGTATGGGGGAGATATATGTAAATAAAAGGATATGTGTTGCAAGATTTGCAAAAAGATCAATTTTGAACTGTATGTCATTTTTATTTTGCACATAAACTTTGATTCATGATTGTTTTTGTCACTAATGCCAAAGGGGGAGATTGTTGGCATAAAGGTATTTGCCATTAGTGACAACACTCATTATACAGTTCAAATCAAGCGTCGAAGACACAGTTCAAACCGAGCATCAAAGACACAGTTCAAACCGAGTAAAGTTGCACTTAGTGTTAACTGAGTGGAGTGTTAACCGAGTAAAGATAAAAGCAGTGTTAGCCGAGTAAAGATGGACGCAATGTTAGCCGAGTGAAGATGTACTTAGTGTTAACCAAGTAAAGATGGACTCAATATTGACCGAGTGAAGAAGGACTCAGTGTTAACCGAGCTCAGTCAGTTAACAAAGAAATTAGTTTTTACCGAGTGACACTATATCTACTAAGTCACCAATGGTTACCGAGTTCCAGGCAACATTGTATGACTAGTATGAACCAAGCCCCTACCTCTACCGAGTGCATGACGATGTCGTGTAACGTAGTGGATGCCGTGTATCAGAAGGTCATCAAGTCTGTCTGAAGAACTCAAGTTTATTTTACTATTTGGCCGACTTAGTTATATTTTGTTTACTTGTGTTCAGCCAACCTTGCATCTATAATTACTGAAATGGTATATATATGTGTATAATGCAGAGTTGTAATTGTTGCAATGGATAAGAGACATGTATGAATATGTACATATTGTGATACAAGAGACAGATGCGAATTCAGCAGCAAAGCAGTATATTAGCAAGGTTCACAAGGTGCAGTAAAGATTTCATCAATCACAAGAGGTGATTATTGCAAAGGATCTAGTCAAGGTATATGTAGATCTGATTGGTTCATCCTAACAGGTGAATCATCTAAAAATCCTCTAACAAGGTAGACTTAACAGTCTTTGTATAAATCTCCTAACAGAGTGCATACTTGTAAAGTATGTTTTGAATCCTTTAACAAGGTGGATCTAGCAATCATCTTTGCTCCTAATAGGGCAAATCACTAGAAGTGATCATTGTATGCCTTAACCGGCTAACTTCCTACTGCAAAAAAGAAGCTTTGTGGGTTTCATCCCCACCACAGTTTTACTTTCTATTTTGGAAGGTTTTTGGGTCACCAAAATCTCTGTGCATATGTGTTATGAATATTTATTTATCTCTTGCATGCATCAGATTAGGTGAATGAATGATTTTCTAGTTTATGCTGAATTAACTTAAAAGTTGTATTGTTACTGATTCACCCCTCCCCTCTCAGTAACTTGTTATATCTTGAATATTTCCAACATGAGGAACAAAAATGGAAAAACATGGAGGGAAACTCCATAAATAGCAACCTTTCAAAGTAGAGCATATAGAATAAAATGGAGGGAAACTCCATATAAATATCAATCTTTCAAAGTGGAACAAGTAGAACCAAATGGAGGGAAATTCCATATAAATACCATCCTTTCAAAGTGGAACAAGTAGAACCAAATGGAGGGAAAATCCATATAAAGTAAGTGCACACCATTATAGGATGGACGGATACTCCATGGGCCAGATAAGGAAACTATGTATCAGTTATATTGAGGGGACCTTCACAATATGAATCAAATATAACTAAGGGGACCTTCTTAGTTAACCTTGAAAAATTGGCTCCCTATGCAACTTACAAAGAAAAACCTTGAATAACTTCATATAAATCAATGGTATAAAACCATAAATTTCCACCATGGGCATTAAACAATGCTATTAAAGCATACAATTGCAACTATGTGTGAATCAATAGATAACAATAAAGTTGAAGGCAAATGTTTAAGATAACTCATAATCCAAAATTTTTGAGGTAAATGAAGTAATATTTGGAAGAGTAATGATCACAATAAAGAATATGGATATCAGGTAGGAAAACTCCATTGAGGGTGAACATGGGTACTATATTGAAGGTGTTGAATTATAAAACATATTTACATTCATGAAACATATAGAAACATAGTTGAGTATACACAAGTACACTCACAATTTACTAGTCATAGTAGGCATAATAGTTTGTATATTTATCTGGGTATATATGTGTGCACCCATATATACATGAATAAATATACCTCAAATATCATGGTATGAAATCTCAAAAGTAAGATCATAGAAAATAGGATCATATCGAACTCATAGAAAGTCAATGGTCAATAGAACATAATTATTTGAAGTAAAGCACTATCAAATGATATTACGAAGAAAAAAAATTATAACTTCTAGGCCTTGAAACATACTAAAGATAAATGTCAATGAAAAATCATAACTTCTAGGCCTTGAAACATACTAAGGATAAAGTATGAGCCAGATACTTTGACCTTAATAAAACTAAAAACTTTGTCATAACCTTTCTCTATCAACATAACTTAATAGTTTTGAGAAAATCCAATCAAGCACTCGGTGCTTCCTAATATATATGTTACTTACCTTGCAAAATATACTGTAGCTTCAACTCTAGTTACCATGGATTCCATCACATGTCATATAAACATTTTCCTTACCTTCACCAATAAAGTATAAAATGGAGGCCAAATTTTGAAAAAAGAGAGGTACCAAATAAGATTATATTTGAATGATAAAAATAATTACGATACATGATATTAGAAAGCTAAGGATGGAAACTCAAAAAAATAACATGAATATGTCAATAAGGGGGCTAGAAAAGACTGCCTTCATTTTCCATATAGCTTTGCTTCGAAAGAGAGTTTTGAAAAACTAAAAGAATTAAAATAAATAGGTCAAATATTGGCAATTAGAAAATAATAGCATGCAAATATTTAGAGCAATGTGTATATAAGTAAAGATTTAGATGGACAAATAGAAGTTAGAAACTAAATTGCTAAAAAAGATAAGATATACATTTTTTATTTTTTTTAACTTTGCATAGAAAATAATATAAAGAAATGATGAATTATTTAATAAATTAACAAAAATTTAGATAGAAAATATACAAATAAAAGAACTGACATATATTAAACTGATATTTAGTTGAAAAAAAACTTCTTCTATATTTCATAGTTAATTAAAGGTTTATATGCATAAATAAAATCTTAGTAAAATTCAAAAAGAATATATATATTTATTAAACAAAAATTCAACTTTTAAAAAAATTGAAAGATGACTACATTAACTTTACTCCTTTCAAATTAGAATTCACGTGGCTGCTAAAAGACATATATTATTGTTTTCTTTGAAAATAAATCTAAGGCAAAGAGGTGAGGGACAAATGTTTTTAAATATTTATAAAAAAACTTACGATAAGGAAACACCTTTTACATTTCTATCCTCATAGTAATTAATCTCAGTGGTTGCAAAGGCAACATCATTTTTTTTAAATAATCAACTCACCCAACCGAAGATGAATAGGCACCAAGATGATGAGTCAATTTGCTAAAATTAAGGGCCCAAACTTCAGGCTGAAAAATACTTGTGTGCCCACATATCAGGAAGAATTAAAAAAGGAACTTAAAGCATAAAGATAGCGATAGGATGAAACTTTTCTTTTGTTCTATTTTCTTAATAAAATAATGACTAAAATTTTCTATTGCATACAGAGAAAAACACTTCAATGTTAATTTAACTAAACTTTAAGAGTTTTATTGAAAAAAATATAATGTTATATTTTACTTGGAACTTCAAGATGACAGGTGTAGAATATGTTTAAAAACTTTAGCACAATTAACTAAATCAAGATCGATGGACAAAGAATATGAAGAATAATTATATGCAAAGAAAAGAAAACACATTACTGACTTAGTAAGCACAGTAAATGTTAGGAGTAATTATCTAAGGAGAATATCATGAATTAAAAAAAGATAGATAATAATTATAAAAAAAAAGCAATCAATGATGAACGTATACAAGAACAAAGTCTTGCAAAGAACTAAAATCAACGAATATTTTGTAGCTGAATATAATAATTATCCTGAAAGGAAACATTTGTTGTAGAAGGAAAATGAACAATGCTCAGAAAACATTGAGCAAGTGGGCAAGGATGCCTCTAACAAATCTGAGAAAAATAATTAAATGTTACACAACCAATAAACTGGTAGAGAAAGGAATAATAACTTTGAATGTAAATAAAAATGGAAGAAAATGAGTTTGCACCCAACTAAAGCTGAATAAATAATGACAGAGAAAATATGAAATGAATGATTACTTCTTATTTTTAATGATTCAATTGTAAACGCTTGTTCGAGTCCTTTAGTTGTCTGCTCATTATTCAGTGCTACTTTACCTTATTCTGTTGAGGAGCTTTCTTGGCCCATCATGCATGATCCAATTCGAATACTTGTTGGTAGAAAAAATACAGTTGATACAAAAAAGACTGCTATATGTTGGAAGTGAGGAAGGCAAACTTGTTGCCCTCAGGGAAATTTTCAAGGAGAGTTTGAAACCTCCTATATTGATATTTGTTCAAAGTAAAGAACGAGCAAAAGAACTTTACAAAGAGCTAGTATTTGATCAAATAAAAGTTGGCAACATCCATGCTGATCTCACTCAAGCACAGCGTGAAAGCACAGTGGAGAAATTTTGTGAGGGTAAAACATGGGTTTTAATTGCAACTGATGTCATTTCTTGAGGAATGGACTTTAAGGGTGTCAAGTGTGCCATTAATTATGATTTTCCTAAATCAGTTGCTGCATACATCCATCATATTGGTCATTGTGGAAGAGCAGGGCGAACAGGGGAAGCGATAACCATGTATACAGAAGATGATGTTGCCTTTTGTGTAATAAAGCTAATGTCATGGTGGCCTCTGGTTGTGAAGTCCCTTCATGGATTTTGAGTTTTTCGAAGCTGAGGAAGAGAAATAAAATACTCGGACACAAAAAAAAAAGAGTAGATTTGGAAATGTTGCTCAAAAGAAAATATTGCTAGAATATAGTGAGCACTGAAAACCACAAAGAAGAGCCTCTGAATGGGAGAAAAGAAAACAAGTAGAAAAAGACAACAGAGAGATGGAAGGAGATGATCGCAGAACTGGTGATCTTGAATGTATCATTTCTGCAGTGGAATCAATATCACCACAACTCTTCAAGGATAGGGACCTACATGAACCCAATACAGGGGAGCTTACACGAGCTGCAAAGAAAGACATATATTTTATTTTTCTGCAGATTCAAACACCTAAAACACTTCACATAAAAGCCCGAAACACATAAATGCTAGATTTGTAAAAAGACCAAGTTTGAAGCTCCTTCCTTAATACACAAATATGAACTGAACAGTCCACGTTTGAAGCTTCTGTAGTGAAAAAGCTTTGTGGGTATTTGAGAAAAAAACATTGTAAACCATTGCTATTTTAACAGAGAAACTCTTTCCCCAATCATGAAACCTATATTGACATCAAATAGATAAACATCGATGGATTGAATGCTTAATGGGAAAACCCAAATGTTTCAAGACACACAAGAACTTCAATCTGCGAATCTCCTCTATACGGCTTCGCAGATTAGTTTTAAAGTTTTCTATGAGCCTTCAAAAAGAACAATAGTAGAATCATGTTGGGAAAGAATAGAGATACACAAAGATACTAACAATATATATAAATACCCAAAAATATATAAATTACAATTTTAAATTTTCAATAGAGATATGAATTGGTTTTAACCATTGAATATAATCATAAATAAGATTATTTAAGTGTTCCCTACAATGAAACTAGCAGTAGAATAATGTTATATTTATCTTGTTTTGGGTGAAAATCCTCCAAAACAAGTGAAAAAAAAAAACTAATTTTTAACAAGAAAACTCTTTGGTCGCAAGCCTTCAAAAAAAAGGGTTAAAAAAATATAAATAACTTTGCAACATAAAAAAATATTAAGAAAAGAAAAATTTTGTAACTTCAAACATATCTTTCAACAAGGGTAAAAATCTGCATGCACAAAGTGTTAGAATGAGTTTTCAAATGCAATAAACTCTTCTCTCAAGAGTTTCTCTTAAACAAGGTGAGCTCCAATGAATGACAACCTTCACACAAACTCAAAAAAAGGATTATAATGCTCTGATACCATGTTAGAAATAATAAAATCGAAATGAACTAAAATTAAAGAATTGTAAATTAATCCAAGAGAGTTTGTGATGAACGTAATTACCATCATTTATAAGAGCTTCCCAAGATCAACACAAAAGAGGAGACGATGATTTGAAAGGGGAAAGCAAAGAAAACCCCTTGTGAATTATATGAATGAGGAAAATGCCTAAAAATGAAGAAAGAGAGAGAAGGAGATAATGAGGAGCCATAATGCTCATTACATGAACTACATCGTGATTGTGTTGTAGAATGAGAGAGAAGCATCTCTTATAAAGAGATGAGAAGAGGAGTTATTTGTAACTCCCAAGTGAATGATTTCCACATTCATAAGTCTGTGCATAAGAAGTTTCATAATCCTCTTAAGGAGGAATAATCTATTTTCCTTAATAAAAGAATTACAAAAAAGACTTGTCCTCACTAGAGGAAAAACAACATAAGGGATACCTTGGTTTATCCCATTTAATAAATACAACCAAGGAAAGATTACCAATTCTAATAGTTCTTTTAAACTTAATCAGTGTAACCAACCTTTGCAACCTTAAGTAGATTATCAATGCACTATAATATCACTATCTTAATTGATTCATGTACTTCTTTTCATATCATAACTCAACCTTTCCTCTAGGTGTTATTATTACCTCATTTGATCAAATCCTCTTCATCAATCAAATAAATGATAGTACTTAAATCATATAAGAAATTATCTTACTATTGGGCAATCATTTTGCACGAGGTAAATGACAAGAATCCATTGTGCAATTCCTCTCTTGAAAAGTTAATCTTTTGGGATCAACTCCAAGGTTCAATATTTTTTTTGCAACATACCAAAATCTACTCAGTTGAAGATAAATGTGATTGTTCACAAGGAGGCCTTTTCTACTTCTATTATGATCTTGGAATGAAGTAAACATGTTCGTTGTCTAAAAATAATACACCAAAGAACAATGTTTTTGTATTTTCTAGTTTTTCAATGAATGTAATTCTAACAGTGCAACTAAAATGAATTCCTATTCTAACAAAGGGTTAGCAAAGCAAATAACGAAACTAAAATCAAATAACGTGAAATTGAGATAACTTGAAATTGAAATCCTAAATAGACATAAGCTATAGAAAATAACATGGTGTGAGTTAAACTTTTGAAGAAATCAATAGGAAACCAATGAAAATAGGAGCAGTGCTTCCTAGAATCCATTGATGCAATCGTCGGTGAGAAACTTTAATAATCATATGATATTTCACCTTTCATCAAATTGCAAGGCCACAGAAAGTGCCCTCATGAGAGACAAAAAGCTATGCAGACACAATTTGATGATCTTTTCTCAAGCTCAAAATGTCAGCAGAATTTGTAAATCTATAGCAAACACCAAAACTAAAAGATCACACAACCAGAAACAATGCAATAAACCTTTGGCTCAATCACAATCTCATGAACAAAATTCACAAAACAATGGCACAATCAGGCAAGAATCACTACACTCCAAATGCGAGCACCAAAAGCATAATTTTATTGCATAATAATGGTGGCCCTTATTACATATTACAATGGGGCATTGATAAGAAATCATCTCTTCAATTTGCATTGAGAGTGAGAGATATCTCCATGCAATAAAATGCTTTTAAAAAATTAAAACAAACTAAATATATATAGACTAACAATTAATCTGGTGCTTAGAGGGACTTCATCCATATTTTATTCATTAACTAGATGCATGAGCCCTTTACATGTCAAAAACAAAGAAATTATGAGAGATAAAGTAGGAGGAAGCTTTTAGTCAAAGTAGGAGCATCTGGAGGTGCCAAAATTAGAAGCTAGTCCTTCACTAAGCATGTGCTGAAGTTAAACTGCTATCAGAATTCATTTTTGATGCATGGAAAGCACTATTTTTGGAACAAGTAGTTAATTTTTGGTGCACCTCTGAACTGTGGAGCTACGGACCTGCACACCTGTGAAGTTGCAGACTTGCGCACCTCAGATGCTCAATTTGCCAAAAAATCAAAGTTCTCAATTTTGAAAATGGTTTCTGGGTTTTGCTCAAATGAGATTTTAGATAATTTTATGTGTACATTATTTGCCCCTTTTTGATGATTTATACCCTCTTTATAGCCAATCACTTTCATAAACTTGAACTCCTTCAGCTTCTTCAATCTAAAATCCCAAGGCACCCACATTGAATCTTGTTATTAATAGTTGCATAAGATGAGGAACATGTTTTGCTTCATGTGTCTAACCTCTATATCTTTGACCTTTGTCTTCTTTCCAACTGCCCTATCCTTCCTGGTGAGAAACCAAGTGATCTAGATGATAAAAATTTTGAAACCTTTTCATATTTTTTCACAAGTTTTTCTAGGCATTTTTAAATGGCTCTTTCGGAGGTCTTCTGCTCAAAATTTGAAGTCAAAACCTTCATCAGTCCCTAAAACTAGGCAATCAAAGGCTCACTATTTTAGAGACTAAAATTAGATCTTTAGTTCTTCTCACCAACGGTGTAAACAGTTTTGAATTTTGAGCTCTAGGTCAAAAGTTATGACCCCGATAAGTTGGGGATGCCTTTTTTACCTACACAAAGAAGCAAATATTAGTCTGTAGAGTTGAAAAATACATAATTAAGACACACCCTAATGACACCAGAACAAAAACTCTAAAAACTAGTTACTCAAAAAAACCAAACAAAACCTTAATTTTAACCTTAGCAAGCACAAAAAATAAAAAATAAAAAATAGCACACTTGGCACACCTGATAGGTGCACCTAATGCACTATTTCTTTTAGCAAAAGTTCATTTTTTTGGGAGGTGCGCAACACGGGGATTGATGGCGCACACCACAGAGCGGGCGCATGTGAAATGGAGGTGCACGCACGACACAAAGTGGACAAGTGCACAGAGGAGTGGGGTTTTTGGAAGTGTGCATGACATGAAAGGACACACGACATGCGCGATGCGCACAAGTGGGTGTCCGATGCGGTGCACGGTGCTTGTGGCAGGCACACGGTGCATTGTGGCAAGTGAGGCATGTTGGCCCATGTGCAGTACTTATGAAGCACCCACAAGGAACATTGACACATGCGTGTGGTGCTTTAGTGCGTGCACGAGATGATGGAGGTGTGCGTGTGTAGCCTCTCTTTTTTGTGAATTTTATATTTTTTATGACTTTTTTGATTTTTTTGAATTTTTGGTTTTTTTTCAATTTTTCAAGTTTTTACTCTTTTGACTCTTCAAATTTTCCAGATCTTGAATTTTAAGTCCAAGGATCTGAAAAAAAAGTAGGGGGTTTTTGGAAGTGCACGTAGGTGGGTGTCTGAGTAGTGCACGGCACTTGTGGCACGCACGCATGGCATTTATCACGCACACGACATTTATAACATGCATGGGGATGATGGTGGTACATGCACACGACCTTTTTTTTGTAAATTTTATATTTTTTATCAATTTTTCGATTTTTCAAATTTTTAGTTTTTTTTATTTTTCAAGTTTTTACTCTTTTGACTCTTCGAATTTTCTAGATCTCGAATTGTGAGTCCAATGATCTGAAGAAAAAAAAGTAGGGGGTCCCCATTCCTTGTGGGGAATGGGGCGTGTGTTGCAGAACCACAACAAATAGCCCCAACAAAAAAGGAAGAAATGACAAAGGCATTTCTTCATCAGCAAACATTTTTTTGATATGTGTCCAACACCAACTAAATCATGAATATTCTAAGCTTATTTTGAGTCCGTTTATAGTGAAAACCTTAGAATCTCAAATCTCCAAGTTTAGAGTGTTTCTAGTGTATCCATTTCCTTTGACATCTTAGAATGCAATCTACCAAAAATCTCTAACAACTTGGAGACAATCTTCCACCCCATCCAATCCATTCATCGGGAATCTTAACGAAAGTTGTTTATTGATCCTTTGTCTGACCAGATGAGAGAATCAGTTCTAAGGGCTCTTAATGGGTTATCACTTTTTACTTGAAGTCCTAGTAATCTTCTAAATACTAGCTTCTTATAGCTTGCAATGTTTCCATTTGATTCTTCAATGAACTAGCTTATTTAGAGTGCATATCCCTATAATTGGATTACCTTTCTTAGACCTTGTAGAATCCTTCATTCTTAACACGTTCTTTTCTTTTCTTTTTTCTTTCTATACCTTGACCATGCTTAGACTATGTGGCCAAGACATTGGTGTCGTTTCTCAGATTCAATCTTTAGTGAACATCCCTTGCCTTCCTCTTTTAAGAACTTTTAGAAACTCTCATGCCAAACAATGATCTTAGCAATTCCTCCGAGAAGATCCTTCTATTTGAACTAGTGGGGTTTGGACTATCCCTTGTTGCCTTTATCCTTGGTTCAAAAACACCTAAGATAATCAATCTTTTAAATTTGCAAAGTGTTGGGAACTTGTCAATCTGCAACTCTGAATTCAAGACTGAAAGTAACATTTGTTCCTTAATTGGTATAAGAAACAAAACCAGTTAAACTATTTTGACAAAGAAATACCTCTTCCCAAAAGTTGAAACCAAAAAGTGGTTTAATGAGATACGTAAAGATAAAACCTTGATTGTACCTAACCCCTAGACTAACACAACTAAAAAAGAAAAGAAGCAGATAGAAATGAAACCCAAACAAAAAGATTCGACTCAAAGAAAACTAATGCCTAACTAGAAAGACTAAAAAAACTAAGAAAAATAAAAACAAAAACTTATATACAGAAAACCTTGAATAATAAGAATGTGGGGTAGTTGTAAGTAGATTTCTCATTATGTGCAATAGTGATGAACCACCCCATATAGTTCTCAAAAATGCTAACTTGTCTTTCTACTCAGAAAAATAAAGTTTGGACAATCTTGGTTCAAATTTTGGGCACAAATCACACAAAATTAGAAGTTGTGGTAACTCTTTATGACCATGATTAATTTACAAACAAGTTCTTTTACCTTTAGCATCATATTCAAATTGAAAATCATCAAATTAAGAGGGATACTGAAAAGATATCACCTAATCCAGCAAGTGCCCCACCATAGGGGTACACTCACAGATTGTAATTTCTCCTTCTAGCGGTCTTATCTCATGGTTCACAAACTCACTCACACATGGAAACACTTTAGGTTCCTTTTTAGTAGAAAAATCAATCACCAACCTTCCTTTCTAATTACAAGATACATTACTATCATCGATCAAAATGTTTTTGCCCTTATGTCCCAAAGAAGCCTATTCAAAGTCGTACTTTCCCTCCATTGTGATCTCCCAAGCTAACAACAGATCAAGACAACTTTCTTCTAAATGGAACCCAAATGGATGGATTCTACATGATTCATTTATTGCATGGTTTGATGTACATGTAGAATACTTTTAAATAGACATTTCCTCAATCAAGCTTGAGACCAAATTGAGGACTCTATCCATCTCTTCTAATGACAAATCTTTTTCTGATAGAGGTATCTTATCATTTTTCAATGGGGAATCAATATCAAAATAGGAAGAATTGATATCTTCTCCTTGATGACTTTCTGATTCAAAAATCTCACCAACCTCGGGATCCTCTGCATTTTCATCACCTTTTGCAACTTCATGGAGTTTTGGAACTTCAAAAATTTTCACACCTTCAAAATTTCTTGGCATATCCACATTTATTGAGACATCAATAATTGGAAGAATTTCTTCATTGAATGGGAACACAAACTTCTCATGACCATCTTCATCATTTTGTCCTCCTATAGATTTATCATATGATTCAATCATCATTGCACTAAACTGCAAAGGTTGTTCCTCCATGATTTAGGGAGGCTGATTCAAAACATCATTGTACCCATATCCATTTTCACTTAGTCTCATACCTCTAATACCATTATTCTCATTGTTGATATTACTATAAAGGCAAAAATTTTCACTCTGATTTTGAGAATAAATGTTTTGGGCAACAAGTTGCCTTGGATGATCACCTTGATTTCTTGAGGAATTTGACTTTATTTTGATGAGTTCATTGGAAATAAGAGACATCATCTCCTTTATGGCCTTAAATTTTGTCGCCATATTTTTCTCGAGTTTAGCAAGTGGAGAAGTCCTTTGCTCAAAGAATATAGTCTTTTGGGGCTCATATCCTGAATATGTAATTGTTGACATTGGAGCAACACTAACCTACTTTGTGAATGTAATAGCCTCTTTGAAGACCTTTTCAATGATATCAATGTCTCTAGGTGGGAGCCTTCTTAGAAAAATAGAAGTTAATGAATCCATTGTTCCAAAATAGACCTGGATGGCAGCCTCTTGTGGCATAACATAAGGAAACTCCATTCTTTGATACATCCTATAGAAGCGATGATTAAATTGT
Source organism: Cupressus sempervirens (assembly GCA_028749045.1). Taxonomy (NCBI): domain Eukaryota; kingdom Viridiplantae; phylum Streptophyta; class Pinopsida; order Cupressales; family Cupressaceae; genus Cupressus; species Cupressus sempervirens. The sequence continues at coordinate 131,632,982 of CM053786.1, read as the reverse complement.
GAAATAGTCTCGTGAGGATCCCTCTTAATTGAGTTGAACTGATGATGTAGGAGAGCTGGATCGATATAGATCTTGAATTGTTCTAGAAACTTTCTCTCAAAAGATTTTTAATACCTTATTGATGCCGGTGGTAGATTGAGGTACCAATTGAATGCCATTTCTCCTAAAGTGTACGAAAAAGGGTAGCATACCACATCCATATGCTGAATCTGGTTTTGATTACAAATCTCCTAGAGAATTTTAATATGATCTTCTATTGTTCATGATTCTCCATAGATGAACTATGGGAAAAACTTTTAAGATTTCTGGGCAATTCATGTAATGGTCCAGTTAGGTTCAAAAGTGAACTTTGGGCATTGAAGAAAGACATGGTGCATAATGATAGAAATGTGTGAAGTAGAATGTAAAGCAAATGATGATGCTGAAATGTGTAATGTAAATGGGTGGAGTTCTCGGTATCCCTTTATCACTGCATGATTTGTGGAAGTAGGTAAGCTCAAGAAACTTGTGTGCACTTGGTGAAGATCTTAATGCTCACTGAAATGGGGATTCTAAGTCAAAACCCTCTAGTTTGCATCAATTTTAGAAAAAGTGCACCTCTACAGAAGTACACTTTCTCACTTTTCTAAATTTTGTGCACCACAAAGTTTTGCACACCTATGCACTTATGTAGCTACAGACCTATGCACCTAGGCACCTAAACTTTTGAAAAACTCAAAAAAAATTATGAACTTGTGCAAAGCGCAGATTATTGCAAAAGTGTAAAATTGTGAAACTTTGACAAAAAAAAATTCTTCTTTTCTAGGAGTGTGAAGTCAGGCCCTCCTTCTAGCACCACTTCTATTGGGCAGTTATTTTGCATGAGGTCAACAACAAGAATCCATTGCATAATTCCTCTCTTGAAAAGCTAATCTTTTGGGATCAACTCCAAGGTTTAGTATCTGTCTTGCGATGTACCAAAATCTACTCAGTTGAAGATAAATGTGATTGTTCACGAGGAGGAATTTGCTAGTTCTATTATGATCTTGAAATGAAGTAAATTTGTTCGCTATTTCAAAATAATACACCAAAGAACAATGTTTTTGTATTTTTTGGTTTTTCAATGAATGCAATTCTAATAGTGCAACTAAAATGAATTCTTATTCTAACAAGGGGTTAGCAAAGCAAATAAAAAAATTGAAAGAAAATAATGCGAAATTGAAATAACTTGAAATTAAAATCCTAAATGGATATAAGCTATAGAAAATAACATGCTACAAGTTAAACTTTGAAAGAAACTGGTAGGAAACCAATGAAAACAGGAGCAATGCTTCCTAGAATTTGTTGATGCAATCGTCGGTGAGAAACTTTAACAATCATATGATATTTCACATTTCATCAAATCGCAAGGCCACGAAAAGTGCACTCATGCGAGACAAAAAGCTATGTAGACACAATTTGATGATCTCTTCTCAAGCTCGATACATCAGCAGAATTCATAAATCTGTAGCAAAGACTAGAACTAAAAGATCACACAACTATAAAAAAAACACAATAAACCTTTGGCTCAATCACAATCTCATGAACAAAATTCACAAAACAATGACACATTCAGGCAAGAATCACTACACTCCAAATGCGAACACCAAAAGCATAATTTTATTGCATAATAATGGTGGCCCTTGTTACATATTACAATGGGGTATTTATAAGAAATCGTCTCCTCAATTTGTGTTGAGAGTTAGAGATATCTCCATGCAATAAAATGCTTTGAAAACATTAAAACAAAATAAATATATACAAACTAACAATTAATCTGGTGCTTAGAGGGACTCCATCCATATTTTATTCATTAATTGGATGCATGAGCCATTTACATGTCAAAAACAAAGAAATTCTAAGAGATAAAGTAGGAGGAAGCCTTCAATCGAAGTAGGAGTGTCTAGAGGTGCCAAAATTAGAAGCTAGTCCTTCACTACGCATGTGTCAAAGTTAAACTACCGTTAGAATGAATTTTCAATGCATGGAAAGTGCTATTTTTGGAACAAGTAGTTAACTATCGGTGCACCTCTAAATTGCAGACCTGCGCACCTATGAAGTTGTGGACCTGCACACCTTGGAAGCTCAATTCGCCAAAAAATCAAAGTTCTCAATTTTGAAAACAATTTTTGGATTTTTCTCAAATGGGGTTTTAGATCACTTTGTGTGTACATCATTTGCCCCTTTTTGATGATTTATACCCTCTTTATAGCCAATCACTTTCATAAACTTGAACTCCTTATGCTTCTTCAATCTAAAATCCCAAGACACCTGCATTGAATCTTGTCATTAATAACTACATAAGATGAGGAACCTGTTGGTGTTTGAAAACGTTACCCATTTCCAATTACCCTAATCAGAACAAGATGCATCTAGGGGCAGCTAACTCCCATTATCAACACATCCATTCAGACACCAGGCCAACTATAAGGCATGACCCTTCTTCTACTTCAGGCTCTGCAAAACCTAGGCGGGTAGACCTGTAGATTGTTTATATGGTACCAGTTGTAAAAGCATACACTGAATCTAATATGAAGCAGATAAAACCCTTATTTCTTCTATACTCAACCAAGAATCATAAGCATGAAATAGCTAAGAACATAACTCATGAAACTGGCAAGCTAAGTGTGGGTTAACATTGAGTAGCTTTCAACATAAAAGGTAAAATTGATTTAATATGTTGATAACAGCAAGACCCAAGTATGAACAACATAACTTAATGATCCTATCTCTGACCAGTGCCTTATCTATTGGGAAATTAAATGAATCATAACCATACATCTCCTGGAAACCTCAAACGTATCTCTACATTAAGATCCCTGATCTATCTTTCACCTTGTGAATAGACATCTGCTACAGAATGAATCTCATACTCAGAAAATCCTATCATGAAATCTGCAAACCCTGTGACAAATATCAAGCAATTACATGGTTCTTTGTTCCATAAGCAAGACATTTTAACCACATACATTTCAAAATGTAATGCAACCTAATTCATGCTCTTTGATCACAAATTAGAAGAAATAACAGAGCCATAATCAGGAGACAAGATTCAAACTGAACTTCAAACTTTTGCTGCACTTTATTTGTTTTCCTTGAAATCAAATACATGAAATGTACAAAAAATAACTCATAGATCACCCAACAGAAAAGAACTATCTGCAAAACTTAAAATGCTATTCAATACAAGAAGAAATGCTAAAGAATTATGTGGTATCACAGTATGGGAACATATCAAAACTGGATCCAAAATTTGGTATCTCAATAGTGACTGGTTTTTCTCCAAAAACTGGAACCCATCAAACAATGAAAGATAGAAAGATATAGCAAAGGAAAGAATCTCGGATCTGATCTTCACGTCACAAGTGTCCATTTGAAAAGCAATCCTCTGTAACTGAAAAACTTCTTTCTTCCATCTCTCATTCTAATCTGATCTTGTTTCATCATTTCTGTTACTGATTTGCACAATATCTCTGTTGAAATGATGAAACATTGCTGAGTCACCACAATATCTGATTTACACATTGAAAAGCTTGGTAAAAATTTGGTTGAATTGAGTGAATGTGAGAAACGTGAATTCCAACTGCATTCTTACCAAGTTTTACTGATCCCTTAACTGGATTTTCAATTTTTTACCCATTCCATTGAGGAAGCCCCAAAATTCACGTTTCTAGCTATAGCTCAAACCAAGAAGCACCTGTGCAAAAACTAACTTTAGAAATGGAAAATTTGGATTCTCACGATTCCAACGGTATATGATAAGGCATATCTAGCCTCTGAGAAATGCCTGAAATCTTCGTTTGAAAAATAGTTCCCTGCATGTCAGTTTCTTGGCAAAATAATTTTAAAATGAAAATTTTAAAATCATTTTATTTTTCCTAGCCCTTCCAAATTCGAGTCAACTCTAGGTTTGACCAATGCCACATGTCACTTTCTGATTGGCTATTATCTCCAGGCGGGACCCACGTTGCATTTTGAATCTTGCCGGACTTTTAGAATTTTCCGGCGACCTCGCTATGTCGCTAGCCGGATTTTCCAAGATTTTTCGGCAAGCGACATAGCGACCTGCCGGATTTTTGACTTTTTCGGCCGCCTATATGCTGCTGACGTCATCATTTGGGCATGCATTTTCTTTCAAAATTTACTTCATTCCTTCTAGCCAACTGGGACCCACGTGCACCTACCTTGCCTTTTCAAAATGCTTTGTCTTGTTGACATTATATGTTTGAGTGCAAAAGGATATAAAGACTAAAAATACTTCCCACCTGCTCAATGTGGGATAATGTTCCTCAATGGTTCTTGCTCTTTGTGTTTGCTGTGATTGCTAAATGCATGAGTTTTCTTATTCCAAACGTGAAGCTCCATCTTGCTGGTCGTTTTTGCTATGAATCTACAGACTTTTCATTGTAATGGTCATTTCTTATGCACATGATCATTTAAAATGCTGCTACTCCCTTCAAAAACGTGGCTGCACCTTTAGAGAAGCCATGGGCTTGAAAAATGGAGGTTCTTTGCTTCCTTTTTTATGCACATATGGTCTTTTATTGATTGCTTGCTGCAAAAACGTGAATCACATACTGCCTTGAGCTTTGTTTCACCAACAAATTTGTTCATTTCTCTAAAAAATGTGGATGCTTCTTCCTCTGTGGATGTTTGCTGCTGTCCTCTTTGTTTTCTCCAGACATGGAGCACATCTTCTATGTTGAAAACTACCTCTCAGCTGCAACTTTCAAATTGAGACTACAATGTGGGAGAGAGCAACCTTTATGCAATCTTTTCCTTAATTCAATGTGCAAACTCACAACAAAAAGCTTCATTGTGCTCGTGGATTTTAATTGATGTGGAAATTTCTTGATTAATACTATCTTTTGAATTTGTCGGCAAATCAACATCATATTGTGATCCTCTAAACCTCTTTAATGGAACACTTTCCAAATTCTCTCTTTCTTGAATCTTCACATGCTCCTTGTATTTTGCTTTTAAGAAACCATTTCCACCATTTACTTTGTCATAAGATTGAATCATATGCATAATGATCATCAATTCATTATTTTTAACTCACTTTTAATCAATTATAAAAATTGTGAATTAGTGTCTGGAGGCCTGCCGGTTGTAATTAAAACTTGATCCAATCAAGTTACCAAGCCACGAAAATCGGCATGAGTGTTCAATTCTGCATACTCTATCACACTGCAAATTTTCAACCCATGATGGATTCCCAGTCAAGAGATTTTAATTGCCGAACATCCATACTTCAATTACTCTGCAGGCAAACAATGTTAAAAAACATAAACTGGGCTCGGGTTTGGCATTATAAACTGGGTTATTGATCACTTGGGGTTTTGAAAACTAGGATATAAGTTCTTTGCCATGAAGAGAATATAATTCCATGTTTTGGGCTCATGAAGAATCACAGGGCACATTTGGCGAATTTTCGAAAACAGGCACTTGGAAATTTTAACTGGCAAATGTGTCAAAAAGTGATTTTTGGCAAATGTACGGACATAAAAAAGTATGCAAATGGATTCATCATGACTTAAGAACTGGCATACTTAAAGGATTTCTAGGAAAAAACACAATGGTACAATCCATTTAGGCTAGCCAATCACAAGATCAAAGTTATAACATGCCGAACAGGGGTACGGATCAATCTGGATACCTTAGCCGTAACAAAACAATGCAAACTGGGTTTTTGATCATGTTAGCAAACTGATCAAATGGATTCGACATGATCTCAAAATTGGAACATATGAAGTGTCTTACCCCTAGAACACAATGCAAAAAGAATTTTTTCATTTGGGTCAACTGGGTCAAAGATATGATTGGTCGAACAGGGCTTCCTAGAATTGTGAACAACTAGTTAAATGCACAAAATAGTAAATGACCAACTTTGCGGGGTGCAAAACCTAGTCAAACGGATTCTAAATGACTTGAAAATTGAAACATACATTCTTTGATATGAATACTAAACATCTCCAAAGTGGTGAGCCATGACACATTCTTGGGTAAAAGATATTCAAATTCAAATTGGGCCTCTGATTGCTATTTGATACTTGGGCAGAATTGCAAATTTTGACACTAGCTCAAAATGGGACTTCAAAGAATGGTTTGATATGTTAGTTTAACTTCATAGAACACATAGACGCACTAAATGAAAGGTGTTAGAAACATTAAACACCTCTTAGGCCTCAAGCTACCAACTGACCACATACATAAAAGGCACTTTAGGACATGATTTTCCAAAATTTTCAAAATGTGACTAAAAATGAAGCATGCAATTTTCAGTCCCAACAGAACCTATTCTACTTCATGTATCCAACCTCTATATCTTTGACCTTTGTCTTCTTTCCAACTGCCCTATCCTTCCTGGTGAGAAACCAAGTGATCTAGATATTCAAATGTTCGAAACTTTTTCATATTTTTTCACAAGTTTTTCTAGGCATTTTTAAATGGCTTTTTCAGAGGTCTTTTGCTCAAAATTTCAATTTGAAACCTTCATCAATCCCTAAAACTAGGTATCCAAAGACTTTCTATTTTAAAGACTAAAATTAGATCTTCAGTTCTTCTTACCAACAATGTAAACAGTTTTGAATTTCGAGCTCTAGGTCAAAAGTTATGACCCCAACAAGTTGAGGATGCCTTTTTTACCTACACAAAGAAGAAAATATTAGTCTGTAGAGATGAAAAATAATTAATTAAGACACACCCTAATGACATCGAAACAAAAACCCTAAAAACTAGTTACTTGAAAACACCAAACAAAACCTTAATTTTAACCTTAGAAAGCAAAAAAAAATGAAAAATAAAAACTAGCACACTTGGTGCACCTAATAGATGTGCCTGATGCGCTATTTCTTTTAGCAAAATTTCATATTTTGGGAGGTGTGTGAAGTGGGGATTGATGGCGCACGACATGGAGTGGGTGCACACAAAATGGAGGTGTGCACATGGCACAAAGCGGACGAGTGCATAGAGGAGCAAGGTTTTTGGAAGTACGCACGGTGCAAAAGAACACATAGGATGCACGGTGCACATAGGTGGGTGTCTAACACAATGTGTGGTGCATTGTGACACACGTGGCGCATTGGCACGTGCGCACGGTGTGAATGGAGGGTGCACGGCACATTGTTGGTGCGCACACAATGTTTATGGCATGTGTACAACATGTTATGGCATGCGTGGTGCTTTGTGGCACATGCGGTGATGGAGGTGCACCTGTGTAGGCCTCTCTTTTTTTGCGAATTTTATATTTTTTATGACTTTTCTATTTTTTGAATTTTTTGGTTTTTTCCAATTTTTCAAGTTTTTACTCTTTTGACTCTTTGAATTTTCCAAATCTCGAATTGTGAGTCCAAGGATCTAAAAAAAAAAGTAGGGGGTCCCCATTCCTAGTAGGGAATGAGGCATTCGTTGTGGAACCACAACACTTACTAGCAAATTGCAGGTTTGACATCGGTGACAAAACAATGATTGAAACATATTTATCATACTTACATCGATATGTTTTCAACAATGACAACTTTCATTTATTCTAGTTAACTACTCATTATTCGGGAACTATTTCATTACTAACGTATCCATCATAGCTTCATTAATCACCTACCTTAACCTAAAACTCTCACATGTCATCTTTCCATCTTGGAAATTCTTTACTTGTAATGATAATAAGTTTCTATCATAACTAAATTAGTATCACTAACTAGGGAACATCCTCCTATGATCAATCCAATCAATTCATCATGGAATTGATAAACCAATAAAGTCACCTATAATTTTATAGTAAGTACTCATAGTAGTTTCACTATTACTTCACTTGTCCTCTTATTCTTCTCTAAGCTATTAAGACACTCAAGCTTTATCCATTCAATTATACTTGGAAACATACTAAGAATACGGGTTCAATAGTTAACATCAATGAAAACACAATAGCTATTCATCATGTAATGAAATCATCACTTGTTATTTAAATCATAACATTATCACCTATTCTATCAATTTTATTAGTTATGCCAACAAATATTACTCAAGAGGATAATATATGCAGTGTCCTTCCTTTTACAATTCCAACCTTGGAACATAAGGATACTAATCAAGTTAACCTAGTTTAATCTTCATTTCCTTCTTCAAAATGTATCCCGCTACAACTAGTTAAACCATCAACTCTTCAAGACGATGATTATAAAACTTTTGACATCACAACATTCCATAGTAAAAACAAAATCCTTAAATTTGTGAACCAAATGCATTATTCTGACACATGTATGGACATTGATTGGTCTTCTCTAAACTTCAACCCAATTCCACCTATAAGAGACCCTTATCTTTCAGATACATCAAACCTTCCTAATTGAAATTGCATAGAAAATGTGCAATAAATAATTGAAAATGTTAAGAAATCTAAATCACATTTTTCAAAAGAAAATCTACATTTATTGATGTAAATGAGAATAGAGTAACTGAGAGGGGAAGCGGGTGAATCAGTTACTACAAAACTTTCCACAGTCCCTAAGATGTCTAAATATACCCTTGATCTGATTAATATAAAATGTTGAAACTTGATAATGCAGAAAATGATAAATATTAAGAACTGATATGTTATCATGTACAAAGCAATTCAGCAATTAAGAACACAAGAGACACCAGTTTTAACATGGAAACCCAATATGGGAAAAACCACCAATGTAACTAGATACTGTTTTTCACTCTTCTGAAGTGAGCCCTATTAGGAGCCAACCCTGTTAAAGGTTACAAAAACACACTATTAGGTGTGACCCTGTTAAAGGATTTAATCACCATGTTAGGAGTGGCCTTGCTAGAGGTCTTTAGAACAATTCAACTGAACTGTCACCTTGTTAGAGGATTTACTGAATGGTTGTTAAACCAACTCTGTTAAGAGATTTTGAATTCATTGTTACAATGATTAGAAAGCAACAATGAAGTGACCTGATATAATATGCAACTTATCTTTGCTGATTAAAGATCTCTGTTATGCTTGACTGGATCCTTACTGATCAAATACAACTTTATAGCTCCTTCAACACATTTGATCCTTCATCAGACTTTGCTCAACATTCACCTTTTCATTTCATACTATAATTCACATTCATAACTTCTTTTTCACAATCACACACACACCTTTTAATTCATAACTTGAATGACCATATATACCTTTCAGATTATCTTAGTCGGCTCAAATCACTGACTAAACAAACAATTACAACAGTCGGCTAGAAGTAATTAATTAGCAAATCCCTATACTGGCCAACCCTGCACGGTGAATTTTTTTAGAAAATAATTCCTGTCTTAACCGACTGAGCTCGATTAATACTGTACTAAGTAAGTACTGAGTTTCCTGAGAGAACTCAGTAAGTACTGAGTTTCCTGAGATAACCGAGTGAGCTCGGTGGAAACTACCCTTTGGAGACCGAGTGAAGCTCAGTTAACACTGACTTCTCCATGATTCCTTTGATGACCGAGTGAGCTCGGTGGAAACTACCCTTTGGAGATCTAGTGAAGCTCGGTTAACACTGACTTCCACATTTCCTTTGTTGACCGAGTGAGCTTGGTGAACACTGTCTTTCACCTTTCCTTTGTTGACCGAGTTAGCTCGGTTAACACTGTCTTCCACATTTCTTTCGATGACCGAGTGAGCTCAGTTGGCACTGTAGATTGCATTGCAGACTGTCTGAGCTCGGTGAACTTGAGACTAATGACTGATATGACATTTGTGTGACATCAAGGACAACATTATCCAACAATCTCCCTCTTTGGCATTGATGGCAACACAACATGTCATTACAGAATGAAATTTTGAAAAAAAGTCCAACAAGATAACAGACTTCTCCCTCCTTCAATAATATCCCTCTGTTAAGGGACTTCATGGAAAACTTTTCAAATCTCACAAATTTCAGAAGGATATGACAGTAAATATCTCCCTCTTTGACAACACATGCCAAAGACAATAGAAGTTAAGTGAATTGTATTGTACCTTTAGTACTGATTCATATGCAATGATTTCTGATTAAACTGAATCAACAGATAGATCTTCAATCTTGTATGCGTTGATGCATCACTAGAACTTATTTTTAGTGGACTTCAGATAGGGGAATGACCCCTAACTTACCTCTGACATAAAAAAATGCATCCTTAGGTAAAGGCTTTGTGAATATGTCAGCAATTTGTTCCTTTGTATGGACATATTCCAATCTGATCTCCTTGTCTTGCACCAATTCTCTGACAAAATGATATTTTATTGCAATATTCTTGGTCTTGGAATGCATCACTGGATTCTTAGATATGTTGATTACACTAGTATTTTTATAGAACATGACAACTGGTTCTTTGATTTCCATCTTCATTCCTTACAATAACTGCTTAAACCAAACAATATTTGAACAGTTTACTGCTGCAGCAACATACTCTACCTCTGCTGTAGATTGGGATGTACAATTTTGCTTTTGGCTTGTCCAAGAAACCAATCTTTTTCCAAGAAAGAATGCTCCTCCACGTGTGCTTTTTCTGTCATCAAGGTTTCCTGCCCAATCAGCATCAGTAAACACTTTCAAATCCAAATTACCTCCAAATTTGTACCATAAGCCATAATCTTTAGTTCCTTTCAAATATCTCATTATTCTTTTGATTGCCATCAGGTGAGTTTCTCTTGGCTTTGCTGAAAATCTTGCAACAATACCAACTGCAAGGGCAATATCTGGCCTGGTATGAACTACATATTGCAACTTTCCAATCATAGATCTATACAATGTTTGATCTACCTCTTTGGATTCATCATCTTTGGTAAGTTTCAATCTAGTACACATAGGAGTTCCAACAGGTTTACAGTCCTCCATACCAAACTTTTTCAATATCTCCTTGATGTATTTTGATTGAGTGATGTAGATGCCATTCTTATTTTGTTGAATTTGAAGACCAAAAAAGAATTTTATTTTACCAAACATAGACATTTCAAATTCCTTGTTCATTTGTTCTTAAAATTCTTTGCAAAGATAATCATGCCTTGTGAAAACAGTATCATCTACAAATATTTCTGCCAAGACAATCTTATTATCTAGTCCTTCCTTTATATACAAGCTAATATTATCATTAGTTCTTTGAAAACCAATCTGAATAAGATAGTTATGCAATCTTTCATACCATGCTCTAGGGGCTTGTTTCAGACCATACAGTGCCTTGTGTAATTTGCAGACTATGTTCTTTTTATCTGGATCAACAAAACCTTCAGGTTGTTCAATGTAAACATCTTCATCCAGTATTCCATTGAGGAATGTTGACTTGACATCCATCTGATAAACTTTGAATCCTTTGTGAGCAGAATATGCAAGTAAGGTTCTGACTCCTTCCAATCTTGCAACAGGAGCAAAGGTTTCTCCATAATCTATGCCTTTGAGAGTATCCTTTGCATACCAATCTGGCTTTGTTTCTGGATACCTTACCATCTTCAGTCAACTTGTTTCTAAATACCCACTTCGTTCCAATTACATTCTTATTTTTAGGCCTGGGTACAAGAGTCCATGTCTTGTTCTTCTCTATCTGTTCTATTTCCTCGTTCATTGCCTCAATCCAACTATCATTTGCCAATGCATCTTTAATGCTTCTAGGTTCAAAATCAGCAAGTAAAAAAGTATTTTTCGCCTTGCTTCTTGTCAAGGTTCCTTCAGATTTGTCTCCAATGATCTGATCTGATGCATGATGTCTTTTGACATATTTAGCTAATATAGGTTCTTTGCCTCTTGAATGAGTTTCATTGCTATCTCCTTGTGCTTCAATTTCATGTTCAGGCTATTCTGGCTCGGTAAGAATTGGCTCGGGCACTTCAGACTCGGTAGACACTTGCTCAGTAATGTTTGAATGTTGTTGTGGCTCAGTTTGAACTTTTTGCAACTTGGTTACTGATGACTCTGGAGTTGAGGATTCTTGAGTGAACGGTATGCTTGGTATAGTATCTGGTTCAATTTAAACAAATCTTCTATAATCTTCAGGTACCTTTTTGCTTTCTTCTTCAGATTTTTCTGCAAACTCATCAACTTTCACATGTGCACTTTCTATGACTTCCTGAGTGGACAGATTTAAACATCCATATGCTTTGCTTTTGCAAGAATATCTTAAAAATATTCCTTCATCACCTTTTACATCAAATTTTCCTTTTCTAGATTCTTTCAAAATATAACATTTTCTTCCAAATACTTTCAGATAACTTACATTGGGTTTGTAGCCATACCATAATTCATAGGGAGTTTTGAATGAGTCCTTTTTCAACTATACTCGGTTTAAGGTATGAACTACAGTGCTGATGGCTTCCTTCCAGTATTTGATAGCAATGTTCTTTTCTATCATCAGGGTTCTTGCACAATCCATGATGGATCTATTTCTTCTTTCAGCTATTCTATTTTGTTCAGGAGTTCCTGGTGCTGAGACCTGTCTTTTAATACCTTTTTCAATGCAGAAGTTGTTGAAATCATGTGAGATGAATTCACCACCTCTATCTGACCTTAAGCATTTTAGTATTTTTCTTCTTTCTTTTTCCACTCTTGCCAAATACCATTTGAATTTCTCAAATGCTTCTGATTTATTCCTTAGATACATGACAGTCATCATTCTTGAGTAGTCATCAACAAAAAGAATGAAAAACTTTTCTCCAGTATAGCTTTCTATTCCAATGGGTCCACATAAATTAGTATGCACAATTTCTAATATATCTTCAGACTGATAGTTCTTACCTTTAAAACTAGTCTTTCCCATTTTACCAATCTGACAATTCTTGCATAGACCAACATCAGGTTTCTTAATGTTAGGAATGCCTCTTACTTTCTTGAATTTGCTTATTTTTACCAGATTATCAAAATTGACATGATACAACCTTTTATACCATAACCAACTTTCTTCAATTTGAGCAATAAAACATGAGCATTCACCAAGTTCTAGATAGAACAAGCTACCTTTAGTTTGGGTGCCAGATCCTATCAGCTTTCCTTGCTCATTCAACAGTCTTGCCTTTCCATGCATGAATTCCACCTTGAATCCAGTATTGAGTAACTATGCCACACTTAGCAAATTATGTTTAAGACCTTCAACCCAATAGGCATTATTACATACAAGTTCTTTAGTTAGACAGATTCTTCCTCTTCCTTTTATGAAATGAGGTTCATTATTACCAAACCTTACACTGCCACCATCATAGTCTTCAAACTGATCAAACTTAGTTTTATCACCAGTCATATGATGTGAGCAACCACTATCTATAATCCATGTATCATTCTTACTTATATGAGAAACAAGTGCCATTTTATCTTCCTCATCACTGTCAGAATCATCTTTAACAGTAATATAAACAATTTCATCCTCACTATTATCAGAATCTTTAGAATTTTCAGCCATGAAGCATGATTTCTTACCTTTGTTCTTGGATGATTTGAAGTCTTTCTTGCCATTCCATTTGTAATCTTTCTTTTCATCATTGTTTTGCTTGTTTGGACACCTTGCTGCAATATGACCAATTTCTTCACAAGAAAAACAGATTAGAGGAACTTTACCTTTGTATTTTCCTCTGCCTCTAGAATATTTCCTTGCTAGTAGAGCATCAATCACTTTGAGGTCACTGTCTGAACTTTGGCTTGATTCATTTTCACTTTCTGACTGAGATTCCTTCTCCTTTTTGTTTTTCTCCTTGAGTGAGAGCTTGGCTTGAAATTATGATTCAATGTTCTTGAAGGCTAGAACATAGTTGTCAAAGTTATCTAGTTCAAATGCAGTTAGTCTTCCAACTATGGCCTCAAGATTTATCTGATGATTTGCTTCACACCTTCTTTCTTGAATTGCAGAAACTCTGATTGCATAAATGGGAAGCAAGGTTCTAAGAACTTTACTTATAATTGTTTATCCTTTGATATCACCTCCAGATGCTCTGATTGCACTCACACGTGCTTTAACTCTTTCAACATACTTTGCAATATTTTCATCCTCTCTCATCCTCATTTGATCAAATTGTCCTCTTAGACTTTCTGCTTTTGCTCTTCTCACATTATCATCTCCTCCATAGATCTCTTTTAGCTTGTTCCACATCTCAAAGGTAGTTTTGCAGTCCTTAATGTCATCAAATTCTTCATAACTGAGAGTGGATGCTATGTCTATCATCATATTGTTGTGAGTCTTCTTTTCAGCAATGTCATTGACAAACAATGTGCCAGAAGGTTCTTCATATTTTTCTTCGAGGTATTTCAGTCCAGTATCACCAACAGTAGCCAGATGAAGTCTCATCAATCCTTGCCATGCGGAGAAGTTATCTCTGTTGAGTTTTGGAATTTCTCTTTTGTAAGACATCTTGATCTTTGACTTAGATCCTTGAAATCTTTTCTTGCAAGCACCAAAAGCTCTGATACCAATTGTTGGAAATGAGAATAGAGTAACTGAGATGGGGAGGGGGTGAATCAGTTACTACAAAACTTTCCACAGTCCCTAAGATGTCTAAATATACCCTTGATATGATTAATATAAAATGTTGAAACTTGATAATGCAGCAAATGATAAATATTACGAACTGATATGTTATCATGCACAAAGCAATTCAGCAATTAAGAACACAAGAGACACCAGTTTTAACGTGGAAACCCAATATGGGAAAAACCACCAATGTAACTAGATATTGTTTTTCACTCTTCTGAAGTGAGCCCTGTTAGGAGCCAACCCTGTTAAAGGTTACAAAAACACACTATTAGGTGTGATCCTGTTAAAGGATTTAATCACCCTGTTAGGAGTGGCCTTGCTAGAGGTCTTTAGAACAATTCAACTGAACTGTCACCTTGTTAGAGGATTTATTGAATGGCTGTTAAACCAACTATGTTAAGAGATTTTGAATTCACTATTACACTGGTTAGAAAGCAACAATGAAGTGACCTGATATAATATGCAACTTATCTTTGCTGATTACAGATCTCTGTTATGCTTGACTGGATCCTTACTGATCAAATACAACTTTATAGCTCCTTCAACACATCTGATCCTTCATCAAACTTTTCTCAACATTCACCTTTTCATTTCATACTATAATTCGCATTCATAACTTCTTTTTCACAGTCAAACATACACCTTTTAATTCATAACTTGAATGACCATATATACCTTTCAGATTATCTTAGTCGGCTCAAATCACTGACTAAACAAACATTACAACAATCGGCTAGAAGTAATTAATTAGCAAATCCCTATACTGGTCTACCCTGCATAGTGAACTTGTTCAAAAAATAATTCCTGTGTTAACCAACTAAGCTCAGTTAATACAGTGAACTTTGTGACAATCCTTCAATCGTCGGGAGAACTCGATAAGTACTGAGTTTCCTGAGATAACCGAGTGAGCTCGGTGGAAACTACCCTTTGGAGACCGAGTGAGGCTCAGTTAACACTGACTTCTCCATGATTCCTTTGATGACCGAGTGAGCTCGGTGGAAACTACCCTTTGGAGACCGAGTGAAGCTCGGTTAACACTGACTTCCACATTTCCTTCATTGACCGAGTGAGCTTGGTGAACACTATTTTTCACCTTTCCTTTGTTGACCGAGTTAGCTCGGTTAACACTGTCTTCCACATTTCCTTCGATGATCGAGTGAGCTCGGTTGGCACTGTAGATTGCATTACAGACTATCTGAGCTCGATGAACTTGAGACTAATGACTGATATGAAATTTGTGTGACATCAAGGACAACATTATCCAACATTTATAACCTTCCCATTTACCCAATCAATCTATAAATTCCTATCTTAATTTATCATCACACCAGAGAATTTGTTTTTTGAGATTTTTTAATTCAATCTAATTAATTTTTATTTGAAAATAAAACAAAAAAATAGAAAACATAAACAAGAAAATTCTTCCATTTGTATGTATCATCGAATTCAGGCCATAAGACTAATGGATATTGTGATTTAAAGTGTAAAATTTAAGAATTCATTGAGTGTGCATGATTTAAATGACATGAAATCATGAATGGAAACTTTCTCACAACCATTCTAAGGACATTTGTTATCCTATTGTAATTCTACTCATGATTTGGCCTAGATAGCATATTCTTTCTGGTCTCATTGTCATAATGGTGATAAATTTTAGGCACAATCATACTTTATGAGAAACATAAATCCTTATTCCTTCTCCTTACTTTTGGGAAAGGGTTATATTTTACTACCCTATTTATCCCAAGGAACCATCTTCTCCCTTTGTGGAATTGTTTATTTTATAACTTGGTATCCTTTCTTGCATAGTTTTGTTTTTTTACATAAGGATCTTCTTGTTTTTAAATATTTACGTCGAAATTTACAACATAATGCTTTCTTAGAAGTGGTTGTCTATTATAAACAAACTTTCTCTTAGGAAAATTAATGTGTCATCCTTTTTCTATTATTCCCTTATAAATAATAAATGTGTGTATGCTTTGTCCTTCTTCCTCATTTTCTCTTCATTTCCAAAGTCTTGTATCCCTTGAGGATGTTCTCTTTTTTAGGAGACTTACATTCTGATTTTCAACTTTATGCTTGCTTAATAGTGCATGTCTATTATAAAAGTTCTATCAGAAAGGGTATATAATGGGTTATATTTCCCCCTCCCTTCACCATTGGGGAGAAAATTTTAGTTTCTCGATCTCTTATTCCTTTCAAAGGATTCATTTTCTCTAGGGTATGTGGTCTTTTTTTATCACATGATATCTTTTTGATCATGGAGTTAATTGTTTTACATAAGGATATTCTATTTCTCAAGATATTTACATCCAAAGTTACAA
Source organism: Cupressus sempervirens (assembly GCA_028749045.1). NCBI lineage: Eukaryota > Viridiplantae > Streptophyta > Pinopsida > Cupressales > Cupressaceae > Cupressus > Cupressus sempervirens. The sequence goes on along the minus strand of CM053786.1, from coordinate 131,616,183 downwards.
CCTTTTCCTTGCTTGTAAAGTACATGTCTATCTTAAACAAATTTTGTTACTTCAAGGATAGAAGTGTGTTCTATTTCATCAATCATCCCTTTTTAACCTATCAATGAGGGGATAAAAGGGTGCATTCTAGTTCTCCTTCCCTCTTTTCCTTGAAGATGATATATTTTTTCAAGACCTCCTCTTGAAGATAGATATCTTGTAACCAAGATCTCTTCCTTTAAAGGGTCTCTTCCCACATACATTTATCCTTTCATGATTATCTATTTCCTTGGTCAAGAATATTTTTCTCACTTTTTAAAGGCTAGAATAATATTTTTTATTTAAGTATATTTCCCATGTTTTGGAAGAAGGTATCCTTGTTCTCTATTCCTCGTGATGTTACCATAGTCCTATATTCCAATCATAACAAGAAGGAATATATACAACCTCCTTTATATATTATGTGGTTTTTTATTGATCCCTAAGGATTCAATGTGTTCATTACAATTGATCATACTTTATAGATCTTATTATGCCTTGCATATCATCCCTATGTTTTCCCCTGGAAAAATGTTGGTTCCTCTTTTTTTTCGCTTTCTCTTTATTCTTCTTAATTTTCTTTCATTTTTTCCTTCTTATATATTCCTAGATCGTAGAGTCTACCCTCTTTTACCATAATTTTACCTAGACCTTGGATCCTCTATCTCCATAGTGCTTTCACAATCATTGCAAATATTGGATGCTTAGTGCTTGGAATGTGAAGCACTTTTTCAAGGTCCTATGCAAAATCAAATATTTATTTTCTTGTCCAGTCTATAAAAGGGCCCTTCAAAGGTCATTTTAATCACCATCTTAATAGAAATTATTAGCAAAAGCACATCTACAAGTGGTTTTACAAGCTTCTAAATTTATGTGTTTAAAGTGATTTATTTTCTAGCTAGGTTTATTTTATAGTGCCCACTCATAGTTTTCTTTTCATTTCTATTGTCAGACTCTTTTAGATCAGTTTTTGTGTATGTGTTAGTTTTTAAAGATGTTTTTTTTATAGTTGTATGACACTACTTTGTGGTTGGATTATATATATCAGGAGTGATTTCATAGTTGATATATTACATATATTTATCTGATGATTATGATTACTTTTTCAATTATGATACTTTATATACTCTTAGTTAGTGATTGTAATTACTTCTTTGATGATGTTATGTTATGCACCTTCAAGTGATTTTATGATTATCTTCATGATGATGAGTTTCTTATGTTAGAATAATATGTTATTTATACTCATAATTTATTTATTATACTTACCCCATACATGCATGTCTATGGGGTGTGTGTGTATGTTTAATATTTATGTTTGACATGTCTGATGTAGTTGGGGGAGGGAATTGTAGTCATCTATGAGTCGGGATCTACATGATGTACCACTCTTTTCCATTGATTTATTTGTTTAGATATATATGTACATATACATGCTCATCTTTTATGTAAGGTTGCAAGTACTGGGCATCGACTTCCCTAAATTGCTAGGATGAGTGTGCCCTATTGCAATAACTCAATGGTAAGAGTGGGGAGATAATATTCAAGTCTAAATATCAACCTAACTCTAATTATTTTCCTAAGAAGGGGGACATGTATGTGATTTACTAGCCTTTTCAAACCCATGAGTTTATCTTTGTGCATGTTGTTTGATTTTGGGTTTTGGTCAATTTTGCTTATGTGGTTTGGATGATGTGAGTTGTTTGGTAAATGATTTGATTATGATAGGTAGATAATAATATGATATATGGATTATTCAATATTAATTTTATTAAAAGGAAAATTTAAAATAGAATTATATCTAATTAATTGAGAACTAATATGTAATTTCAAAGTAAAAGTTGGGAAAGTAATCAAAATATTAAAGATTAACTATCGATTTATCATAATCATTTAATTAATAATAATAAAATTAGAGTTACACATTATTGGTTATCTTTAAATATTATTATTAATTAAAATAATAATTATGTCAATTAAAAGTGCTATGCAAAAATAAATGAAGTGGGGAAAAGAAATTAAAATAGTATTTTGATTTAAAAGTGTTTTATGTGCACATGAGGGAATTAAATAAATTAGATTATTTAGAATAAAGTAAATGGATTTTATAAAATTAGATATTAGAAACCATAGTTAGGGTTAGGGCTCTTTACTAGAGGTTTTTTGGTTCATTTTATCACAGACAGGTTGTGGGAGAGAAAATTGGTGGATCAAAGTTAATAATTTTTTTCAAAGCTTAGGAGTATTGTAGATTGCATGAATTTATTTGGTTGTCCCATATTGCAGCTATTGATTTTGAGGTAGGGTTTGAAAACCCATTGTAGAATTTCACTCAAAAAGATATATCTACATCGTGTCTGCCTAGGTGCTTGTAAAATTGATTGTTAAAATACTGTATTGGTTTGGACCAAGAATTATGTTGTGGAATTTGTTGATGGGACTTTTTTTTGCTCCCAACCAATAGAGTAACAATTGTCACCAAAAAAAAATTAAGAATTTACAAGATACCTTGGAAAATAAGAAAACCAAAAGAATTAAGCTAGAAAGTAAAGTTGGGAATATCCCAGAAAAATTCATGGTCTATGAAGTAGGATTGAGGAAATTGGTTAAGGGAAGTGGGCAACAAATGGACATGGTTACCTCTATTTTGTGTAGCAGCGACAAGTATTAGAAGGAGAAGTAATGAGGAAATCATTTCGCCTATGGCATCCCAACTAATTAGTGATTGTAGCAAGAGGACAAGGCATAGTATGAAAAGGGATATTGAAGCTACTCCTAGTTTGACTATAGAATACCTCCTTCTGGAGGTTGTTAATACTAGTAAATAATTGGCTAAGGCTACAAAGGAACTGGTGTATTTTTTCTCTTTTTTTGCATGGTCTGGTTGCTAGTTTTGGCTCTTTTTGTTGGATGTTCTACAATTTTATTTTCCATCTTTCATTGTTGTATATTTGACTATTTAGGTTTCAGGTCCTTGTAAAACCTTCTTTTTTTTGCTTGATTCCATACTTGTAGGTTCTAGGTCCTTGTAAAACCTAGTGGCTCTTTTATCTTCATAATCTTATTTTTTTAGTTTTTGTATGGGGTTTTAGGTCCCCATAGAACCTGTTTATTCTATAATCCAAAAATAATTGTCATCAAAGTAGAAAGTTCATCCAATATCATGTAAAGGAATGGGAAGCAAAAACTTTCCACTCCCAAGCTCCCTGTAGATCAAGTCTTGATTGTTCAAGAATAGGAAAAGTTGGATAAGGAGGTGACTAATTTATAATAAGGTAGAAATAGCTTCATCATTTCCCTCTATTTTTGGTGAAGCATTGGATCACTAAACATCATTGGGAAAATATCTTAGAATGGAACTAGGGAAAGAAAGGAAAGTAAATAACATGAAAGTAAAGAGCGTACAAAGTTAGAGATTCAATCTATCTATAGTCTAATTTTTCCATTATTATTATTAACAATACATGCTTGAATGGAGAACCTACTTAAACATGTGATTAATCAATCAATATAACACATATAAGTATTGCAAATGAAGCTTGTACTGAAGTAAACAAAGTCATTTAGTTTTATCCAAGACAAAGAAGATAATAGAAAAAAAAATTAAAAATCTCACTATTGTCAAAGTAAAAAGAATCTCATAGCAAGGAGTCCAAGATCCTTTTACTCAAAATACAACTTATAAATACTAGCAAGCACTAGATGAAATGAACTGTTTCAAGGAAAATATGATATTACTTTCATTCATGAAGTAGAGTGTTATAGTAGTTATATGGATGATAAAATTGTCAACTTTAGAACAGTTGGTCTTCCTCTTATTTATAGACAATTATTTGCATTTGGGGTGGGAAAGTAACTTTCAACTCTAACTAACTCACCTACCACCATAATTACAACCATTTACTTCTACTTTAATGTAGGAACACCTATAAAATGAAAGAAGATTAAACCACTTCCATGAAAGGGAAATAAATGGGGGGAAACAAGAAGGGAAATCCCCAAAGGAAATCTAATCTAAAAGGTGATCTTTATACATTTTTCTTATCAGATTCCTCCCACTTATCTCCTCAAGATGCCCACCAATTTATAAGATAACTTCACTTCTTTAATGGTCTTGAATGCATTAGGTACACGGGAAAATGTGTAGGCAAAAAGTAATTATCTAAAGTCATTAACTACCTACTACATCATCAATATATCTATCAGCCAACAACAACAATGGATGATCAGCTTCAAAAGGAATCCTAGAAAATCCATCCATGTTATAGAAGGACTTGAGTTCCAATACCTCTGAGACCAGAGTTTTAAGTGTTAGCAACCATGTCATGAAAGCCCACCTAATTGGGTAATGTGAAAGAAGGAATCTTGGACCTAAAATCTCACCCCATAGAGTCATGATTCTTTTGAAATCAAGTGAAGCTCCTTTTAAGAAGGTAGTGAATTAAACCAAGAGGATCCCCCGATGTTGAAAATCCTACTTGTAGTGGGATCCTTATCACCCATCATTCTAAGTCATGATATGAGAGGCATTAGATGTAGAAGGGGAAGCATCATCGACCCTAGAAGATAAACATTTTGGAATCCCTCTCATAAGGTTCTGACATATAAGTTCCCATTCATTTGTTGACTAACTACTCACCTAGCTTGACTTTTATGGATGCCTCTCATCTTGTGTTGGAAACTGGTCCTTCCATAACCAGAACCATGGGACCTAGCTAGCCTAGAACCCTTAGGGAATCTTCTTCCCACTCTCACTAAGTGTTGTCCATCTTATGAGGCATCAACCATCTTCTATAATTTACATCAACTCTAGTTCCACATGATATCTGAACATCTTTCCTAATCCTCTGAAGCCAATATTATCACTTGTGGGGACTCAACATGCATTAATATTGTGACACTTTTGAAATGCATTAATTTACCAGGCTTAGAGATTTATAGCTCCTAGAACCTTATGTTTTCTTGTGCTTTATATAAGATGAATCGACTATATGGGAGAAGCCACCAAGAACTAGAGAGTTGAAAATAAGTAAAATAATTCGTGGTTGATGACCAAAGAGGGTATACAAAAACCATAGCTTAGAAGCACAAAAACTACCTCTTGCTAGGAAATGAGATCCCTAAATTTGGAGAACTTACAAAATTAAAACTTGCAAAATATTTTATCATTTACCCTTTTTCAGAATCTCAAATCATGTTTCCCAGATAAAGACTCTAGCAATGTGGCTTGCAACAATGAGCTTTCCATATGCTATTGACAAGACTATCATTCAGTATTCACTTGTGTGACACATGGGACCAATATATGTTGTATAGTTTGGATGTGATAACCATTTTAACTCAAAATACTAGCCAACTTATTATGAATCTTGTATGACGATCAGTCCGAAAGAAGGTAGTGCATCTCGATGGCAAAATCAAAAATAAGAACCACCTCTTATAGTCACCCAAAAACCATGAAAGGGTTGCCAAGGAAATTCTAACAAGCCACCACAAACTTACCAGAACTAAGGCCACATATACAACTTTGATAGTGACAACATATCCCACACTCTAACTCTTAGAGCTGAAGCTACCAACTAGAGACCCGTGAAGTTGTGCCTATTCTTCTCATAGATATAAAAAGACCAGTCTAACATGTGTGATCAAAACCCATTCAAAACCAAGGACAAAGAAAACACTAGAGGATGCTCAGGATTCAAATTTCTCTTCTAGTAGGGCCAACACCCAAATGAAATTGAAAGAGACAAACTTGCACCACCAAACAACAAAAAACCCAAAAGAGGAACCTGTAGAAACTTAAAATTGTCTTAAACACTATATTAATTTATTTAATATTTCTTGTGACATTATAATCGATTATTTATTAATTATTTATTTTTATCATATTCTTCTACTTATTTAATTAAATGAGTTCTCTTTCCTAAGATATTTAAATTTAATTTAAATACATCCCTCTAATATATTAAATTTATTTAATATAAAATGCTCCATAAATCCCCTTCTAAATAAATTCGAATTTATTTTAATCCCTTCACTTTATTAAATTCTCTAAACCTACTATTAAATTTAATTTAATTTAATTTAATCCTAATCCTACCTAAAACCTAGCCTATCACCCATCACTCTCATCCTCCTTAGCCTACCCACTAGCTAAACCCACTTTATTAAGCTTAAGAAATTCTCTAAAAATATTTTAGGACCTAAGTTTTTTCTCACACATGTATGATAAACTCAAAGCCCAAAGATCCCCCTTTCATTAGATTCTGCAAAAGGTACTCTTACATCTTGTCCCCCCACTCTTTTCCTCAAGGTTGCTCACATATGAGCACACCTTGAGCCACCAAGCCTTAAAGGTTTATTTTGACTTTTGCATGGCTTGTATTTTAGCCCATGTATCTCCCTTGTGTCACCTATGTGCATTCCACACACATGCCACCTCCTCAAGGTCTCCCTCAAGCCTATAAATAAAACCTGTGTGTCAAGCATTTTTCATATCCCTTTATTGCATTGTTATCATGCTAGTTTAGTGCTAGAGATTTTGGATATTTTATGCACTGTGTTAACCTTTGGTAATTGATTTAGATTCATTTTCTTGCATTGGTGACTTAGTTTATTTTCTTGCATCCATATTCACATCCATTTAGTGCTCTAAAGAATGGTTTCTTCGAGAGCCATTACTTGAAGCATTCTTGATCATTTAGCTTAGTTTATTACTCATTTACATTCAATCAATCTTGGGATTCAACATAGCTTTGTGTGGACAGAGCACATCAACATCTCTCCATCTTGAGCACACCAAAAAGATCCATTTGGGTGCCCTTGTTGAGATGCTTTGACGTTGCATGGGAAATCATTTTTTATTGGTTGCATTAGTTGTAAAAGTCAAGTAATTAGTAGTCCTTTGATTTCAAATCCATATATGCACATGCTTCTAATGTTTACTTATTTACATGTGCTCCCAATAGAGAAGAGTTTTTTCATATACATTTTGGCACACTTGGTGGACCCACATCTCTTTTCAATTCAAAATTTAACTTGAAACTTCTCACATTCTAGAACAATAGTGCACTATCATCTTTATCCTATGTAGTGTTCTCTACATAGATGCTTTTTCATCTATGTGTTTCGGCAGCTACATTGTTTTTCATCTACACCTACAAAATTCACACATGTAAAACTTTTAGCTATCTCATTCACTTTTCCTTCTACATAGTTTATCATCTATGAGTTTGTCGTCTACATTATTCTATCATATCCTATAGAGTGAAAGAAATAACAAGGATTTTTTACCTATTTCATTATTCCTAGTTTTTATTAATATTTCTCTTTATAATAGAAAACCATTAATTCATCTTTAAAAAACTAGAAAAGATATTTTTTTTAGTTTCTTGTTGTTTTAGTGCCCTTTAGCTAACTTTGTCATTTCCACAGGTCTTTATGTTGTCTACAAGTTTTGGCATCTCAACAGATTAGTGCCTGTGTGTCTTGGAATCTACAAAGCTATTATGTCATTTGTGAATCATATGTTAAGTAGCAAGTATAACAATCTAATTTTAAATTGTCTTCTACAAATTTTGTCATTTTTGAGTTTTGGCATCTCCGACTGTATTCTGTCATCTGTATCGATTTAGATTTTATGGTAATTTTATTTCATTTTTTTCAATTTTTTTCTTCGGTATTTTTCTCTACAAATCTAGTGATATGGCTTTATTGTAGGCAATAAGAGACCTTCAAAGGAAATTAAAACTAGGAAAGAATTAACATGCTTGGTTAAACACATGACCTTGGAATGAATATTGTGCTTAATCAAAGCATAAAGACACTCTTGAAAACCTAAGGATAAAACAATTACACTCAATCTCAAATGCCCTAAGTAAATGAACAAGATTTTCACTGGAATGTATGTGTAGCGAATAGAACACACTTCAATTTGGGCATAAAATTAACTTCACACTATCTTGAATGCCTAAAATTAAAGAACATTTGAGACATTTGGACTTTGTGCTTAAAATGAATTTCAGTCAATCTTGAATGCTTTAAATAAAATTGTTTCTTATTCCTTAATCTCCCATGATTTATTTTCAAGCACATGTGCATTGTCAAGTTAGAAAGAACATTATAAGAAAAATACGAGTGTCTTCAAGCATAGATTTTAGTGCAGTAAATCTTCAAATGGGTAATGAGCAAAGTGTCATGTGTGTTTGAAGGAGTTTTTTCAACACTACCTTGAGCTCATTTATTTTCTTACATAGCCATTAGTTTACGTGTTGTGAAAAAAATTTGTTATTTTATAGTATTCTCTACCCTTGCCTTCATGGATCTTGGGTATAAGAGAAAGATATAGTCAATTTTGGGTTCACTTCTAGACAGTTATATCCTTGGGGATGTGCATTTCCCATTGGAGAGAGAGCTCAAACTAGTAAATCCTTCCAGCCGATATATAAATGAGAAGTAAGGTAAACTTTTTCTCATCCTCCCAAGCTTAGGTGAGGTGTGTAAATGGTAGCCCAAGGTAGCAGAACTTTCCTACAATTTTGGCATGATTTACTAGACTCTTAAGTGGGTCATACGTGTACAAACTAATTAGGGGGACACCATGGATCTTATTATGAACCAAACAGTATCTACCCTTTTATTCTCGGTATGTTATTTAGAGGAGTTTAGTATAGATTTTTCTCATGTTACATTAGTTTAAATGGTGTAGGGGAAATAGCATCCCTCAAGATTACTCACCATTGTACTCCCCTTGTATAGCCATATGGCTACTTGGACTTCATTACCAAGAGTTTTTGTTCCCACAAAATGGAACTTATATTTGATATCCCTTGAAGGTTCTTCAACGTGTAAGTTTTGTCAATCAATTCTTGTATTTACTCAACTCTTAGATTGAGAAGGAAATATCATGCTAAAACTAGGAGCTACCAAGTTGTGGGTCGTGAATAGCATATTACAGCCATTTGACCTAGGATATGAGTGTTTGATCCCTTTGCTTACTCACATTAAAACAAACTATCACTTACCTTCACATCATTCATCAAAATTGCTTTGTCCCTAGTACGATCATCTTTGACTACTGTATACATTGTGTCTTCAACACCTAAAATAGAACAAGTCAAAAATGTATGAAATGGTGAGTTGAACATTAGTGAGGAAAACTAGTTTATGAGTGGGTCCATTTTCACACATTTTGAGTCCTTGTGATTAGTCCAACATTTGAGTTTTTCCTTTCCATGTCCAAATTGATCAAACATAAGAAGGTGAGATTGTCAAAACCATTTTCCTACATGGAAAGGAAGAACCTAACACACAGTGATAAACAATTCTGATACACCATTAAAGACATAAAAGTTAGGGAAGATAGATAAGAACATTATGACACAATTGATTAAAATTCCAAACTTCAAGATTGGTCCACTTTCCTTGAGTAAACTCAAGATTCTTATATCCAAAACAATAATATTAGATACCTACATAGTGACCTCAACATCCATCATTTGCAATCTATTTTTGATACATCTCTTTCAAACTTCTAGTCTTCCATCGCATAGACCTTCTATAGAGATTTTATCATTTGAACCTTACAACATCTTAATCATAATCCTAATCCAATAGTAAAAATAACATTTTCAAAATCGATCCTATGTAGCAAGACATCCAAGCTTACAACATTAGACCTTTACCTTAGCAAACTATTTTCTTAAATTGCACTCACTCATTTGGGATCACAAGTCTATCTCCAAATATTGATTCATCTTTGGTGTCCTATTTTTCTCAAAGATTATTTGTCCATCTTTAGTAGGAGAAAGATATTATTATCCATTATCCATTTGATTTTCACAATCACATGGTCTCTTGTTCACACGTAAGTTTTCATATACCCTAAACAATTTCTAACATCATATCCAATCAATCAGTAGTTCAATCAATCCTTCGTCATGCAAAGTCAATCAATCAATATTTTACGACACTTGTCCTCCTTACATTTAAGTTCACTTGATCTCTCACATTTTCCCTCTTCTTCCACAATTTTTCATTTTGCACTTGGTCAAAATTTTATGGTACATACGTAATCCAGTAAAGCTATATTCAATCACATGTCTCATTTAATAGAATCACTTAGACAATAGGAACTAGAGAATCCTTTCTCTCCTCAATCAAAACCATTGAGTTTGAGAATTAGTATACCTAGCATGATACCTATGAATGAAATTGAAAATCCTTTTGTGAATAAAACTCTAGGAAATGACACACAAATTCAGGAAGAGCCATACCAAGATGAAGAGTATGCTTAAGAGGATAACACTCCAAATGATATCCAAACATTTCCCTCATATCTAATAGAACTTATAAATGTCAAAAAAATTGATTAGGGAACATAAGATAGAGGTCTTCCTAATTCTTATCAAAGATGGTGTCAATGTTCCCACAAATTTTGATGAGAATACATTATTTAGACAACTCACTAAGGATGGTACCCCAATATTACCATATCCCACTATGACACAAATATCTAGAAAAGGAAAAGAACCCATGATTGACATCATTTCTACACCAATATCAACACAACAATTGACTTGTCAATTGGTTACAGAATACATTCAATAAATCATTAGTGTTGTGCCCAACACAACTACACGTGCTAGCATGCCAAAGTCCCCCTCAACAAGTCCAATTGCGGGATTCCTTAACATTGGGCAAGCACCTATTCAATAGATAGTAGTTATGACACAACCAACATACTCTTCATATTTACACATGCAATTCAATTTGTTGAAAACATATGTTCCAGTGATTGTATCAGAATATTAATACATTGGTCAAGGTGTGGTGCCTCCACCGCCACCTCCACCTCCTCCTTATAGTACATGCTATTTGGAAACCCCTACAATTTCAAAGGATGGTTTAACATCAATCTAAAATCATCACAGATACAATCAAATTAGGATATAGCTCAACAATTACATGAACTTGAGAATTCGGTCCATAGCATGAGCAACAAAGGGGCAAAATACTTCTCTTTTGAAGAAATTTGTCCCTTCCCCTTTGATTGATCTATCAATATGATACCATTCCCCTAACTTTGAGAACCCTATATTTGAAAAATAAATAGGGGAAACATGTCCATTCGCATATCTCAAAGAATTCTATGCCTTATGTCAAGAAGTTGCCTACAATGAGAATTACCTTAAAAGATTCTTTACACAGAGTCTTGGAGCTCCTGCACTTGAATGGCTAATGAATGTGTTGAAAGTCTCTATTACATCCTTTAACAACTTGATAGGAAAGTTTGTGACACAATACTCATATAAAATTAAACATCATGCATGCTTGAGTGATTTATGTAACACAAAGCAGAGAAATGGGGAAAGCTTTGCTCATTTTCTACAAAGGTGGTGGCACCTTGCAAGTCACATGTCCTAAAAAAGAAGACACACCTTATAGACATATTCATCAAAAACTTTATTCCTATAATGTCCATCCAAATGAAAATGGCTAATCCTGAAGACTTTTCAATTGTGGCCAAAAAGGGGAAGAACATTGAAAGTGGGCTCTTGTACAAGGGTACCATTAACACTATAACTCTTCATCATAAAACAATTACTCCAATAGCAATGTTGCAAGCCTAAATTATGGTCTAAGAATAACATTTTACACATGATGGTGTCATTGATGTTAAGGGTGCGTAAAATCTCCAAGGAGGAAACAATAATTGCACCTAGGATAGTAACAGCTAGAATCAAAATCAAAACAACAACAATCAAGGTAACCAACAAAGATAGTCCTTCCCCCGATATAAAAAAAATAAAAAGTACAATCATGAAATTGATCAAAACATAAAGTTCACTAACTTCTAGGAGTTTTTGGACTTTGTATTGAAGAAGTTAGTGGACCACAACTTGATGGTTTCCCCCCTTATTAGACCTATTGACAAGAATCATCCCAATCACATTAGTATAGGGATAAAAAATATTGTGAGTTCCATCACGTTAAAGTGCATGACATTAAGAAATTAATTAATCTCAAACACTTCATTCATAATCTCATTGATGATGGAAAAATTGAGCTCAAAGGGGGATCGCCTTCTAACAATGCAAAGTTAAAGATTTTTCAGAAGCACTTCCCTGATCACAATAATGACAACAATGAAGGTAAAAACAACATGAACAATGTCAACTCAACTTCTATGTCTAATGCATAGCCTTATGACTATTCCACTAACCACATATCAGGCTTTAACTCCATGTGTGTCAAAATAGAAAAAAATGATATGTGTGGCTTTGACTCACTATGTGGCCACATTGAAGAAGTTGACACCCATGTAAACATGCTCACATTAAAAATAACTAATTATGGTGCAACTACACAACATTGAAGAGTTACTTTGTAAGCTTCCATACCCAACCACCCTAACCCATAAGTTCCCTTTAATAGTTAGGAAAGTCTCCTACACAAATTTCAATCCTTGAGCTCCTCACCACATCACCCATTCACTAAGAGATCCTTGAGACTGCTCTCTTAGAGTATCATGTCCCTAAAAACATCAATGCATCATAGTTCACTTCCAAGACCAAAAATCATTGGGCACAACAACACCTTATATTCAAAAACAAATATTTTTGAGGTCTTGATCACCACCACAACTTCACATTGAAGCCCTTCTATAATGACCCAAAATAAAAACATGTCCTCATAAATAATAGATCCAATTTGAACTTGTGCACCTTAAAGATGATCCATTTCTTGGGACTTATAGATGATCTCCTTGACATCAACAAGAGAATAACTATCAAAGAATATGATGAGCAAGAGAAAGAATAAAATGGGGTTATCATGCCATCTATCCAGATAGGCCCCATTGTCATTAACACTATATTCTATGTCCTAAACTTGGACTTTCCATATAATATCTTGCTCAATAGACCATGGATCCATACAATGAAATTTGTTCCATCTACCTATCATCAATGCTTAAATTTCTCCCACTAGGGAAGAAAAGTCATAATTTTAGGAGATCCACACACATTTTCCTTTTGTAAAAGACTCAAAGAGGCTCCTATAAAAAATTTCCCTATTAGTGAATTTATGAAGGTGATACCCAAACCTCTCACAATAATAGAAACACCTTCCGCAATAGTCATAGAAACACCAAACACTGACACCAAATCTAGAAAAGAAAAAGAGAAGGTTCGGGAGGTCAAAACTACAAAAAATAAGGTCACCTTTATTGATCATGGTATGGGAGAGTATAGATTTGAAAATGCTTTGTACATTGGAAAACATCTTCTCTATCCTTGGTCCTTTGGAAAACCTTCCCAAATACCTCCTCCTACACCTTTGGACACCTTGCATGTGAATAATATGACTTTTGAACATTGGGGTTCACCTAGTGATGAATACATGGAGTCAAATATCATTGATTGAATCTATTATGATGGAAAATATGATCTCATGTATATCCCTAAAGACAAGTATGTCAAAGAAACCCTTATTGTGGAGAATATGGGATGTCATGGCACCGATCTTGGACCTAATAATGATGGCATCCAACCACCTCTTGAAGCTACTATCTATCCAAAAGGTCAAGGTTTGAGCTCCCTCAAACCTAAGGTGTCCTTTGTCGATAACTATTATATGGTTGAACCTAATTCTGAGGCAGAAGAGGAGGAATTCTTTGAATAACCTTTCCAATACATAGAATATGACCTAGATAATCATTTCCATGCCATCACCATAGTTGACCTTTCATCCCCTAACCTTCCTCTCAAAAAACTTGAAATGATAGACTAGAACCTTCAAGCCACACCACCAGCTCTTGATATATATAAATTTGACAAAGTAGTCATGGATTTATTTGGCCTTGGGAATCTCCAAGGCTACAAGCATGAGATTGAATACAATGTAGAAGCCTAATTTGGTAAACAAGTCAACTCTTTTAGTCAACAAATTGAAAAAAAAATTAAAAAATTTTTAAAAAACATCCTTAAGTGAAAACCCCTTTGGGATGTTTCTATACGAAGAAAAAGACAAAATAAAGTATGCATCTTCTGGTGAAAACCTCACTAAGGTGACAAAAGAGGGAGAGATTGACTTGCCATTCAAAAGTCTACCACTAAAAAATTCATCCATTCTGATTGAGGATATCATTCCAGTTAACTTGGGTACTAATGAAAATTTGCAAATCACTTGCATTGTTGCTACCCTTAGTCTAGAAGAATGAGAATTGATGATTAAGTTTCTACAGAAAGGCAAGATCATTTGCATGGACCTATAAAGACATGCCTAGTTTAGACATAGATTTAGTTATACACCATCTTGTAGTTGATCCTAAAGCTAAGCGTGTTAAGGAGAAGTTAAGCAAGATGCATCCTCAAGTGGCACTCTTGGTCAAAGCTGAATCACAAAAGATGTTAGAACGAAATTTCATCCACCCTATTGATTATCCTAAATGGGTTTCTAATATTGTGCCCATAAGAAAAGCCCATGGGGGCATATGCATCTCTTTGGATTTCTAAGATTTTAATCTTGTATGTCCTGAGGATGGTTTTCCACTACATAATATAGACATTATAGTGGACTTGATAGTTGGACATGAAATGTTATATCTAATGGATGGCTTCTCTAGCTATAATCAAATTAGGATTGCTAAAGAAGATCAACATAAAATAGCATTTACTACCCCATGGGGAATGTTTTTCTATCAAGTCATGTCTTTTGGCTTGAATAATGTTAGTGCCACATATCAACACATGGTGTCTACTATTTCCCATGATCTTATACATTTAACTATGGATGACTATTTTGATGACATCCTCAAGAAATTCAAGATATGTGATTCACATATTGTTGTTCTTACAATAATATTTGAATGATGATTTATTCAGTCTAATGGTGAGCATCAGAGAGAATACAAACAACGAAGCAACAGGGGTTTCAGTGTCAATAATGGTGTAGGGAGTGCCAAGAAAATGGTAGGAAGCAAAAAACTAGATAGAATAGTCCAAGGCAGTATCAAATGTAAGATCCTTCTGTATTGAAGGATTTTTCCAAGTTGTAAGATCCCTTTGAGCTTCCTCATCAAGATGTTAGGGTGTGTGTTCTCCTTGATCCGGTTAAGGGGCTACCTAGTCACATTACCTTAAAATAAAAATGGGGCTCTTGGGTTTAGAATATTGTTCTTTAGGATGAGGAATTGATTCTTTCTTCCCAACATCAGTTAGGGCATTTCACATCTTAGTATTTTGTGTTATCTCATTTAGCGATGGTGGTATGTGAGGACCACTATACAAACCCCCTTGATTGCTCATTTCAATGATAATCTCAAAGATCTTGGTATAGGGGGTAGCAAATTACTTCAATAGAATTCCTAAGACTACCCAAGTTATGCCTTTGCAAGATTTCTTCCAGTCATACAAGGCATCTATCTTCTTCTTTTTTGCATTGAGATATGTACTTATAATTTAGAATAATTTTAGTAAGGTACGATTAATAGACTAGGAACCATTAGTCTCTCCTAATTAGGATATTGATAGCTTAGTTCATCATCTCATGTTTCAAGATTCTCCTAGTAAGTTGCTAATTTCACAAGATGTGCTTAACAAAGAGGCAATAGTTAACCTTTGAACCAGGAAGCTATCAAATTGGTTGCTTATAGAATTAGCCATGAAAAAATATATATGAAATAGCAAGAGAGGAGGGTGTATGTTTTCATGAAGATTTTACACAATTTTATGATCAGGACCCTATACAATATTATGATATGGCCTCACCTCTAGTAAATAATCCTTCATTCTCAATGGAACTGGAAGAGGCAAGGGCTCCACATCTAGACTTTCCATTGGAAATAGATTATTGGAACATTAATCGACACCTCCCATAGTTGAGAAGTGGTGTACCTATAAGTGATTTCATCAAGGAAGTTAAATTGATTCCAGAGATTCTCAAGCATAATAACTCACTTATAGACTTTGTGGTAGGGGATCTCAATCAGCAACTAACTTTATCGATTAAACAAACTCCTAGTCAAAATATTGAGATTTCTCTAACCCCTAAGAAGAGGAGAAGAAAATATAAGAATGTTCAAACTAAGGCAAAAATAATTTCTAGTATTCAATCTATCTTGGATGGAAAATTTACACCAACAAAAAAAGAGACAAAGAGAACCAAGTGTTCTCTTTGTCCAAAATGAAGATCACCTCATGGGATGTCAGAGAACTAAATGCCTCTGGCAAGAGATGTAGAATCAAGCAGGAGCTAGATTCTATGAGGGCAAATATCATCTTATTATAAGAAACAAAGATGTTCCAAGATACATTTGATAAGACAATAGGAAAATGGAGATCATGGAAATTGGTCCATCAACAAGGTAATGGAGCCTCAACGGGTTTAGCAATATTATGGGATTCCAAATCAGTTCAAGCTAAAGCTTTAGATCAGTTTGGTAATTATCAAATATTGAAAGTTATTATTTATTACTTAAATTTTATCTTGATTAATACTTATGGACCTATGGCTACAAATGACAAGCAAACTCTTTGGCTAAATTTGATTGGATTATTCAAGCATAGTCTATCCAAAAAATAATCATACGAGGAGACTTTAATGCCATTTTACAAACTTCACAAAGGATTGAGGCATATCCCCTCCATTAAAAACTATTATAGATTTCTCAAGCTTTGTGGTAGATAATAATCTTATGGATATTGAGCCTATTAAGGGTTCTATCACATGGATGAATACAAGGGTAGACTTCTCTCAGATTGCAGTCAGGTTGGATAGGTTTTTGGTTACTTTAGACTGGAAATTAACTAGCATCACATTCCATGCAGAGATATTGGCATGTTTAGGTTTTGATCACTTCCCTATTACCTTTCAGCTTGTTTTTCCACCTCCTAAGAAAGGGATTCAACATCAACCTTCATTTAAATTTGAGAGGATGTGGCTGAGGCACCCTCAATTTTTGTCACTCGTGCAGTAATGGTGGGTGACTGCTCCAAGATGT
This sequence comes from Cupressus sempervirens, assembly GCA_028749045.1. Classification (NCBI taxonomy): domain Eukaryota; kingdom Viridiplantae; phylum Streptophyta; class Pinopsida; order Cupressales; family Cupressaceae; genus Cupressus; species Cupressus sempervirens. Next base: position 131,599,163 of record CM053786.1, on the reverse strand, counting down.
GATGGATCTAAAATGCACCAATTTTCTTAGAAACTCAAATTCATTAAGTAGAAAATTTTAAAATGGAATGAGGTGACATTCAAAAATATTAAAGAAAAAGATCTTGTTAGGAAACAGTTATTGGGCATTCTTGACAAGTCTATGATTCATAGTTTAGATAGAGCATCTTTCAACAAGGAGAAACTTTTGCAGGCGAAGTGGGAATAATTTGTTAGGATTAAACCATGGGTAGAAATAAAAATTACATTAAAATATAACCAATAATAGATCACAAAGAAAAGAACACAAGGCACCAAGATTTAACTATAAGGAAACTCAGGTGCGAAAACAGCTTCCTACACTAATCTCATAAGGAAAGTATGGTGCAAATCCTTTTAAAATCTTCTACACTTACAGATTCAATATCATGTAAACAACATTATTGCAGCCAACCATGCATATAGAAATTAGATAGAGAAAGAACACATAACACAAAGATTTGCCGGTGGGGAAAAACCTTTCGGTAAAACAACCCCACCCCTCCAGAACCTGCACAATGTATTATCTTCAACACAAGATTACAATACACTTGCAATGCAAGTTCAATAGCAACAATAGAAGACTCCAACAGCACCTCAGTACCTGCACACTTTCATCTATCACACTATTGCATTACAACATGCAATACCCATTTTATGAACATCTTAAGACCCAACAAAATGCCCATAATGGAGTTGGGTGTTTTTCATGGCTCAACCACCAAGAAACATGCACAATGCCACATGTACATCCAATACCAAGAAAAGGGTGTCCATCCCTTGAATAGACAATGACAGCTTGTCATAGAATCCGCCAAAAATAGCGATCACAAGAGAAGTGTAAGGGAATCCGTCATACCAACCTATTTTTGGCATATTCTCTTACACACACCAACCACTCATTCTTGGGCGCCCAAATAGGCCTCATGTCATAAGATGCTCTTACACCTGTCATAGCTTATTCCTCAAATAGCTCTTATGCATCATAGGAATCCGTCATAACCATTTCAGCCATGATCTCCTTCACACACTTCAAGATGCCAACACATGTAAGTGATCAACATCCCAACTAGACATGTACACTCACATTTACATATTATTTGTAAAAATATATTTTACAAAACAAATAATAATAAGAATAGGAATTATACAAGGTTGAGACACCTTATTCCTAACATTAACGTGGTTCGCCCAATCCCTAGGCTACATTCACCAAATAGTAAGAACAATATTTTATGATCTAATGATTACAATCTGTAATCCCTTACAGCTCAATACCGCCGCAAGAACCAATTTCACATCACACCTTATAAAATAATCCCTAACCCTACGCCCTTTTATATAAGTATTTTAACCGCATTAGGGTTATAATTAATAATTACATATCAGCCCAAAATCTCAATAAAATAGGGCCCAAAAACAAATTTTATGAAGTATGTCTAGTACTTTCCTAATCAATCACCACAATCTAACAATCTTCCACTTGGGGACTGATCAAGCTCCACTCTAAACAACAATCTCCCACTTGGAGACTGATCCTAAAGAAATACTACTACCACATAGTGCTCCTACTGGATAAAACCACCCTGGACTCTATTGTTCTTTTATTCATATTCAATCTAGAAGACCAACTAAAGCTGAAGAGGAGTTCAACTTCTCCCTTGTTATTACCTTTGTCAACATATCTATTGGATTGTCATTGGTATGTATATTTGCCAACTTTAATTGTCCATCCTCCAAAACTGACCAAATGAAATGGTACCACAATTGTATGTGTTTGGTCTTTGAATGCAGAGCTAAATTCTTTGCAAAATGAATGGCACTCTGACTATCTGTGAACAAATAATTATCCTTCTGAGGATGTCCCAATTCTTGCAAGAAGAACTGGAGCCATATCATCTCCTTGGCTTCCCCTGTAGTAGCTACATGCTCTACCTCTATAGTGGATAAAGCATTAACCTTTTGCAACCTAGAAACCTAGCCCACAGCTGCCCCACCAACATTAAAGATGTAACCTATAGTACTCTACCTGGTATCAATATCCCCTACCAAATCTAAGTCAACATAGCCTTGTAAATCAGTAGTAGAGACCCCAAAGTGTAAACACTTATTGGATGTTCCTCTCGAATATATGAGAATCATTTGACTGCATTTCAATGCTCAATTCCTAGATGACTCATATACCTGCTAATGACTCCCACTACATGTGCAATATCTGACCTAGTACATACCATAGCATACATCAAGCTTCCTACAGCTAAAGCATAGGGTACCTTGGACATCTTATCCTCCTCTTCCTATGTCTTTGAACACATCTCCTTAGTCAACTTCAAATGACCAAGTAAAGATGTGCTGACAGCTTTAGCATTCTCCATAGAGAAACATTGCAACACCTTCTCAACATAATTAGCTTGAGATAGTGTCAATGTTCTATTTTTCCTATCTCTGCAAATCTTCATACCAAGGATTTTTTTTGCGACCCCCAAATCTGTCATAGCATATTCATGTGCTAATTGGCATTTCAGCCCCTTAATATGATCCATGTTAGACCCAATTACAAGCATATCATCAACATATAAACATAGAATAATGTTGCTATCATCATCCAATCTCTTAAAATAAACACAATGACCTGAATGACACCTACTATAACCATACTCATGCATAAAACTATCAAATTTTAGATACCATTGTCGAGGTGCTTGCTTCAAGCCATATAATTTTTTCTTCAATTTGCACACTAAGTTCTCCTTACCTTTCACCACAAATCCTTACGGCTAAGCCATATATATCTCTTCATCCAAATCACCAAGAAGGAAGGTTGTTTTAACATCAAGCTACTCTAAATGTAAATCTTCAGTAGCCACAAGACTTAAAATAGTACGAATAGAAGTCATCCTAATAATAGGAGAAAATATCTGATCAAAATCAATTCCCTTTTTCTGTGCAAATTGTTTTACAACTAACCTAGCTTTAAATCTTTTCTTATATCCTTCCTCTTCTTTTAACTTGTAAACTCACTTATTTTGTAAAGCATTTTTACCCGCAAGCAACTTGCACAAATCCCATGTCTTATTCTTCGACAAAGAGTCCATTTCATCTTTCATTGCAGACTTCCACTGAATCCTAGTATCCACTTGCATAGCTTCATCATAACTTTCAGGTTCACCAGCATCAGTAAGTAAAATAGAATACAAAGAGGGAGAAAATCTTTGTGGAGGTCTAATTTGCCTTGCTAATCATCTAACAGTCACTGGTGTGTGTGATATTTGTTGTTGTAGTTGTTGCACATCATGAGGAATGGCTGGAACATCAGCTTTTGGAGTATCATCCAACACTACATAATCATCTTCTTTCTTCTCATGTTGCTGCAACAGATCTTTGTACAACACTTTCTCATTGAATATGATATCCCTGCTTCTTACAATTTTATGATTTTCAAAATCCCAAAGCCTATAACCAAACTCATTAATGCCATATCCAAAAAATACACATTTTTTTGACTTAGCTTCTAGCTTAGTTCTATTTTCAGAATCTATGTGAGAAAATGCTTCACAACTAAAGGTTTTGAGAAAAGAATAACTCACCTTCTTACCAATCCATGCTTCCTCTAGAATACCATAGCCCAAAGGAGTAGAGGGACCTCTATTAATTAAATATATGGTAGTATTGATAGCCTCCACCCACATGTGTAAGGGCAACCTAGCATGCAACCTCATGCTCCTTGCACGTTCTATTATAGTCCTATTCATGCATTTATCCATTCCATTTTCCTATGGAGTCATTGGAATAGTTTTCTATCTATGAATACCATTAGTGGAGTAATAATCTTCAAATTCATGACTGCAATACTCACCATCATTATCAGATCTGAGACATTTTAATTTTTTACCAATCTCATTTTCAACCAAGCATTTCTATTTCTTAAAATTTTGAAATACATCAAATTTCTGTCTAAGGAAATAAACCCATACTTTTCTAGTTGTGTCATCAATAAATGTAACATTATAATGAAAGCCACCATGGGAAGATACCTAAGCCAGTCCCCGTACATCGGTATGCACAAGCTCTAATTTCTCCCTTTTATTTTCCTTCCCAGTCTTTGCAAAACTCACTCTCTTTTGTTTTCCATACACACGACTTTCATAGAAATCCATATTAACACATTTTAGACTTGGTAAAACTTTCTTTGAATGAAGTACTTTCATACCTTTCTCACTCATGTGCCCAAGTCTGTTGTGCCACAGCACTATATCAGAATCTATAGCAGCTATTTGTTTTCCCTACTCAACTATAGCAGTTGTTCCTAAACATTCATTTTTCTTTGTAACAATTAAAGTAGAAGGAACAATATGACCTGTACAAAGATATAAGGTGCCTACTTTCACACCTTTTGTTACTACAAGGGAACCTTTTGAAACTTTCCAATTTTTATCATTAAAAGTAACTACACAACCCTCATCACCAAGTTGCCTTTCTGAAATTAAATTCCTACTTAGCCTTGGAACATGTCTTACCTCATGTATTAGCCAATGATTCTCATTTTGCAACTTAATCTTAATTTTTTCCTTTCTAGTAATCTGACAGGGTTCATTATCCCCCAAATAAACAAGCCCAAAATCCCCTTGGACATAATCAATGAAATAACCTCTATGAGGTGTAGCATGAAATGAAGTGCCAAAATCTAAAACCCATGAATCATCAACACTTTCTAAAGATAGAAGCAAATCATCCTCTTCGAATTTGTTACTTACCATATTTGTCTCCTTGTCTCCATTTGATTTATCTCCTTCATTTTTCTTTCAATTCCAGCAATCTTTCTTTTTGTGCCCTGGTTTCCCACAGTACCAACAATCGTTCGGTCCTCTTGATTGAGACCTCCTCCCCTTTGACTTTCCTCTTGATTTCCCATGATTTCCAAAATTACTTCCTCTCTCAATCATTTTGCCCCTGCTTTGTGCATTCAAAGTACTTCCTAATGTAGATCCGCCTAAGGCTTTCCTACAAGTTTCCTCACTCAAAATAACACTAATCACATCATCATATTTTAGGGTACTAGATCTAGGAATAGAATTACTCACAGCCATTACCAATCCATTCCAGCTTTCAAGCAAAGAACACAAAATCAAGAGAGCCCTAATTTCTTCTTCAAAACTGATACCCACAGAAGATAACTAACTAGTAATAGTATTAAACTCATTTAAATGATCTATAATAGATCCATGAATACCTTATTTAAAGCGGAGGGCTTTTCATACAATGGCGCTAGGGTTTTCATCAATTCTTCTATCATCTTTTCTTTTGTAATATTAAATGCCACTGATGGTGCTAGGCATAATTGAATGCTTCCAAGTGCCTTTCTCTCTAAAAGATCTCATTCATCATTTGACATAGATCACTGATTCTTTGCTTTGCCTTCCAACGGCTTCCATAAATCCTTCTGATACAAATAATCTTCCATTTGCATCTTCTATAATTGGAAGTTCTACCCATTAAACCTATCAACCCTCAGCTTACCCTTATCTTCCATTGCTCCCACTCAACTGTGAGACTCCCACTCAACCGTGAGACTCCCACTCAACCGTGAAACTTTCCTACAGAGGGTAACTAAAAAACAACTATGCTCTGATACCACTTGTTAGGATTAAACCAAAAATAGAAATAACAATTACATGCAAATATAACCAATAACAAAAAATAATAGATCACACAAAAAAGAACACAAGGCACCAAGATTTAACATGGTTCACCCAATCCCTAGGCTATGTCCACCAAACAGCAAGTCCAATATTTTATGATCCAATGATTACAACTTGATTACAATTTGTAATCCCTTACAGCTTAGTACTACCAAAAGAACTAATTTTGCATCACACCTTATAAAAAAATCCCTAACCCTAAGGCCTTTTATACAAGTATTTTAACCATTTAGAGTTATAATTAATAATTACATGTCAGCCCAAAATCCTAATAAAATAGGGCCCAACCCCAAAGAATGTATGAAGTATGTACAGTACTTTCTTGATCATTCACCACAATCTAACATAATTGTGTTCCTATGAAGAGATATATTGGTGTCAAAAATGTTAGGAACTCTGGCTACATGAGAGAGACAAAAATACTCAATACTTTCATGCATCTGCAAAACATAAAAGAGTTGTCAATCGTATTTTTTCTATACAAAATGCATAGTCGTGAAATTTAATCATGGATACCCAAGGCATACAGTAGGAAGGGGTTAGATTCTTCAAAGACCTCCTTGCTCCACCAAATCTACCTACTCCATTAGCAGCTCAACTTACCGATATTCTTCAAGCTATTCCCTCCATTATTTCAAATTTTGATAATGTGAATTTGTTGGCCCCATTCACAATTTTTGAAGTTAGAAAAGTGGCATTTTCCTTGTCTCCTAAAAAATTTCTTGGCCCAAATGGATTTACAACAATTTTTTACCAAGCTTGTTGGGATTTTATTGGGTGGGATCTTCTTGGTGTTCTAGAAGAATCTAGGAAAATCAAATTAATGCTAAAATATTTCAACACCAAGAACATTGCCATCATTCCAAAAATTAAATCTCCCAAAACATTTTTGGACTTCAGTCTAATTTCCCTATGCAATACAATATACAAGATCATTACTAAGGCAATCTATTTATGCATGCATCATTTGATCCCAAATCTAGTGTCACAAGAGCAAGGAGGTTTTGTTCCAAGTAGAGAAACTATGGAAGGGGTTTTAGTAGCTCATGAGGCTCTACATTTAATAAATTCTAAAAAGAGATCTCATTTCATCATAAAACTAGATATGATGATAGCATATGATAGAGTGTGTTAGGATTTTCTTTTCAAAGTTCTTCACAAATTTGGCTTTGCAAAAGGCTGGTGTAAATGGAACTATGCTTGCATTTTGGGTGCAGGATTTTTAGTTATCATTAATGGATCTCCAGCTAGTTTCTTTAGATCTACTTAAGGGATTAGGAAAGGTGATCCCTTATCTTGGGTTCTTTTTATTTTAATGGCTGAAGCATTCAAAAAACTTATCAAGCATACTCATGATATTGGTCTTTAGCAAGGTACAATGATAGGTGATGCAAATATTTTGATCACTCATTCATTATCTGCAAATGATACTCTACTGTTTGGTGCTTCCAATGTCATGGAGGCCAAATAGATCAAAAAAAATCTAGACTTGTATTCAGTAGCTTCAGGACAAATGATTAATCCTCAAAAGTCAAAAGTTTATATCTTTAACATTCACCAAATTATCTCCATTAAAATTGTCTCAATTTTGGGCTTCTTAGAAGATTTTTTGCCTTTGGTATATCTTGGCATTCCTTTTTTCATAGGAGCTAATAAAATTAGTTATTGGATTCCTATTATTAAAAGAATTAAATCTAGGATAGTGGCTTGGAAAGCTGGATGGTTATCACTCAGAGGTAAAATTCTTCTTATCAAAATAGTACTTGCAGCCATCCCCAATTAATATCTCTCAGTTCTTAAAGCTCCTACTTCAGTCATTCAAACCATTCAAAAAAAATTGAGAGATTTTCTATGGTTAGGAAACATAACTGGGGAAAAGAAAATTCCATTGGTCTCACTCCAAGATATGTCACAAATCAAAACACTTGGAGGTGTTGGTATACCTAATATGGAGAAAAGGTATAAGGCTTTTGGAGGAAAGTTAGTTTGGCAGATGTGCTTGAAACCTAACACCAATTGGTGTCAAATCATGCAACAAAAATATCTAGACAACCCTTATCCAACTAGAGTTATGTCCATTCAAAATCCCTCCAAAGGATCATCCATTTGGGATTTTATGATGGCATCTAGAGATATTGTGACCAAATACATTTCTTGGGAGGTGAATAGTGGTGACAAGGTTAGCTTTTGGCATGATCCTTGGAGTGGACTACCTCCCCTCTTTATTACAACATCCATGGAAGAAATAGTAACTTCTATTGAAAACATCTAGGGTAAAACACTTGTGGATTATGTCTCTACAATTTGTCTATTTTCTAGAAAGATTATATGGAAGGATCTGAGTAGTTACCAATTTCTACTTAGGATAGAGCTAGACTTAGGACAACTTTGTCACATAGAGTGGTCTTTTTATCAAGAAAGGAGGATAAATTGGTTTGGGCCCTGGGAAAAACAAGCTCATACAGTATTAAAGATGTGTATAGGATTCTTCAGTAACAGGATTCAAACAACACTCAGTATCATGCTTTTTCATTTTGTTGGAACTTTGCCACTCTTCCCAAAGTAGGTTGTTTTTTCTAGATAGCTCTAAAAAAGAGAGCTCTCACTAGTGATCATCTTACCAAACTTAACATTACCCAATCTTTCAACTATTGTTTGTGTGATCTTAAATTGTAAGGTACAAATCATCTCTTTCTAAACTAATCATTTGCCCAACAATGTTGGCTATTCATTTTTAGCAAACTCCAGTTTCCTTCTCTACCAAAAAAACTTTGGGATCTCTTTCAAGACTAACCAGTATTATATTCTTCCTCACTTTTCTCTTGCTTGTGGAAATGTATCCATGCATTAGTTTTTTGGGAAATTTGGTGGGAATGAAACAAGAGAATCTTTCATAAGATCTCTTCACCAATCAAATCTATTCTTCTTGGTATCGAAAAGTCAATCGCAATAGTGATGAATGCTAGTCATCATAGAGTCAAAAGTAATCCAACTTTGTCTAGTTGGGATAGCATTGTCATTAGGGAATGGAAAGGCATCCATGTCCCTTTTGGATGGCTTCATCACAAAGAGCATGCCTTCCCATCACTTAGAATTCCAGTTCAATGGTTCCCCCCCACATGTGGTTCAATTAAAGTTAACTTTGATGGTTCTTCGCATAGTAATCTAGGAAAATCTAGCATTGACATTTGTATTAGAGATCATCATAGAGAGGTTCTTGCCATCAAAGCATACCCTATTTTGTCCGCAACCAACAACATGGCTAAGGCTTATGCCCTGCTTGAAGGATTAATTTTGGCAAAAAAGGGGGGTTATCAATCAATTCAAATTGAAGATGATTCCATGGTGATCATAAACACATGTATTAAATAGGAATCTCATAATTTGAAACTCTCATATATCCTTCAACAAATTTGGTTGCTTTTTTATTCATTTAAGGTTATTTATATTTCCCATACCTTGAGAGAATGGAATATGCTGGTAGATTTTTTGGCTAACATAGGAGGTGACGGGATGGATTTTGGGGATCTAAATCCAAGGGCATTTATTAAGTCTAATAGGGAATTCAATAGGCTAATCTTGAAGGACATTTAGAAAAATGCTTTATCTTCAGTGAATGTGAGATCTTCATGTTGAAAATCAAATGTAATTACCAATTATATGCATGTATATTATAAGGATTTTGGGTTTTCTTTCTAATTCTTTCCTAGATGAGTTTTTGAATCAGTTTCTATTATTAATATATTTATGGTGGCTACCCCACTTTGGCTTTTGTTTTTGTTTTTTTAAATTGAAGACTTAGAGAATTACAAATTTTGGCACAATCCCAAGAAGTGTGTCTTTGGTGTGCAATCAAGAAAGTTGTTGCATAATATAGTGTCATGGCTAGAAATCAAGGTAGATCCCATGAAGGTGAAAGCTATCCTAGAAATGCCTCCTCCTACCACATTAAAATAGCCTCATAGTTTCCAAGGCTGACTATAATCAATTAGGCAATTGATGTCATAGCTGGTACATAAGGTCCACCCTCTACATCATTTTCTCAAAAAGGAAACCAAATTTCAATGGGGTTATCTTTGTTAGAAAGCCTTTGAACAAGTTAAAGCATATCTAGCTAATATCCCAGTGTTGGTTCCTCCCATCATAGGACAATCACTGATACTTTACATCTTAACCTCTACAATTGCATTGGGTGCTCTCTTAGCACAACTAGATGACAAGGAAATAAGCAGGTCATTTATTATATTGGTATAACTTTAGTTGGTTATGGTTTTAACTAGACCCCCATTGAAAGATCTTATTTGGTTGTGGTCTTATGTATATAGAAACTATGCCATTACATGCTTAATAATACAATATAGCTCATTGACAAAGTCGAGCCTTCCAAGTACCTACTCTCAAAGGCTACACTCACAGGTTGCACTACAAAATGGGTTCTGATTCTCAGTGAATTTGATATTATTTATATAGATCACAATGCCATCAAGGGATAGGCTATTGTTGACTAGCTTGTAGATGCTCCTCTTCAAGGAACTCATCCTATTATTATGGATTTTCTAGATGAAGTGATTATGACTATCTCACCTAGTACATTGTGAAAGCTCTATTTTGATGACTCTTTTATGCAGAAAGGATTGGGGATAGGAGTCTTGTTTGTCACACCATAAGGAGACCTCATTCTGAAATCTTAAAAAATCTCATTTACTTTCACAAACAACATATTTGAATACAAAGGATAGGTCATAGGCCTTTTCCAAGATATTCACTAGAATATCAAGAGCTTTCTTGCCGTTGGTGACTCCTATTTTGTTATCAGACAAGTTAGAAATGAATATTAGACAAAGTATGAAAAGATGTTTCCATTGCATTCTAGAGGACCTCAAGTAGCATTTCACTAAGATAGTTTTTAAATAGATACCATGAACAAAAAACAAAGCAATAGATGCAATGGCTACCATTGCCTCCATGATCGCCATGCCAGAATGCAGTCCTAAGTGTGATTTTATTGTCGAGAATCTTTTACTTTCTTCTTATTAACAACTAGAACCAGAGATGGTGTGTGAGATTTTTGGTCCTAAGTCTCCATGGTACACTAACATTTTTTGCATACCTCCACCACAAAACCATTCCCATCATCCATACCCCTAATCAAAGAAAAAATTTCATCTATTGCACTACTCGATATACTACCCTAGGTGACACACTTTTTTGGAAACACTTCAATGGAACCCTCCTTCAATGTCTAATTCAGATGAAACCCAAATGGCTTTGGAAGGGGTACACAAAGGAATTTTTGGGGCCCTTTCTAGTGGTCTCACATTGGTAAAGAAGCTTCTTAGAACATGTTACTACTGGCCTACTATGGAGGTTGATGCATATCACTTTGTGAAACATTGTGTTCCTTGTCAGCAGCATGGTAATTTTATACACACTCCCACCCAAGACCTTCAACCCTGCCATCATACCATGGCCCTTCTCCCACTAGAGTGTTGATCTTGTTGGCCAAATATATCCTAATTTTGATAATGGCATGAAGTATATTATTGTTGCCACTGTGTATTCCACAAAGTGAGTCAAGATTGTTCTGTTAATGTACATCATGAGAAAACATATTTTGAAGTTCATCTTGAACTACATTATCTATCACTTTGACATTCCCTAGGACATTGTCATGAAAAATGGGAATCCTTTCAAAAATTAAGACGTTGCCATATTATGTTGGAAATTTAGAATCACCCAGCATTTCTTCACTAAGTACTTCCCCTACAGCAACAGTCAAGTTGAATCCACCAACAAAACCATTCTAAAAATACTTTAAAATATTGTTGATGTAGTTGGCCATGATTGGCACCTCCAAATCTCTCTCGTCCTATGGGTCTACCATACCTCCATATGTACTCCAATTGGTGCAACTCCATTTTCCTTAGTTTATGGTTCAGAGGTTGTCCTACCCAATGAAATTGAGCTCCTTGAATCTCTCTAAAGAACCTAGTGCCTAAAGAAGAATACCGAGTTGCTCACTTGCAAAAGATACAAATCCTCGATGAGAGATGCCTTAATGCCTCAAACCATCTCTGCATGTATCAAAATTTCATTCAACTTCAGTTTCACAAGAAGGTCAAACCTCTAGAGATTGAGGTAGGTGACCTTGTGTTGCAACATAACATGAAGAACCTCCAAAAATGAGAATAGAAAGGAAAATTTGAGCATAATTAGCTTGGAAAATTTATCATTGCTGTAAAAGGTTCAAGGACATATCAAATTACAACTTTAGAGGGAGATCTAGTCCCTGAGCTTATAAATATTTAACATCATAAGTGGTTCTATGCTTGAGTCAAGAAATTCTTGTACAATGAAAAGTAGTTCCTGAAAATCCTAAAAAGTCCAAAAATAAACAACAAAAAATCAAAAATAGCAGAAAAGATCAAAAAATTCAAAAAAAATTGAAAAATAATCTTGAAGAAACAACTAAAAAGCTGATGAAGTTCGTAAAAAACTATCATGAAAACCTGGCAAATAGGTCTGTTAGTGATACCAAAAAACATTCAAAAAGAAGCAAAAAGAACTATAAAAAAGAGAAAGAGAAAATAATTCTTCCAATAGTGAAAATTTGGGAATTCAAGCGCTTTGGATAAGAATTGTGGTGAAAACCTATTTCAGGTGCCATGTGTAATAGTTGGATCCATAATCTATCAGACTCACCTCATTTCCATATTCCTTTCATTCACCTCACCCTTGTGTAGAAGTCCTAGCTTGATGCACATTTTTTATCTCTCTTAATAAAATGCCTCTAGTCTACGAGGCCATCATTCACATTCATATTCGTCAAAGACCTCTAGTCCTTGAGGCACTTCCCCATTGCATGATCACAATAAGGATTTGCTTTGATCCCATTACATTGAGCTTTTCCCTTGACAATGACTACAACAAAACCTCCACAAATTGACATTTAGATTTGATGGCTTGAGAACTTGTTCTTTTCCAAGCGATTATTAGTGAATATTCACATTATGAACACACATCAAAAAAAATGTCTTACAGGATGCATCCTTCTTACAATGGCCTCAAAATTCACCATCACAATAAAGTACATGGCAAGAACTATCGACCAGGTGGCTACTTGGTCAGGAAGTATTTCTGTTGATTTAATTTTTTTTGTGTCAATGATTTCCTGCTTGAGATTACCTCGATCCTCAATATCTTGATGATGCTTGAATGGCTTCAATTGATTACACATGTCATTTGTAGTATGATCTTTTATCCTAATTCTTTAGCACATATATGTTAGTTTATAGGTTATGGTTATGCATTGCTCACAAGGGGCAATGGGTTAGCACACTTCCCACCAAGATCCCTCAAAAGATTTTGGTTGTGCCCAGACCACTCCAATGTGTACATGTCATTTGTTCCATCATTACTATGAAAACTACATTTATTTTCCTAAAGTCCCTATTGTGTTTTAGAGTCTAGTCCATGCAATAGAACCTTGTCATTGTACTATAGCAATTGATGCATAACTCCTTTGCCAAAGACAACTAAGTTGTGCTCTCTCATATGAACACAAATGAATCCCTTGATATCATGTAGTTAGGTTTCATTTAGTTTAGGGTTCATGACACCCTACTTAAGGGTTTTGTTTTCCCCACCTCCTAGTTGGCTACTTGATTCCTATCAGCTATAGTTTGGTACATTGCATATTAGGTTTCATTATAGGTATATTTTCAAATTCACTAACATCATTTCTTACATTTCATTTATTTTTCATTGTTATTTCCATTTTAAGTTCATTATTAGTACATGCTACTAACATTTTGTGATTCATTACATTTCACATTTCTCTACATGTTCATTTTACATATCATCCATTTCTTGCATATCATTACATTTCATTAGTACAAATTCATTGATACATCATTATACATATCCATCTTTATATATCACATAAGTTGCATCATACATCCATACATCATAAACATAAATCACATAAGCATTTAGATCATATAAACATTTGCCCACAAATAGTTCCTACATCATACACATGTTAGACATTATGTAAGCATCATAATAATCACATAAATATCACACATAGCCTACATCACAAATGTCAATAACATCATAATGCATCATAGGTTGCATCACATATATCAATCTCATACATCAACATAAGAAACAACATATAAGATTTGCATATACTGCCATTGAATCATGTAACATGTATATATATCAAAAAATCACTAGTATCCATATATAATTCCATGTACAAAATAATAATCAATGTCCATGTACAAAATCATCATGTATTCCATCATATATCAAAAATACAACATCACTACATCTATATATGAATATAGGTCAATCCTTATATCAAAATTTGCAGCTTTGGAGTCAATTGCCTTGCTATGAGGGCCCTACCCCTCATGTGCCACCTCCTCATGGAGGTCAAGATTGTCCCATAGATCATTGTTGACCCACTATAGTATAGGAACCCAAAGTCTCTATAAAGTCTAGATGTCACTGCTTTGCAAGGACGACCTCATAAGACAAGGCTTTGTAGTAGCTTGCCTCTTAGAGTGCTTAGGCCTTGTGGCATCATGCAGTCAAGGTCTCTTGCATGATTATGGCCAAGCCTCTATCCTATGTACCCTATAATGCAAAATCATGTTGATCTCAATACTCATATGCCAGACATTGGAGGACCTCCCTCTCAACTCAAAGGGTGCCTACCTCATGTCTCAAGGTTGATAGCTTAGTGAGATCCTCGACATCTACATGAGTCTTCATCTCTGTGAACTCCCTTGTATCCAGTCAAGCCTACATTTACCCTAGAGCCTCTTTAGTGTTGTTTTCTCTTGCTCTCTATGTATGATTCTCTGCATGTAGGTAGACCATCTATGTCTAGACCCATCCCAACTCTGTGTAGACATTGACCAACAGAACCCCCTCTATAACCACTTGTCCCTATATCTTGGTCACCTTAAATTGTAGACTATTTTTAACTTCCTTGGTGGTATCGTAATCCCCCTATGGTGTTGGTGGTGGTCCTTGTGGACCTTGTTCCCATGGCTAATGACCTTGTACTTGTGGCCCTACCTATGCTCCAAGAACAAGTGGTGGTGATATTGGTGCCTCTTCCCTCTACCTGCATTTGTCCATCTAGTCCCTATGACTCCCCGTCTATCTCCTCTTATTTCTCCTCCCCCAACTTTGCCACCCCTACCTTGTGGCTACTTTTCTAGTTGTGGAGGCTTAGGCATTATCAATCTAATTGAATGGTGAGTGGCCTACCACTGTATATAAGCTATTTTCATGTTTTCATTGCTCTATTCATGTCCATGGACCTATGGAGCCACCTACATACCCCTCCATGAGATTCAATTTAGTCAAATGGTGGTCCCCCATTCCTATAATCTCCCAACCTCTCTAGACCCCACTAGATACAAATACATGTCTCACACTATGTGATGGGCCTCATCACACCAACGTACTCCTATGACCATACTAGTAGCAATGTCAGTCAAGGGCACATCATCCTCTCTATCCTATAGTCACACATGTGCAGATAATTATATAAATGTGTCAAAATGGTATGTCCCCAGTAGAAGATTGATCCATCTTCTTGTAGTAGGGTACTTAATACCCACACCCATACAATAGGAAATACATGCCTAGCATGGTCTAATACCATCTGTTATATCAATCTTACCAAGAAAAATGGCGGTCATGGGAGGCTTTGATCCATCACCTCCCTCCAAGGAAGCCAGGTCTGTTGAATCAACAACCGTTGTCATCGTCGACTGAAGCACTCTCATAGATAGGGATTTTTAGTCTCTATAGCATACTCAAGATAGATCCCCCAGATCAAGACCCATAATATCCTCCATATGTCCAACAAGGTCACTATCACTTCCCTTGTCAGCAAGTGGAAGCTTGAGATCGATGTGTGCCATCTCTCTATAAGCACAAACATTTGTGTTACATGCACCTGTAGGTCAGGCCACTTGTGCATGTGCTCAAGACCACAAATTCAAACATTTCCCTACTCTACCTCACTCAACATTTCCTTCAATTTCATGGTAGTAGGATAGTTCTCCCATGATATAAACATCACTGATAGTGCCTAAAGCATAGGCATGTAGTGGTCAGTCCTCTCTTAGTATCTATGTCCCTAGTTTTTCACCCTCCTAGTCCAGGGCATCAATAGCACCCTAGTCCCCACATATGAGGCATCTTGCCTCGATCATCTTGGTCATCCTTTCCTGCATCTCTCCCTGGTGGGTCCCCATCAGTAGAGATCATTTATGGAGATGCTAATCCATAAAGATGATGATCTACAGAGATGCCAATTAGCATAGAGGTTAATTGGGCCATTTCCTTCCCCCTTCCCTTGTAGAGATGACATCACCTTGATTCTCATCTCCACAACCCTTTTGACCCCTTGACGTCTTTACAGACAAGAGTCTAGTGATTGTTGTTTGTGCAATGTTTGTCAGGGCCTATTATGTTTGTGAAGATGATACTTGGGAGAACTATCATCTCCACCCCAAACCACTTTTCCCCTATTTTTGTGCCCTAAAATTAGCCTAATCTACAAAAAAATAAAAAAATAAAAATTTGAGATAGTTGACTTATCGGTGATCCCATCTCGGTTGGTCTCTAGTGCTCCCAGATGCACTCTCCTAGCTATAATCTCTCGAGAGGAACCATCCTCTACTCTAGCTCTCTACTCTCTAGGTGTGCAAATGAACCTTCTAAGAGTCCTTTAGGGCCTTATGTAGGCCCTCCAGGGTCTCTTTTTGTCCTGACCCCCATTATTTATCTCAATCCCCATTTTTTTTCATGTTCAATCCTATCTACCCTACAAGTCATGCAAAATCATAATTTAAGTTGTGTTCCTCTATTTTCCTTCCCGTGCCTTTTTCAAGAAGATTGACTAGAAATTTCCCTTTTTCCCTATTTTCTCAAGTGTTTACCCTTCTCCCTTATCGTCACTATGACATGACTCCTAAGACTTCTCTCCTCTCTGGGGAAACCTATATTTTTATTTCTTTGATGCAATGTCATCCCGACATTACAAAAAAGAGGGGCAAAATGTAGACACTTATAATTGTCCAAAACATTATATTAATTTATTTAATATTTATTATGATATTATAATTGATTATTTATTAATTAATTATTTTTGTCATTTTTTTTACTTGTTTAATCAAATTTAGTTAATTAAATGAGTTCACTTTCCTAAGGTATTTAACTTTAATTTAAATGCATCCCTCTAATGTATTGAATTTATTTAATACAAAATGCTCCATAGATCCCCTTTTAAATAAATTCCAATTTATTATAATCCCTCAACTTTATTAAATTCTCTGAACCTAATATTAAATTAAATCTCATTTAATTTATTCCCAATCCTACCTAAAACCTAGCCTATCACCCATCACTCTCACACTCCTAAACCTACCCATTAGCTAAACCCACTTTATTAAGCCTAAGCACTTCCCTAATCATCATTTAGCACCTAGGTGGTTTCTCACACATGTGTGAGCAACTAAAAGCCCAAAGAGCCCCCTTTCATTAGTTTTTCTTAAAAGTTACTCTTACACCTTGTCCCCCATTCCTTTCTCCAAGGTTGTTCACACATGTGTGAGCACACCTTGAGCCACTCAAGCCTTGAAGGCTTATTTTGACTTCTTCATGGCTTGTCCTTTAGCCCATGTGTCTCCCTTGTGGCACCTATGTGGATGGTAGTGTATGTGGAAACCTAAACTGTTGGGAGTACGTGTAAACAAGAAAACATTAGTTGCACATGTATATCAAAGACTTAAGTAAATCAAAATATAACTAATTTCTACTTGATATTTAAAACTTAATGTAACCAGAAGATAAGAGTCCTCATGCAACCCCAAAGTAGCTCAACAACGCACCCACGAGAGGCCTTGTTGGCGTGTTCAATGATGAGGGATGTGGATGTGCTCTCCTCAAATACAACTATAATTGAGTCCCACAATAATGAAAATAGTAAGATGAAATAATGAACCTATGCTAAAATGAGTGAAGAATGCTACAAGCAATGGTTATGTAAGCAACCATGCTTGAAAGCATTCAAGGATTTGAAGATGAATGCAACAAGTAAATCTAATGATACAATGCTACATGAAAATGCAATAAAAATAAAAGAAAGTAACAACTACCAAAGGTTTAGCAATAATCTCTAAGAGCTCTAAACATAAAACTAGCATGATAACAATGCAATGGAGGAGATGAAAAATGCTTGAGATAACGGCTCTATTTATAGGCTTGAGAGAGGCCTTGAGGAGGTGGCATCTATGTGGCATCTACATAGGTTCCACGAGGGAGACACATGAGCTAAGGGGACAAGCCATGCAAAGGTCAACACAAATATTTTTGTGATTAAGATGGCTCAAGGTGTGCTCACACATGTGAGAGAAACCTTGGGGAAAGGAAAGGGGGATAGAATAAGAGTGTAAGAGGCTTTTTGGAGAAATTAATAAAAAGGGGGCTTCCTTGGGCTTTGAGTTGCTCACACATGTGTGAGCAAACACTTTGGGTCTAAAAGGTGTTTAGGAAGGTATTTAGGATAATAAAGTGGGATTAACTAGTGGGTGGGCTTAAAAGGATGAGATTGATGGGTGGTAGACTAGGTTTTAGGTGGGATTAGGATTAAATTAAATAGGATTTAATTTAATCATAGGACTAGAGAATTAAATAAATTAGAATTTATTTAAAAGGGGATTTATGGAGCGCTGTGCATTATATAAATTTAACACATTAGTGGGGTGTATTCAAATTAAATTTAAATGCATTAGGGAAGTGAAGCTATTTAATTAAATAAGTAGAAGAATATGACAAATATAATTAATTAATTAATAATAAATTATAATGTCAAGGGAAATATTAATAAATTAATATAGTATTTGGGACAATTTTAAGCATCTACAGGTAGTTGACTTAGATTCATTTCCTTACATTGGTAACTTAGTTTATTTTCTTGAATCCATCTTCACATCCATTGAGTGCTCTCAAGAATGGTTAGTTCCATAGCCATTTTTTGAAGCATTCTTGATCATTTAGCTTTGTTTCATACGCATTTGCATTCAATCAATCTTTGGATTTTAACTATTCGAGGAGAGCACATCAACATCCCTCCATCTTGAGCACACCAGCAAGGTCCATTTGGGTGCCCTTGTTGAGCTACTCTAAGGTTATATGGGAAAGCACTTTTTATTGGTTGCATTTGTTTTAAAACTCAAGTAATTAGTAGTTCTTTGATTTCAAATCTTTACATGCACATGACACTAACATTTTCTTATTTATGTGTGCTCCCAACAGAGAAGGATTTTCATGTATATATAACCAATAAAACCAATCAAACCTTCCTATAAAGGAATTCATCATATACCATGAATTCAAGTAACATAAGCAACCAAAATTAAAGCTACCAAGAACATTCTACATGGAAAATATTAACTTTCTTAGTGCATGATGAAGGTGGAGCCGAAAATGGCTCTGCCCCACAATGAAAAAACAATGGAAACAAATGAGAAAATAAAAAATTTGAACAACATATAGTGAGACAAATCTGAAGAAGGAGAGACGAACAAGATAAAAGGACACTAGAAGATGAAGAAAGGGGAAGGATAGCCAAATAAAAACCAAAGAAAAACATGAATGACAAAGAAGAAAGAAAAAGAGAAGGCTAAACACCCACTTGGAACACTAACTTATGGAGACATCATGACACTAGGACCCATCCCTGTCCAAACATGAACCAAAACTAACCCAATCCACCAAAGTGCTTGTAGCAATTAAGGAATGATCACATGCATGAAACATGGCAACTCAAAATGAAGGCTTCTTCTTGCATATTAAAATTGTGATTTTTAAAAATTAACACCTTTTGACAACTTATATAACCTATTAATTATAGTAATTAAAGGGTGCATTAATTATACTCATTCTTCATTAATGAACCTTGCCAAGTGTCCAACTCAAGACCACAAAAATTCTTTCTTGCTATAGAAGACATGAGGGAAAGGGTTCCCGACATGTCCAAAATTTACTTTTCTCATCAGCCTTAGACCCTTGGCACAAGAATGGGGATCCTAATTTATTATTCCACACCCAAGGGGACTGGCACCCTAGACAAGGATGGTAGAACATGAATGCTAAAAATTGAAACACAACACAAGGGCTTTCCTTAAATGAGACAAGGAGAAGAAGAAATAGGGGAACCAACATTTTTCTCACAAAAAGTAGGGATAGGTATGTATGGCATAACAAATGGGGACTTTACTATTAAAATGCCTTGCAATTGAGAACTCTAATGCTTATCATTTAATCACATTAGTGTCTTTTCTTAGTGATGTAGATCTCTTTAAGATTGAACTCCAGGTTTGGACATCCTAACTCACCATAATCCACAAACTCACAAGTGTTAAGTCATGAAGTGTGTACTTTGAAAGGGGGTATATCATTAAATTTTTAAATAAAATAGAGAAATCAAGCTTACCCACTTACCCAAGACTTTTTGTTATCAGCTTTGACTGGATATTGTGCAATTTTGGGAATTGGGAAGTGTTTTCCTCCATCTTTTAATCTATATTTCCAAGGCATGGTAGGTGTTACTTATTTACCCAAAATCAAAGAATTTAAGTTTTTCATGAGGGGTTACTTCTTTCATCATCTCATCCTTATGTATTTTCTTATTCTGGCTTGGAGGAAAGAGACACCCACTTCCCAAGATATCACTTAGCATTTTAGTTTTATCAAGTTTGAGCATGATCGAACTATTCTTTTTGTTCTTTTCATGATTCTTATCTTCCCTTTTTCTTACCAACTTATTTGGTCCTTGGATTATCTTAAGACAGGGGCAGAGTTGTTTAGGCTCAATAAAGGTTCGTCATTCCCTTAGTTCATACTCACAATTTTCAACTTTAGGGAAAGCGAGAGTTTACAAGGTAAGTAAATGAGTACTTGAATTCCAAAGAAAAATTTTCCACTAAGTTACAAAAAAGTTATGCAAAGTATACCCACTTGCTTGAAGGAGCAAGAAACTAAATCTCCAAACAGACCAAAATGAAACCAAGAGAAAAATAAATCTAAGACCCAACCACACTATTTATATGGTAAATATGGTTAAGTAGGATGAGTTAGGGTTGTCATTTATGGAAACATGTATCTCAGGATGAGAAGGCATAATGAACAGATAAAGATCTCATAGTCAGACATAGAAAATTGTCTAAGTGTTTCACAATTTAGCTAGTAGCTTAGGATCAGTTTTGGAAATGCACAGTCTACAGAGATATTTGGCATGAGGGAAATTAAGCATAGCTAGTACAAAGTTTCATGATGATGTGGCTAAGTGTGCAGTATAGTACAGACTGTATGGCATCAAATATATTAGTTTTATCAGTAAAGGCATTAAATAGAGCAGAATTGAGCACAGCAGTAAAAGGTAAATTAAATGTTAAGGAAGTATTTTGGGTATGAAATAATTACTTAACTAATTAGGGATGACATACTATATGTTAACCCTAAGAGGGAAAGAGTTATTTTTATAATATGCCAAGCGTGTGAAAGCTTGAAGGCCAACAGGACAAAGTTTTGCTAAAATATAAGATATAAAGGAAGATTATAACTTCTGAAGTTATGTGTGGCGATGTGAACTATGTATGTGATATGGAAACTTATGTAAAGGGTACATAATGTGAATTCTAATGTAAGATCAGAGATATGCAAATTATAGTAGTTAGTAGCAAGAGGTTTTTTTATCTATCTCTTTTATATAAAGGCACTACATTGTATAATTGTGTGTTTGGGCAGTGGGCTCATCTTGCATATATTTTGTATTTGTAATACCAACTCCTAATAGGTTTGAGGCTTTTGATAGGGCCTAGTCCTCTAATAAGGATTGATACACTATATATATTTCATAGACTCCTAATAAGGTCAACAAGATTCTTTTTTTTAGTGATCATTTTGTACGTACCATCCCCACCGGGGTTTTCCCTTGGCTAGGGTTTTCCTAGTTTAAAAAAATGGTGTTATGATTTCTCTCTATGTAAGGATTTATTTACTATTCAACATTGTTAGTTTACTTTAATATGCATGTTATAAATTAATTAACAATATTCAGTTGTGGGCAAAAGTTTGTAGAATAATGATTACCACCACCCCCCCCCGCAAGAGTATTATCTATTTCTAACAAAGTAAATGAGTACTTGAATGCCAACAAAAAAATTTCCACTAAGTTATAGAAATGTATGCAAATAATACCCACTTTCTTGAAGGAGAAAGAAACTAAATTCCTAGAAAGATCAATATGAAACCAAGAGCAAAACAAATCCAAGAACCAACCACACTATTTATATGGGCCAATGAAGAAAAGGAAAATGGAAGAAAAAGGAATTGACAAGGTGAATTTGAAGGCACACTAAAGTGATATTTACAAGAAATTGTACATATGGTACAACAAAAGGGGAAATGGACACCCTCATCTCATCTCCTTATTCAAAGTAATGTTTGAGGAACTATCTATTTATAGGCATTGGGGTAGTGTTTATAATTAACAAACTAAGATGGTAGGTGTTAGCTCCATAGATATCCAAGATTGGATAAGGCCCAAGCCAAAGATGTTGAAACTTGGTGTATTTTCCCTTGTTCTCATGGACCTTGCACCAAAGGATGACTAGGTCTAAAATCCAAAAGGCCTTGTATTGGGTTCTTTTGTCAAACTATTGTTTGACCACTTCTCAGTTTTTGCTAAAATACTCGAGGGATGACCCTTTGTTCTTTGAGGTGGATGAGATTGAGGAGGAAAACTTCCACAATATTGTCCTTCTCATCAAACTCCCACATGAATTTCATGATTAGAATCTAAAAATTCACAGGGAACACTAGAGTATAGTTGTAGACTAGGTACAATAGAGAAGTTCCCAAGGCTACCTTAGTTTGAATGTGATCCACCCAAAAGGTGAACCTAATCTTGTGATGCCAGTCCTAAGGATTTCTCTCTAACAGATGCTTAGTAACCTCTAGATTTTATTGTTGATTGATTCTACCACTCCATTAACTTGTAGGTAGTAATTACTTGAATACTTCAAGGTAGTATTCCTTTTGTAAGAACATTCTAAGAGTTGGGCAGAGGCGAACACTGCATTGTTGTCACATACAAGGGAAAAATACATATCAAATCTAGTAGAAATGCTCTCCTTAATGAATTGGATCATTAAATATGATGTATTATTTTTATATGGGACATCTCCATACTTCTAGGTGCAATAGTTTGTCATTGTTAGCACATATTGGTGTCTAAAAAATGGATTGGAATTTATTTCTTTGATGAAATCAAATACCCATTAAGTGAAGGTTCTAGCCTCAAAAATTAGTTTAAGGGGAATTGTAGGATTTTTCTCTCTTGAAGTAGCAGTATGACATGTGTGGAATTTCCTTATGTGATTATGGACATCCCAAAATAAGAAGGGCTAATAGTATTTGACCTAAAGGATCTTATGAGTGGTTGCATCAGCAGAGTCATGCCTAGTTCTAAATAATTGAAGCTCATGATGTTTATGAGTTGGGAGTCCCCTTGGATATCTTTTATGTAACATTAGGTATACTAAATTTGTATACCATAGATCTTGAGTTAGGGGTTCCACAATGTAAGTGTGATATTCAATCTATAATTCTATAGAGGCCATGGCTTTCAATAATACATGTCTATGGACTAATCACCTGGGTTGCATTTCCAAGTCATATTCTTGAAGGATGGAAATCCACTTCCCTCTTATCTCATTAATCTCACTTTGCATGAGTAGGGATTTGACAACTTGGTCTAGCACAATTGTGTGTACCTTACTCTAAAGAATATAAAATCAAAAGTTTTTAACTAATCAAACAAGGGTGAATGCTTTCTTCTCAAGGGTAGAATACCATATTTTGGCATTCTTGAAGGGGGAGCTCATGAAAGCAATGTGTCCCTCTTCTCCTTCTATGTTTTGAGTCAATACAATGATAGAGTGCATAGAGGTGAAATAATAGATACATAATAGGAGGTCATAGTCAGGGCTACCCAAAATGGGAGCTTACATTAGAGCATTTTTTTGTGTGAAAAGTCATGCTTTTCCTCTAGGATCCACTTACTTTTTTGTCCTTTTTCATCATTCCATTGAGTGGTTTTACAACTTTTACAAATCCTATGATAAAATATTGGACAAAGTTTATCTTCTCAAAGAAATATCTCATTTATTTTTCATTGTTGGGCATCTACAAATTTAATAAAGCCTTCACTCTCCTAGGGTCAATGGTAATACCTTTTTTAGAGATGTTGTGTCCTAATAGTTTTCCTTATATGACCCCAAATATGCATTTCTTAGGGTTTAAGGAAATACCAAATTGGTGACAATTTCTCAAACTTTGGCAAGGTGGGTGAGGTGATCACATATGTCCCTAGAAAATATTATCAAATCATTTGTGTATATGATTATACATTTGTTAACCAATCTGTCAAAAGCAGTGTCCATTTCTTTCTAATATGTGGCCCCAATGTTGATTAACCTAAAGGACCTTTGTCTCTATTCAAATATTCCCCACTTAGTGGTGAACATGGTCTTGAGTTAGTCTTCATCTTCAACCATAATTTGATTATAATTTGAATATCCATCCAGGAAGGACATCATTTGTGCACCATTTACAATCTATAGTACTATGTTGAGTAAAGACAAATGATGGTTATCTTTCATTGATGTCTTATTTAGGTTTCAAAAGTTTACACATAATCTGATTTCTCCACTCTTCTTTTAGACTAGGACCAGATTAGCTACCCACGTGGTATGTTGGACAAGAAATGTCTTTCCAAATAGTAAATTCTAGACCTCTTGATAAATCAAGGGCTCAATCAAGGGATTCATGGGTATTTGTTTCTTCCTAAATGGTTTGGCACTTGGTTTGAGAGGTATAGTGTGGGTCGTCATGGATATATCATATATTTGCAAATATTCATAACTATACTCTATAACATTGATATATTCTTTGAGAACCATGAGAATCTTCCCCTTTTCCTCAAGGAAGGAGGAAGTTCCAATGAAAATATTTATCTCCTCGGTGTTTTTCTTGAGGTTAACTTTTTCATATTTCTCTCCCTCAATGGAGCAAGGATGTTTATCTTTGACCCAAGGATCTAAGTTGAAAATGCATTCAAGGGCTATCATTCCCTTTGGGATGGCATTTTTAGGGAGGTTGAGGATTTCCTCAAGATCATTTTCATGTCCTATATCATCATGTTCTTCCTCTTCCAAAATCTGATCTTCAAATATCCCACAACTGGCCAAGAAAATGAGGTTATGTCAATCATCTTTAAAGACTTGGAAGTGTTTAATGTTTCCCAAGATGGAGAAAGTTTCTATCATTTCTACCAAGAAGCACCAAAGGTAAGAACCGGCCATTGGTTTGAGGGTGATAACAGACACAAAAAATGGTCTCTGAGACATAAATGCATTCATTGTCAAACATTTTTCACATTGTTAGAAAAAAAGGATAATTTCATTTCATTTATTAAATTACCTTTTCTCCCTTCTTAACATTTCGCTTTATGCATTTTTTAGCTTTCTCTATTTAATAATTATTTTGTAATTATTAAATAGCTTTCACCTTTAGGCTACCCTTTGTAACTTATTAGGTTATCCTTTTTGGGTTTCAATCTCCTTTTATAAGGATTGATCTCTTTGTAATTATTATCTCTTCAATTTCTTCTTCAACTGAATATACAATTTGCGTGTTTTCAAATCAAACCCTTGCCTCTTCTTGTCTTTTTCTTCTCTATGATAAGTTTTCTACGTACAGGTATTCATGGGCTTCGTGGATTTGATTTGCATATTTTCTCAAATCCTACATGGTATTAGAGCCAGTTATGTTGTAGCTTGTTCAATATTTGGAGAAAAAGAAAGAACAAGGGTTTGACAGATTAGATCTGGAGTTTTTTAGGTATTTCCTAAGAAAATAAGGGGATCGCTCATTTTTAGAGTTGTTTGAGGCCGAACAAACTTCATGGATGGATCTAGAAGGCATCAAAATCGCCATTTCCATATAATTTTTTTTTGTTTTGGATAAAGTTGATTCGAGAGGCAAAAAAAGTTGCCTAGTAGGACCGTATGGCCTCTAGCACACATTACGAGGCAAAAAAAATTTAAAATTACCAAAAAAATTAAATTTTCAACATTTTTTTGCTGCTACGGTTTAGCAAACCACAATGGTCACTGAGACTGCTAGTAGTTAGCAATAAACCGTCAGCAGTCCCACCGACCGCGGTGGCTCCCGATGGCCATCATCGCCTCCCGCCTGCCACTGCGATCACCCAACAACTACCTAGCCATCACCCAGTCACCGCTCTACTGGAAATGCGAGAAGTTTTAAAAGAAATTTTTTTAATTATTTTTTTAGTTAAAAAATTATAATTTTTTGTGCATTTCCAAGGGCCCTGTCAATATTTTTTCAATCTAAAAAATGCACCAAAAAGCTAGTTTTGAGATGGAGACATTGGTGCAGGATTTTTTTTTGTTTTGATATAGTTTGGTTGCCTATTTTGGTATTTAAAGCTGGAGGTTCAATTTTTGACTTCGGAGGGCATATCTTGAGCGTCCCATCTTCATTTTTTAAAAATGTTATATTTTTGGAAGGATGGATCTACCTACTTTTCAAAAATGCTATAATTTCCTTCAGATTTTGCTCCATTCTCTTTCTATCATATTTTTTCTTGTATTTCACTATGGTTGATATCTTGGGTGTTTTAGGTTTGGGGATCATTTTCATGGCATGGGATCTCTTCTTTTGGGTTGTACTATCTATTGTATCAGTTCTTTGATCATTGATGATATCATTTTTAAACATTTTTATGCAACCACACTAAGATAAAGTGTCATATTGCATCTATTTTTTCATTTTAGTTGTTTTCCTCGTTTTGCCTTCTAATTCAAGTAGTGTCTTCTGAGGACACTCATGCAGATTATTGTATTCTTGGGATTCCTTATATCTTGTGCCCTATTGTACATGCACTACTCTAATAAAGTGTCATGGGGGGTTGATGTTTTCCTTTGTTTGCCATCTTCCTTTGTTCAGTGAGTGTCCCTTCCATGACATGTCTGAGATTGATCACCTTAGTACACACTTATGTACTCTTTTGAGCATCCTGATCATGGTTCCTTGACTTGCAGTTCTTTTTGGCCCACTTTTTCAATTTCCTGTCACCTCACCCTTATCTGCATTAAGTGGGGATTCTTCTATTGTTTCTAATGCTTCCTTGGTTCATTAGAGTGAGCTATGTATTATGTATTTGATCCTATGTACTATGTGATTGCACTAGCTTGGATACCTATGCATTTTGGCGAGATGGATCATCTACCATATAGACACTCTTCTTTTCATTTCTATTTTTTTGTTCCAGCCTTCCTTGGTTTGATTGATTAGCTCTTTAGGCTTTGGTGTTTCATGCCATCTATATTTTTGAGTTCAGTTATTTGTCTTTATTTGCCTCCTAATTTGATGTAGATTATAGTCTTCTCTACCTGGTCAAGTTCTATTTCAAAGGAGGTTCTACAAACCAACAGCTTTTTTTTTATAGTGTTTTCAACTTCTTCATGCTTCAGTGGGTTTCTTCATGATCATTCTTTGTTCCTATTTTTTGGAATATTCCTCTAGTTGGAGGCTTCTGTAGTCCTTCACTAGGTTTTCAGCTATCTCTTTTTGGAGTAGATTTTTTCCCACCGGGTTTTCTCTATTTCTTGTTGAGATAATGGGTGTTGCACACATTGCATAATATTGTTATTTTATTATTTTATTTTATTATGTAATGTTGTACCTAGATGAACGTGCAACATGTAAAGATTCCCATAAAATATTCTTGATGAGTTGTATTGTAACATTGTAAAAATATTTTATGTAATTATTTAATATTGGGGAAAAGAATTAAATGCCCAATATTAAATGTGGGGTCAGTGGGTTAGGTAGCACATGGTATTAGCACATGGTTTATGTAATACCACTTAGTGGTTTTGTGGGACTTGCTACTATATAAGTAGCCACAAGGGTAGTTGTTGTAGAGAGAGAGAGATATAGAGAGTGACAAAGAGAAGACAAAAGGCAAGAGTTGAGCGGGACAAGGCTTGACAGGTTAGCCAAGGGAGCATTTGTGAAGGTTGAAAGCATGGCATGGGATGTGTGGATTCATGCTTATTCACATAGTTTGCTCGGTTGTGGCTATGGCCATGAAGGCTTCCATGGTTGTATGGCAATAGTATTTTTGCTGAATAATACATGATGATGGATGCTTTTGGAGGCTGGGTTTTTCCCTCAATGAGGGTTTCCTAGGGTATATCTTGTGTCACATTTTATGGGTATGCTGTCTATTCTCTTGCATGCAGATTTTAATTCCGTATTTATTTTAGATTTATTATGGGTTATGTGGAAACGGTTATATTCTTTATTGCCAAGTTTCCTTACAAGTGGTATCAGAGCTATGGTTTTCTTATTGTAACCCTAGATTGAATCCATGGGAATACATGAGAGGATAAAAGAAAAGGGCAAGATATATGAATGATTTATTGCAGATCTGAGGGTTTTGGATTTGTTGTTATGATGGGATGTTAAAAGATTTGGGCATGTGAAATTGTTGGACAAAAATATTTTTTCGGATGTTTCGTTTAAATGAGGGTTTTGGGGGGTAGCATGTAGAAATGACCTCCTGGGTAAAAACAGACCTCACCATTGGATCCGGGTTGACATTTCCATAAATTTTGATATATAATATGCCCTAGTTTGGCCATGTTTAGAGGAAATGAAAGAGTTTTTTGGTTTCAGCCCGTGATGGCCATCAAATTTAATCCCGTCGGAATTTTCGTCACTGAAAAAATAAAATATGAAAAATCGTACGGAAAATGGTAAAAAGACTGTCTTAGTAAAACAACCATAACTTTCTCTCAGAATATCGGATTTCAGAGTTCTTAAAGGCGTTGGAAAGCTAATTCAGAGCACTACAAGATGGTGTAGGTTTGGTTCTATGATTTTGAAATTTTGTCAGGTCTTAAGAGCCCTAAAGTCAAATGTTATTTATTTTGAGCACGGATTAGGGCATAACTTGGGCATACGGAGTCAGATTTTGGACTTAGAGTAGTCAACGGAAAGCTCTTGGAGAGCTCTACACATTGGTTCAAATTTGGTGCAGGTTTGGCATAATTTATTTGTTGAAATATTAATCTAAACAATTTATAGGTATATTTTGATTATGGTAACATTGTAAGTTTATGGCATTGGAGATTTAAGATTTGATGTCATTGTATACTCAGTTCATATTTCAGATTGGTCTCATGATGATATGGTCATCAGTGTTTGGTTTGGATATGCATGATGACTTGTTGGGTCTACAAGTTGTGCAGTGTTGTAAGCGGTCTATACTTACAGGTTGCATTTATAGCTTGGTTATGGGTTGTCTTTGCCCATTGATCTTTCATTATTGATGCATATTCAGATTGGTGGCTTGGATTTGGGTTGTCTATGCCCTGAGTCACACGATTTGCTGATTTTATCTTCATGTAGAAGGGATGAGATGTTGTTACTACGTACAGTCATGGTAGAGGATTGTGGTTGACTATGCTGACAGGTTGGACATATTGAGAGCCAGATGCTCGGTTCATGGATGTGATCATGGTGTCATGGATTTTGGCATGACATGATTGGTTATACAGGTACATCCTTGATGTTCATTAGCTTGGATTTCTGATTCAGTTATGGTGGTATATCTTCTTGGTTGAGGATCATGGTTATTTGGTTTTCTTTTAAGGAGCTCATGATGTGAACTTTGAGTTCTTTGGTGGTTTGATGTCTTGGTTGATTCTCATGGTTAGAAGATAGATTTTTTCATCATTATGTCATGGATAGCTTGGATACACGGTTTAGTGGAAGATTGTGACAGTGATGGGGTGACAGTGCAGGATTAGTTCTTGGTTTGGTTTATATCTTCTTGGTTTGGAGAGGATGGATTTTATGATGCCATAGGTGACTTGGTACCACGGTTGAGTGGGAGTTGTTGGCATTGATATATTTATTGAGTGTTTGCAGATGTTGGAGGTTTGTCTTAGATCTTGTTGCTGCATAAGCGTCTTTGACATTTGCATGGTTTCTCTGGTCTTGGTTATCTTCTTGGATGTTTAGTTTTGCCTACATTGGATTTGAGATTGGTTGGAGATTGTGATCACTGGTTTGTGCTCATGTATGTCATGTGAGAGATGACATGGTTATTTCTCTATCTCTTTCTTTTGTTGGTTGTGGTGAACTTGGGAGAGCATTGGAGACTTGTTATGAGAGTTGTTCTTGTAGGATATTAGTTTATGTATTGTGGATGTCCTTGATACTACATGGATTCACTTCTTTGAGATGTTGTTGAGTGGATTGGTTATAAATTTGACATTATCTTTTGCAGTGGGAGCTTCTTGGTATATATGTGGCAAGTATTGCTCTTGAGGCTTGTGATTGCAGGTTGCAGATTGGATATGTCGGTGATATGAGATTCACTTGTTATACCTTTGAGGTATGGATAGTTGGATGGGTTTGGCACTTGCTGTGGGTGCTATTT
This sequence comes from Cupressus sempervirens, assembly GCA_028749045.1. Lineage (NCBI taxonomy): Eukaryota > Viridiplantae > Streptophyta > Pinopsida > Cupressales > Cupressaceae > Cupressus > Cupressus sempervirens. Next base: position 131,568,810 of record CM053786.1, on the reverse strand, counting down.
CAACTATGGATACATGTGATTACCTTTGGATCAGGTTTTTTGTGCTTAAAATTTTAGTTGGTACAGGATTTTATGATCTTCTAATGCGACAGGTTGGGTGGCTTTCTCTTTGGATGGCTTCTATGTATGTCCAGTGGGAGTGGCATAATAGGAGGTGAGATCATTCATGTTTGAGATGCTGGATACTTTGATTTTGTCGCAGGTACCAGGATGGAGCACTTGGTGTATTTTGATCCATGATGGTGGATGTGTTGGGAGGGATTGTTCCCTTGTTCATTTATGTGGCTACGGATTGACCCTATGCAATGTATACAACAAGTGGGAGATTGTTGAGATAATGGGTGTTGCACACATTGCATAATATTGTTATTTTATTATTTTATTTTATTATGTAATGTTGTACCTAGATGGACGTGCAACATGTAAAGATTTCCATAGAATATTCTTGATGAGTTGTATTGTAACATTGTAAAAATATTTTATGTAATTATTTAATATTGGGGAAAAGAATTAAATGCCCAATATTAAATGTGGGGTCAGTGGGTTAGGTAGCACATGGTATTAGCACATGGTTTATGTAATACCACTTAGTGGTTTTGTGGGACTTGCTACTAAATAAGCAGCCACAAGGGTAGTTTTTGTACAGAGAGAGAGATATAGAGAGTGACAAGGAGAAGACAAAAGGCAAGAGTCGAGCGGGACAAGGCTTGACAGGTTAGCCAAGGGAGCATTTGTGAAGGTTGAAAGCATGGCATGGGATGTATGGATTCATGCTTATTCACATAGTTTGCTCGGTTGTGGCTATGGCCATGAAGGCTTCCATGGTTGTATGGCAATGGTATTTTTGCTGAATAATACATGATGATGGATGCTTTTGGAGGATGGGTTTTTCCCTCAATGAGGGTTTCCCAGGGTATATCTTGTGTCACATTTTATGGGTATGCTGTCTATTCTCTTGCATGCAGATTTTAATTACGTGTTTATTTTAGATTTATTATGGGTTATGTGGAAACGGTTATATTCTTTATTGCCAAGTTTCCTTACATTTCTCCATTTCATAGAGATTTTGTTCTGATTGGGTACCTCATTAGGCCTTGTTGTTAGGACCCAAGTTTTCTTTCAGCATTGCATTGTAGTTTCCTTGCTCTTTTTGCATTATTTGTAGCTGCATTGTTGCTCATCTTAGGGGGTTTGTTAGAGAAAAAGGATAATTTCATTTCATTTATTAAATTACCTTTTCTCCCTTCTTAAGATTTCACTTTATGCATTTTTTAGCTTTCTCTGTTTAATAATTATTTTGTAATTATTAAATAGCTTTCACCTTTAGGTTACCCTTTGTAACTTATTAGGTTACCCTTTTCGGGTTTCGATCTCCTTTGATAAGGATTGATCTCTTTTTAATTATTATCTCTTCAATATCTTCTTCATCTAAATATACAATTTGCATGTTTTTAGATCAAACCCTTACCTCTTCTGGCCTTTTTCTTCTCTGTGACAAGTTTTCTATGTGCAGGTATTCATGGGCTTCATGGATTTGATTTGCATATTTTCTCAAATCCTACACCTAGCACATATACTGAGTCTAAACTTGTCTAAAAATGAGTTCTGAATCTCTCAAAGCCCAAAGGTGGGTGATTCCTTTGTGTAAAGAAAATAGGAGGCCCAAGACCAAAGCCTCATATTCAACCACATTATTTGTGCATTCAAATTGTAATCGATAAGAGGTGAGGAAATATTTTCCTCTTGGATTGATTAATTCCATCCTTGCCCTAGATCCATCAAACTATAGGGTCCATAGGTCACCATCTGAAGGTGAGGGTTTTGGGAATGGGGTGGAGGGTAGAATTTGTTGAAATGGAGGACATTCCAAGTTATCCTCTAAGGTGGGGGACACAAGGGTCAAATTTACCTCTAGAGACAAGACCATAATGAGTCTCTCAATGTTTGGGCCTTTAGATATGATTCTTGGAGGTCCAATGTAGGGATCTCTTTGTATTTTCTCTCATTGTATGGCTTGAGATATATATGGAAGCTAGGTCAACATTGGGTTTTCACCCTAGCTAAAAATGCCCCTCACAATGGATTGTGTACCACAAATTAGATAGGAGGTTGGATAGGGAAGTATAATCACCCTAAAGGTTGATGTCATGTTTCAAGTAGGTAGTAAGGTCTTGAATCCTTTGTGTTATGTTCAAGTCATCAATGAGTAATGTCCCTCCTGGAATGAAATCTAGGATTAGAGTCTCCATGGCTTGATAAAGGTCTAGTTTGAGCTTAGCATAGGAAACTTCACTCACCTAATCATAATTAGTGAGTGTCTATTTCATTTGGGGTTCACTATCAACCTTGATTTGGTTCACTTCCTCTCTTTAGGGAAGTTATAAGTGGTAGAATCCATAGATATGTAGCAATTAAGATATTTTAACTAATCCTAACTTAGGAACATCCAATAGGTTTTAGAGATGTCTAAAACTTGGATATCAATAACGTTGGACACTTTGGATTCTTGGACAAGTTAGATTTGAACATTCTTTATCTCACCCACCATTATAACTATAATTTTATCAAGGTATACCACTACACCTTTGGATGGCATGGGGACTAGTTTGAGCTTATTACATACAAATAAGGGTCTATGTCACCACAAGCTCCAAAGTTGACTAGGAAATTGTATAAATTATTTTTGTAGATTTGCAAGTTGAGTACAAAGAGAGGATCCTTAGTATTTTCTCAAAAAAATGGTCATCTTGGTATTGTTGAAGGTCACATTCTTCATGATGGCAGGGCACATTTTTGTGGTATTGAATTTTTGTATGAAGACCTTATGCTACTCAAGAAATCTCAATAATGCATCGATCAAGGACATAGTCATGTTAGTATTTTTCATCACCCTCCTAATGTCAAACATCACTCATGATCCATATCTCTTCATCACATAATCAGAAGTCTACAATGTTGATTCCTTGGGAGAAGGAAAATTTATATTTGCATGAGGGTGGGATTGATGTTGTTAATGGGGCTTGTTAAATTGGCTCCTTGTGTTATAAAGGGGCCACAAATTAGTGTGTAGGGATAGAGTCATTAAAGAGCCCCTATGGAACAAGATCTTCCTCATCTCATTCATCTTCTCCATAAAAAATGGTTTCACAAATGAAGGTCAAGTTAGAGGGCTCTACTAAAGCCTCTAGATATGTTTGTTTGGATTGAGCTTTTCAATCTAAGTGGGAGATTTGGAGTGTCTTCTCTAGGGTGGCATATGTGGCCTCTGAGTGCAACCTGGTATCATGCAACCTACACCAATTTGTTAAAAGGTAAAATTTTGCTAGATGAGTAAAATGGCTCAGTCCTGCATTCCCCTGATGGTTGGGTTGGCTTGGGGGAATGCCCTCAGTTTTTGGCATGTTATTCCATTGTTGGTTACCTAACTATTGATTATAATGATCATAGTTGGTACCTGAAGAACCAAATTTCTAGGCAACTCTTTGCCTTGAGAACATGTTCCCTTATTTTGAAGTACTAAGTTGTTGATTGGTCACTATAACCTTATCTAATTTCAGTTGGCTCATGTTATTAGCCATACCAGTAATGGTTCTCTAGAAGGCTTCCATGTTAGTGACAACTTGTAACTTGATCAAGTGGTTGCAAGGATCACACCTATATGCATGTTGATGCAATAGGAGCAACAATATTTTTCCCACTAGAGTTGGCTGAAAGAAAAGTAAGGACTTTTTATGGTGATATGACCTAGGGGCCTGAGGTAGGAAGTATAGCCCTAAGTACCTAAGGTACTATTTTTTGAGTCCATTGAGAATACTTAAGAGCTAGGAGAGGGGTAGCTTGTGGTGGATAAGTATAGTGAGAGGTCAAATAGGCTTGAAGTCCCACTACAAGGATTGCATTATAGGTACCTAGGTAAGGAGCTCCTTCAAACTTGTTGTGGTCTCACAACACATGTCCCATTTCTCCTAGAAATGGGACCCCCTAGTATTTTTTTTGTCTCCCAAACCCCTAGTCTAGGGGATGGGTCATGTTTGGACTTCCCAAAGATTCTAGGTCAAGCCTTAGTCTCTGTATTGGAAGTATGGAGAGCTTAAAGCTGGAGAAAAAATGAAGTCTGTGATGTTTTTAAGTACTTAAGTGTGCACTAGTGCACATGCATACCACCTCAAGGTGCACAAGTGCACTCAGTATGCAAGTGCACACTCATCTCCTTTCGAAGATGTGCACTTGTGCATGTGTGTACCTCCAGAGGGGGTGCACCTATGGGGTTGCACACTCGTGAAGGTGAACGTTGAGGAACAAGGTTTAAATAAGAACCCAGACCCCCCTCTTTCTTCTCACTTCACTCTATGCTCTCTACTTCTTTGCACCTTTGCACCCCTTCGACATGCACTCCTCTGCTCCCACCTGCAAACAAAAACCTAAGCTCAAAAACTACTAAGAAGGTGCACACATGTGCACCTTCTCTCAAATCTAAAACACAAAAAACAAAATCTAAACCTAAGGAACCATAACTAAGTCACCAAGAAGGTGTGCACATGCATAGCTCCACAAGGTGTGCATGTGCACACCTTTTTTAACAAAAGCTTACACTAAAAAACACCTAAGGCATGCAAAGGTGCACATGTGCATGTGCACACCTTTGTGCCTTCATTAAAACTAAGAAAAAGGCAACCAAAACTTGTCTTCCCCCCATTCCTTACACTTGCACTGCACATGTGCACACAAAGACCAATTAGAGGCCATTTTAGCACACAAGCACACCTGTAAGGATGTGCTAGGTGCACTGAATAGCATAGTAGGGTATTTGGGGGGATTGATTGTATTTTGACTATTTTACTTGATTTTTACTGGGTTTTTTTGTTTTTTTGGGGTCAATTAGGGTTTTCTTTAGGTCAAATATTACCTTTCAAAACTAATGTATACTCTCTTGTGTAGATAAGATGGCATCATCATCCTCTTCAATGGTGGAAAAGATAGCTCCAAATCTTGTTGTATTCAAGTACCAAGGTGCACCAAGGAAATCTCGATTTCAAGATGGGCATGCAGAGATCAAAGATAGAGAGCTTGGTCATTGTTGCCATCATTTTAGTTCCCCTATATTTTCCAAAATTCTAGGATTAGGGTTGAGTCAATGTGATGTCATGTTTGTGTCTAGATTACTCTTGAGTAACTTCTCTCGTCTATCCCTTTGGGTGCACCTAGATGGGCATTCAAAAGCAATCTAATGCATTCATTCATAATAGGTGATTAGGAAAGGGAGTGTAAGTCTATGCATTTCCTAGATAAGAGGGAATTTGTTCTGAAACCCTAATGCTTAGATCAAGTGTTCCATTGAACACATGATACATGTAGAATAGAGAGATCATGGGCATATTCATATGAAATGGCAGCAAGGAATACAAGGACCAAGGCTAAGGAACATAGTATAGGCTATGAGAACAAGCTAGGAGCAAGATAAATTAAATTCAAGGCAGAGTGAGCACTGAAAGATACAAAAATGGTGGAGAATGTAGTCAAATTTGGCGAAGATTAGTGTTGAAGTTGAATCCACAGAATGCATTTGAATCTCCATGTCATGGGTTGAAAGGTCAATTACAGTTAGAGATGGATTTCTAACCATCAAATGAGGATCAAATCAAAGGTCATGACTTTAACTAAGACTTAGACATTCCAAGTTGGTCACAACTTTAATTAAGCCTTAGAAATTCCAAGTTGCAATGATGTGGGGAATAACCACTATAGTTAGAATAAATATTTTTGTAGCCTCGCACAAAGTTAAGGCTAACCTATGGTTAAGGTTGTGAAGGTGCGACAAGGGTAACTAAAATAGTCAAATTACGAGCCATCACTACTTCACAGGTAGTTAAAGTTAACCTTGAGTTGAGGTAGTGAAGTAGAGAAGGTCTATCATTGCATCATCACAAGTAGTTAAAGGTGACCTAAGCAGTTAAGTGTGCAATCAATACAACATCGCACAATTAAAAGGGGAGTTAAAATCTTAAGTTACAAAGTTGTGCACAAGGTGACAGTTAAACTCAAAATGGTTACCACAACATCATGGGTGGAAAAACAATTAAGACTTTTCAAGTTGTGAGGATGTGAAAAATGAACGGGACAATTAAAGTTCAAATGCTATTGCATCGTCACATATGATTAAACTTGACTTGAGGTCAAGGTAGCAAGGTAGCAAAAGCCTATTGTCATGGCTTTGTAGGGTTAAACATTGAGTTAGAATGTTGAGTTGTGAAGTTATGGCAAGTAATCAAAATAGTTAGAGTTAAAGGCTAGCACAACATCACAAGTGAAAGAAATGTTAAGTCCCAAACTATGGCAAAGATGTGAAGTAGTCAATCTAAAGTTGTTGTGAGTTTAAAAGGTTAAATTCATGGTTAGTCTGGAGGGTTGTGATGTTGCAAAAATAGTTGATCATGACTTTGCAATAGTTTGCTCATAGTTAAGTTTTGAGTCAGAGAAGTAAAGATGAAAGGGTTATATGTGTCTAAAAAGTATAAGGTGGACCCACAAGCATTGATATGAATTATAAATCTCATCCATTGATCAAAGAACAAGATCAATGACACCTTTTTCATTTTATGAAATTTTCCTAAAAGTACAAGCTCATTTCAAAAAAATTCCCAAAAAGATGTCACTTGTTGTCACATGTTAGAAGTGAAGGAAGGCTTGAGATGTTGCAGAAACATGACATGATAACATGTGTGCAAAAATGGGCCTGCGAAGGAAGTCATAAAGAGAAAAGTAAGGAAGATTGCTAGGTTTTAATCATGATCATTGATTCAAGATCAAAGCCCAGAATTCAAACTTGTTGTGATTGTTGAGATAAAAATTACATAGATTTGGTGCCAACAATAGAATATGAAGGGAATAAAGATTTTCATAAGGTTTTTGAAGCTTCCTAGAGATCAACAGTCACCATATGTTCTCAGAAGTGCCATGAGATTAGGATCCTCACTGGGGAAGATTTCATGGGTCAATATAATGTTGCAGATTAGATCTTTTCACTTTTTGACCATATTTTCTTTCCACTGTATGACTATTGAATTACCAAGTGATGAATGGTTTTAACAACCAAGACTATAAATGTAATTTCTTTTGATAATGTTAAGATTGACAATTTTATGCAAATTCTCCCCCCTGTATTTCCAAAACTATGTGAGAATTGAGAGATTGTATGAAATGGAGGATTTGATTGATATCTACAACTAGGTCTTATGTGGTCTTAATTCCATTTAAGATAACCATTTCTAATGTTTTGTTTATTGTCTCCTCTAGCTGAGCTAACCATGCATAGTAAGGTAGACTCTATGGGATTGTAGGATACATGTATATGAAGCTAGTGATATATTACTAGATTCCATTTTAGTGGAGGTTTATTAGTCAAGGTGGATTCCATTTCATCTTTAATGTGCATCTCTTCTCTTTCCCTATATTGCATTTCATAATGTCCAGTTTTCATTTAGAAGTATGACTAGATGTTAGAGAGCTTCAAAGTGATTTGTGATGGCTATTCTACTAGCTATCATAGGTTATCCAAATCTTATCTTGCCTAAGATGTTTGTGTTTGAAACTAATCTAGTTTATCCTCTTTTTCTCTTAGTTTAAGAGCATACCCCCATCCCAATGATCTATTAAAGACACAATTCATTGCATATCTTGCATATAAGGGAGTTGTGCCTTATAATTCAGAGGGTAGTGATATAACACATACACTGACCCATTTATTGGTGACATCCTTTTGTTTCCTCACATTCTGGGTGTCTAGAGTCAAGGTAAAGCCAAATTAGCAAGATGGACAAACTATTAACCAACTTTCATATAAATTGGAATGTATTCCTTACCATCTGTAAAAAACCAAAAGAATGATCTATGATGGTATCAACTCTTATCAGATTAGGTCTTGTTAACATAGCATCACATCCTACATTCATTCAATCTTCAAAACTTATAATGGTTCTTGCAAAGAATTATGTGACCAAAGAAAAGGTTGTCAAGAGTGTCACAAAAGAGATAGTCCTGGACCTCTGATTGAGAAATATTGAGAAGGTATTCCATCTTCCCATAGTTGATCAATATTTGAAGATAACCTATGACCAAGCTAAGAGATGGTATCGAGTGAATGAAAAAGAAGCTAAGGAGACAATTCAATCATCCTTCCTGATTGATAGAACAGAAATGGGCCATAGAGTTGGCAAAGTAGACATGGACAAGGGTTATATGAAAGATGGTGTTGGATATGCCATTGTGCTTTTGAGGAGGGTCATGGGACTACCAGCAGCAAGATACCTTCAAACCTACATAGTCCACTTTATAGAACCCATGAGGATGGAAAAGATACCAATAGACTAGGATACTATCCTTAGGGATAATCTGCATGAGCAACTCATAGCCATGAGAGCTTATTCAAGATTTTATATGACATCATACATGATGTACTTACTAGTGACAAGGACCATGGACTACCCAAGACTTTACAAAAGAGGGAGCATGCAGGATGTTAATGCTTTTCCCTATGTGGTGTATCCACAATTGGTAAAAAAAAATCTTAGAGTAGAGCATAGAATACAAGATGGTGAATGATGGCTTCATATTTGCAATCATCAAATTCATTGAAGGTGATTATGTAAAAAGGATGTCAGTTGAAGTAGCATCCAGGATCACAGAGATTGGCACATACTACATCTAGTTCAAAACATTCACCTACCTAAGTGTAGCTGACACATTGGAAAACCCAAAGAAGCTCTTGATATATCCATCAAATAGGGTCATCTTGTTGTAGATTGCATGCCAACTCATGTCTATATACAACATAGTGAGAAGACAACACAAAAAGACATGGGTATGGTCTATCATGATTGGTACTTTTGAGGTCAAGAAAAAGAAAGATATTATGACTTTTGATTATAAGTGGGATCAATATCCCTTAGAAGAGTACAACTCCCCTTGCCCTTACTTCGACAACATAGGGATGGTACAACATCTAGCAAGGAAGAGTTTGTATATGAGGATGCATTAGAGGACCATTGGATGAATGCAGTAGATGACTATGATATCCAAATAAGGAATTATTATAGGATGACTTTATATCTAGCAGAGAAGGTGCTTAAAATAAAGATCCCACTAAATGTTAGTTTGTGGTGACTAATAAAGAAAGTACATTTTGGGCTATGGCTAATGTATAGCCTACATATGGCTAACATGTTGTAACCCTAAAATAGAAAAAAATACTTATATAAAAGGGCTTAGGGTTAGGTATCTTTTATTATGTCTGATGTGAAAATTGCTTCTTGTGGTGATATTGAGCTATAAAGGATTATGGATTGTAATCAATTTGTAATCATTAGATCGTTATAATATTGTACTTGATGTTTGATGAACATAACCCAAGGATTGGCTAAGCCACATTAAATCTTGGTGTCTTGTGTTCTCTTCTATGTGATTCAATATTTTTTGATATTGTTTATATTTGCATATAATTGTTATTTCTGTCTGTGATTAATCCTAACACTAAAGGCTGCGGAGAAGGATATTGGATCCTCTATACAATAGGAACAATATCTATGATAGGTTTATAATGAACGTGGAGATTAGAAGAGATAAAAATGTGGACATCAATTATTGGACTAGATATATAGTCTAGTTAGCAAAGGAATGGATCAAAAAGCCATTTAGAATGGATCTAGTTCCTCAAGCTATCCCCCTACAAGCCATAGTGTGGCCAATCAAAGGAAAAGGTGTGTTAGTTACAGTACCAACCTTCCCTGCTCAATCCCCAGTGAGGTCAAAAATAGTACACCAACATGAGAGGGAGGTTGAGTACTTCAAGGCAGATAAGGGAAAGAACAAAAGGAAGAGAGTGTTTTCAAATGAAAAGGATCAAATATCCCAAGTAGTTCAATAGGAACAAGAGCCACAAGCTGAGCATGAAGCTCAAGAGCCTAAACAAGAGTCTTGCCAAGAGCCACAAGCACCACCAAAATTAGAAGTGATAGAGGAAGAACCAGAAGAAAAATAGGAAGAAAAGAAAAGGGTGCCAACAACGGCTACACAAGAGGAAGAAGCCTCCCCCTCAACTCCCAAAAGAGAAATAATTGAATCACTACTGGTGGGAACAAGGAGGAGAATGTTAAAGAAGAAAACTACTCTGTCTCCTCAAGTTCCTAAAATAATCCCAGAAGCAGATGTGGAAGAAGAAAAAGGGGAACACATTGAATATGTCCCCTTGAGCCAAAGGACTCATGTAGCTAGGGAAATGAAAGAGGAAAGGAGAAGTTTGATAGTGACACCTCCATCTGCTCTAAAAGAACCTATCCATGTTTCAACGTCAAAAGATGAGCAACAATAATGGATAACTAATATGGAGGGTCAAGAAACTAATGTCTTTGACCTCTCTAATTTTGATTTCATGCCAATAGGTATTGAGATGGTGGGAGACAAGATAAGAGATACTCCTAGGAGTGAATCTTTAGGAGAGGACTAGAGTCAATTTCCACCTCTACCTCAAGGACCTCTCAAAATTCCACCACCACCATCTTAGGACTTAACATTCCTAGATAAAGCCTCAGTGACTCCACTTCCTCGGGCTATAGGAACAAAAGAATGAGTGATGGAGTAAGTTGAGCCCCATCAACTAAATGTTGATGAAGTATGAAAGGAAGGGAAAATAATTGAAGAACCTCAACAAACTCATCACAATATAGAGGCTAGGACCTTAGCCCAACCAAATACAGAAACTCCAACTATTGATCTTTCTCAATGAGAAAAAATTCCAGAGAGGACTAGTAGGGGAAAGGGGCCTGTAGTAGAAACTCCCTCTTCACTCAAGTACATGTCTCCTATGGGCACTACACCAACATGGTTGAAGAGGGAGGTCATGTTTCGACAGAAGAGATAGTTAAATTTAATTGTTGAGGAGGGAATAAGAGAGCTGGTCAAAGCCATCAAGAAGCTTGAGCCTGGATGATACATGAACACTGGCCTTCATAATGAAGAACCAAGATTAGGACTTGCTTGCACACATAGTCATGCCTCCTCCACATGCTGACACTGAACAACTAACTCCTAAGGACTATCAAATAAGGGAGGTCATGTTGGGTAGATCCATAGTAGACACTGCAAAAGTGATGATCACTACAGGGATGTAAGAGGTGTTCAAACATATGGACCAAGATGAGTCTGAATTGATAGACGTATGAAAATAAAATGAGCTATTAAAAGGCTATTTGCATGGGATTGTGGGCCCAATTGACCTAGATAATCCAAAGATCACTCTTGTTGTGATATTAGAGCTTAAAGAAATGGGGACTGTACAATTAGATTAATTTTTGGGAGCATATCATCAATGGCATGACAATTTGAGGTGAGAGGTGTATAAATAATCCAGGGGAGCTTGAACGTATTGCACCACATTTAGTCGAGTGTTGATAAACCAATATCCATATTGAACTAGGATATTAGATTGATGGATGAGGTACATACTTGGGCTAAAGACCTACATGTGCTTAAATCAATAAAAGGTCAAAGGTATCAAACACTCATGGAGGTATTCACTATTGACGAGCTTGATAAGCTTGATGATTGAATCGAAAATATATCTATTGGCAATAAAGTTGTGGAAGGTCTATATGCAAATATTCAAAAATAAGAGATTAAACTCAAGAGAAAATTTTGGAAGTAGAAAGGTACTACAACGCTACTTGTCTTAAGATTTTTGAAGATGAGTCGAAGATTAATTTCGATGTGGTGCAAACAGTAGTCCAATAATTCTAAGGAACCTTCAAAGATGCTTCGTTAGATGAAGATATCAGGAAAGCATTCAAAACTAAAGAGGTATCGTTGGAACTGGACACTAAACTTGAGGATTTTGCAGCAACTAGAATAGAAGTCACTAACTATTGGCAATTAGTAAGGGATAAATATGGAGCTTTGGATTTGCTAGAAGTTTCCCAAGTGATGGAGATAACAAAGGAATTCAAGAGCAAACATCTACACATCATTTTGGTATAAAGGGGAAGAAAACCCAAATGCTAGAAATTCAGTTTTGACACTTAGGAAAATTTTGCATTTTTTGAACCTATCATCAAGGTGTGTAGGTGCGTAGCTGTTCTATTCATAGAGGTGTGATGATAGTTTTGAAGAAGAGGTAGTGTATTGATAGTTAACTGGTAGCTACTATTTTAGAGCATTTCGTGCACTAAAATTGCATTTTGACGGCAGTTCAACTCCTAGACATGCCTAGAGAGGGTCGAGCTTCCATTTTGAGAGCTTCTAGAGACTCTTAGATCCTCTTACACCTTCCTTTTTTTTCTCTCCTCCTTTTAGTGTTTTAAGTCATGTAAAGGCTCGTGCAACCATTAATTGATAAAAACAAGGTTGGAGACCTACTTAGCACCATTTAGAGAGCTAGTTTGTATAAAATTATATTTTTTTAATTAGTTTTTAGCATGTGTATGCATTTTAAGATCTCTTACTTCTAACACACAAGAAGGAGATGATTTCTTATAAAAACATGGATGTAATATGTACTCTAGGCCATTATTTTGATGCAATAACAGATGTTATTGGTGCTCTTATTCTGAGTGTAGTTATTCTTGCCAAAGTGTGTTATTTTTATGAATGCATGTTCATGAATTATAAAGGAGCCAATGGTTTTATTGTGTTGTTATGACTATGCAACATTTTAGTTCTGGTTTTTGCTCATGTTAACGAATTTTGTTGATGTACTAAATTGGATAAAAGATCACCTACTGTTCCTGCATAGCTTCTTGTCTCACATGAGCACACTTTTTGTGGCCTTGCAATTTGATGATAAGTGAAACATCTTTTAGTTATTATTGAGTTCCCATCTATGATTGCATCACTGGAATTGAGGAAGTGCTACTCCTATTTTCATTGGTTTCCTACCCGATCTTTTCAATGATTTAACTCATTGGCGTGTTGCTACCATGGTTTATGTCTGTTAGGAATTTTCCTTTCAAGTTATTTGCTTAGATCTCTTGTCACCCTATCTTTTTTATTTTTATTTTCTAACACTTGGTCAAAATAGGAATTCATATAGTTGCATCGATAAATTGCATTCATCATAAAACAAAAAATACCAAAAATATCTCTTTTGTGGTTTTTTTTTTTAAATAGCAATCAAATCAAACATCTTATCTGAAACTGGTTTGTACCAGCAAAGGCCTCCTTGTGAACATACACATTTATCTTCAATTGAGTGGATTTTAGTAGGTTGCAAGATCACCTAGAACCTTGGAGTTGATCCTAGATTATCTTTCCAAGAGAGAAGTTCAAAATGATTCCTATCATTTAACATCGTGCATAATGATAGTTCAACAAGATTGAGGATGACACTATAAAAAGAATTGAGTCTATCAAGTGCTCGATAATATGAAAAAATACCTCTAAGGCCAAGGCATAGACTTTGGCCAAAGTATCCTTATCTCCTTGAGGTACGGTTCATATAATGAGCATAGATACAACTCAATCTATCGCATCTAATTAAGTCCTTAGGGAGAGGTCTGTTGTAAGTGCAAAGACATTTAAATGTCGCATGAGGGCATGTTGGAACCAATTATTGAAAGTAGTAAAAGGCTCATTTGGTTCTTTTTGTATTCCAATAAACTATCAATGACTCAAGACGAGACCAAATTGAGATTAAAAAGATGAGAGGAAATTTTTCTCCATGTCAACCCATTCACTAATGGAATTGGTAGGGAGATTAAGATATTGGTTCATCTCATTGGGACCCAAGGTCATTGAGAATAGATGACAAACCACATCTTCATTCTCAACATGGTTTCTAACTAGGGCATTGTTAAATTCTTGGATGTGCTCTTCCACCATCCAAGGACCTAGGGGTTTAAATTTTGGACACAGTTTCTTAGGTTGGGATGGTATGTTATGCATTGTTGTAAAAGTTGCCAAGAGTGACAATTGTACCCTGAGAAATGCAAGATATTGTGGGATAGCCATTGTCTCAGTTGGTAATTGGGATCTAGGTGCACTTTAAATAGTAAAAGACTAAGATATAGACATTTGGCTTTTTTTTAATTTATTTTTCTTATTTCAGACTGAAGGTTTGAGCTCTACAAACTTAGTGGAGATGACATACGAACACAACTATCAAAGGCAAGTTGCAGAAAAGGAATTGAGTCAACATAGAGTTGAGGGATGAGGTATTTGTTAAATTATTTTTTAAGTGGAGACAAGTCAGGTTTTTCTAGTTCAAAGCAAAAAAATTGGTCGAGCCGGTGAAATTGAACTTTCTTGTGCAATTTTTACACCGCACAAAATTGAACAAAACAAGGACTCGCCACAAGGTATAGGGAAACTACTTCAAGGTTTTAGTAGGCCCTCCTTCTAGAATCATTTATGTATTTATGGGACTTTGTTTTTCTTCCAACCACTAGAGTAACAATTGTCACCAGACTTGAATATTGGCACAATACCACCTAAAAGAATGGGAAGCAAAAACTTTCCACTCCCAAGTTCCTTGTAGGTTGGGTCTCGATTATGCCAAAATAGAAAAAATTGGATAAGGAGGTGATTAATTTATAATAAGGTGGGAAATGGCTTCATAATTTCCCTCTATTTTCAATCAAGTGTTGGATCACTGAACATTCCTAGGCAAATATCTCAAAATAAAACCACAAAAAAAAAAAGGAAAGAAAATAACAAGAAAGTATAGAGCCTATAGAGTTAAAGATTTCATCTATTATGTTCTATTTTTTCCAGTATTATTATCAACAATACATGTTTTAATGTAAGGAATGCATAAACATGGCCTCAAACAATCAATCTAACACATATAACTGCTACAAATGAAACTAGTATCGAAGTAAATAAAGTCATTTAGTTTTATCCAAGCCAAGGAAAACAATAAAAAAGAAAACTGAAAAGATCTCACTATTTTTTAAGGAAAATGAATCCCATAGCAAGAACTCTAAGATCCTTTTCTGATGCAGAGATATGGTAATCCCAAGCATAATGCTGATATTACCCCAAGAGGACAGATCTTACACCTAAACCTCTACACCTTGATACAATAACAACACAAATGGATCAACATTAATCCATATAACTTGACACCTAGCAACTTGATTCAACACCCAAGAAATGGTGGATCTTCACAAATCAAGACCTTCAGCATGTTAAGGGGTTACATGTATCAACAAAACCCAAAAAAACAAGGCCAAACAACAAATTCAACATGAGTTTCAAGGTTCAATCCAAATAATGCAGCATTTAGCATAATTGATGCCACTTCAAACTTAACTCAATACCCAAGGATGGTGACGTTTCTCAAATAGGGGTTACTAGCATGTCAAAGGGGTTCATTACACCACCAGCACCTAAGGAACATAGCCAAACCACAGTCTGATCCCAATTACATAATTATGTCCGCATGTTACAACATTTATGCTACTAGCCCTTCCAAACACAAATTGGGCAACAAGTAGAATAACTTTCGAAGGACCTTAGAAATAATTTATCATTCCAAGTTCACTTTATTAAGTTTGATATGATCCTACAAAGGCAAGTTCCAAAACCAAATACAAGCCTTTCAAACTAGACTGTCATATAGGCCTAAAAACCCCAAATAGGTCACTCTAACAAAGGAAGTACCACAAATTCAATGAGATAAACCAAACTAATGCATGGAACAGTTGATATAGGACAAGGGAAATTAAGTTCCAAAGTTTCATACCCCAACTCAACCCCTACTGTGTGTAATTGTTGTCATTATAGTTCAAACCCGAGTTGTCACATGGAGATGCCAAGCCAGACTTAATTGTTGCATCCAAATATCATTAGTTCCTACCTTGAAACCTCTAGATTCTTATATTACATTTGAAAACCCCCCATTCCACAAAAAATCAAAATTTTCCAATGGTGGAAATGGGAGAAATCGGCATTTTTGTTCAAAACCCTAGGTAATGAGGGTTTCAAGACAACTTTCACTAAAAACCTTATAACTTTTGCCTCTAGATGTTTGAAGAGCTCAGACTTGGATCATTTGAAAGGTGATTCAATAGGCTACCATAAAATCCAATTCTCCAACCTCCCTAGTCGGTACAGTTCATACAATGTACGGGAAAATAGTCTTTTTGCAGGAAAATGATGGTTTTCTTTATTGATTTCAAGCCCAAATGTACATCTATGTCTTCCACCTGCCTATAAGGGCTTATGAAGACCTTCCTCCAGCTGGTCCAAATGATTTTCAAAGGTTGCAACCGTTGGAGGGAACTTTTACTAACAAAAAACCATGATTATTGCATAAAGTTGCATTATTGCTCTAGTTATGCAACTTATTTGTTTTTTATGTTTTTATTAAGACTTATAAGGTTTCTAACACCTCTTATGACTTCTAATAAGACCCTAGGAGACTACTAGACCCCTGCAACCTCATGAATCAATCAATTTATAGAAATACCAAAGTTGTCAAGGGTTCACCCAATAGGGTCAAATTGCAAGAAATAAGCAAAAATGCTAAATTAAGTTTGAAAAAGGCCTAGAAAACCTTAAAACCTTTTGTTTTACTAGGAGAAGACCTTATGACTCCTTGGTTTGATGGGGTGCTCCTGCACCATGTTGCCCAAGCTATTTGAAACTCAAGTTCCAACTTGAGGTTAGTTGTTCCAAAGTGTACCCATGCTTGTTGATGTCTTGCTCTGTCATCCAAGTGGCATCAATATCTGGTACACCTCTCCACTTTAAAAGGTACTACAACTAAGTCTTGTGCTTGGTCTTCTTGTAAACTTTGGTGTCAAGGATCTTCTCCAATTGAAGGGGCTGACTTGGTGGAAGTTCTTGCAACCAATCAGCATTTGTCTCTTCCTCATCATTAGTACCTATTACATCAGCATTTCCTTTGAAAGGAGTTAGATCAACAATATTAAAAATAGGGGAAATTGAAAGAGATGGTGGGAGAGTGATTTCATAGGCATTTTCACCAAACTTGTGTATTATAGTACATGGCCCTATTTTCCTCATTTGAAGCTTGGTGTGCTAATCCTTGGGAAGCCTCTCCTTCCCTAGGTAAGCCCATACCTTGTCTCCTACCTTAAAATGTACTTCTCTTCTCTTCTTATCTGCCATTGCTTTATACTTTTGTGCTAATTGTTCCAAACTGTCCTTTACCTATTCTTGCACTTGTTTTATCATCTCTGCCAACTCCTCTCCTTTAGCACTAATTTTAAAATCATTAGGAAGTTCCCTCAAATCCATAGGACCCCTAGGATGAATGCCATAGATTGTTTGAAAGGGTGTTTTACTTGTGGATCTATTCAAGGAATCATTAAAGGCAAATTCAGCTTGTGGTAACAAAAGATCCCAGCTTTGGGTGTATTGTTTTGTCAAGCATCTAAACATATTACCAAGAGATATGTTTATGACCTCTGTCTACCCATCTATTTGAGGATGATAAGAAGAGCTATACTGCAAGTTTGTTCCCAACTTCTTATGCAAAGTTCTCCAAAAATGTCCTTGAAATTTGGCATCCCTATCCGACACAATAGACTCAGGCAACCCATGAATCCTAACAATTTCCTTGAAGAATAATTATGCAATATGTGATGCATCATGAGTGCTCTTGCATGGTATGAAGTGTTCCATTTTGCTAAAATGGTCCACAACCACAAAAATGTTGTCATACCCTTGTTTTGTTCTTGGGATTCTCATAACAAAGTCCATTGAGATAGTTTGTCATGGCCTAGAGGGTATAGGAAGAGGTTGGTAAAGACCTTGGTTAGCAGATGTTCCCTTGGCTTGTTGGCATATGATACAAGTTTCTACAAATTTTCTCACATCATTTTGCATCTTTGGCCAATGGTAATACCTCCTAACTACCTCTAATGTTTTTTCTAAACCAAAATGTCCACTCATTCCCCCATAATGATTTTCTTTAATCATATTATCCCTCATAGAACACCTAGGGATACATAATGGATGTCCCTTGAAAAGTAAGCCATCTTGAATGAGAAGTTCAAAGAAATCAATATTATACCTAACCACCAATGTGGTACAAACTTGATAAATATGGCCAAAATCAGTATCATCTTTATAAAAGTCCTTAAGATCACTTATCCCAATGCTTTGCAGTTGGATTTGTTGCACCAAAGTGATCCTCCTACTCAATGCATCAGCCACCTTGTTGGCTTGGCCCTTTTTGTGCTTAATGTTGAAGTAGTATGCCTGCAATTGTTCCATCCACTTAAGGTGCCTGACATTCAACTTATCTTGTGAGTTTAGATAGCTTAATGCATGGTTATCACTGAAAACTACAAATTCTTTAGGTAAGACATAATGTCTCCATTTCCTAAGAGCTTGAACCATGGTTTAAAGTTCTAAGTCATAGGTGGAATACTTCTTCTTGGCATAATTTAGTTTTTCTAAAAAAAATGCTACTGGTTTACCATCTTGACTTAGGACTGCCCCAATGGCTAGGTTACTAGCATCTATTTTCACTATAAAGACTTTGTTGAAATCAGGGAGGGTTAGTATAGGTTATTGTGCAATCCTTGATTTGAGGTATTCAAAGGCATCATTGGCTTCTTTTGTCCACACAAACTTAACCTTTCTTCCTCCTTTAATGGTATCTAAAATTGGAGCACATACATGGCTAAAATTCTTCACAAACTTCCTATAAAATGTGGCTAACTCATGGAAGCTTTTAACATCACTTTATGTTTTAGGAGGAGGTCAATTAACTATTGCTTCAACCTTTAAAGGATCCATCTTCAAAGTTCCTTGAGAGATCACAAATCCCAAGAAGGTAAGTTCCTTTTGCAAAAAGGTGCACTTTTCAAGGTTGATAATCAGTTTATGCTCTTGCAATCTTTTGAATACCATGTTCAAATGTTTAAGGTGCTCTTCCAAACTACAACTAAATATCAGTATATCATCAAGGTAGATAACCAAGAACTTTCTGTAGACACCTAAATCCTTTAAAAAATAAAGTATTTTTATTTTCTGAAAAAGTCCCTGATGACATCATCATTTTATTAATTATTTATTTATTTAATTTATTTATTTATTTTTATGTCATTAAATCCCTTTATCTTAATTAAAAATATTTAATTAAGGAATCCCTCCCAAAAATGTTTAAATCTTATTTAAACATTATTTTCTTATTTATTAATTATTTAATTAATAAATTGACCAACAATTTCAAAATAAATGATTTTTTTTTTTTCCCAAAACTTGGCCAATTTCTTTAAGACCACTAACCTCTTCCAAAATCTTTTAATCCTTCTTTAATTTCGATTAAAGGCTAATCTCATCATTTCCTTACCCTAATCCCAACTCAAAATATTTAATTAAGATTAAATATTAATCCTCATGTTTATTAAAAATGTTTTAATAAATATCTCCTCAACCCAAACTCTTGAAATAAATAAAATTTATTTATTTCTTAAAAACCTTATTTATCTTCATCCTAGGAAGTTCTAGACTCTTCTAGAAAGTCTTCATCCTCATCCTAAGCCTATCTCTAATCCCCCATTTAGCCTAATCCACCCCATCCACCCATACTAACCAAGCTTAGCCACTAACTCACCCACCCTCATCAATGACATCCACTTGCACATCTCTAACATCCCTAATCTAATCCTAAACCATCTCTAATCTTACCCTTAATCATTTGCACAATCTTAAATGAGATTAAGACTTTCCTAAGCCAAGCCAAAGTCTATCCCCTCAAAATATCTCAACCATAAAACTTTATGAAGCCCACAAAGCTATAAATGACTCTTACAAGCTCATTCATTGCTCTTACAAGCCATAATGAGGGTCTTTATGAGCTTTGAGCCTCCTTTGTTGACCCCTCAACCCCTCTTGCTCTAACCAATGACCCTGTGACATGTGTCACTCCTTGATTGGCTGTAAGGAAGTACAATCCATGTGCTCTCCTCTCATGCAATCTAAGCCCTCCATGAGCTTTTCTCCATCTTTGCATCTTATCCCTCAAACCCTCAAGCCCTTAGACTATAAATTGGATCCCCTCCCAAGCCATTTTAACACAATTCTTAAGCTAAAGTTATCATGCCATTTTGAGAACAAACTCCATAGCTTTTACATACATCCACACCAAAAATCTAAAACCCATCTCCATTGAAGCATAGAGAAAATTTGAGCATACATCCTAAATCTATCAAATAGACTCATCCCCAAAACAAGAAAGGCTTCATTGAGAGAACCTCTTAATGGTTCATATTCTCAATTGAGGGCTTGTCTTAGTCTCTCTTATATGTTATGGTAGTTTAATGTGTAAATGCTTTTTTTTTCATTAAATTAGTATTTTTAGCATATTAGATTAGTGTATACATTTTGGCACACCCAGTGGGACCCCACTATGGGTCATTCATTCATCTATTTCAATCCATTTTTTGTTTTTACAAACTAACGATCTAACGTTTGTTGTTGTTTGAGTGGGTCGCAAGGTGTTTTTCTTATTTTTTCAAGTTGAAGGACGCATTTGGGAAGAAAACATATCCTCAAATATCAAAAAAAAAATACCAAAAAAAACAAAATTTTTGGAAAAAAATTGTGCCCATCTGTTATGTTTACGCGCAGTGTTGTCTCTGCAATTTAGCGTCTCTGCTTGGTTAACTGTCATCTCTGCCTAGTTATCAGTCATCTCCGTCTGATTAATTGTCGTCTCTGCTTGGTTAACTATCATCTCTGCCTAGTTAACTGTCATCTCCATAGTTTAGAACTGTCATCTCCACAGTTTAGCATCTCTGCCTGGTTAACTGTTGTCTCCACAGTTTAGAACTGTCGTCTCCACAGTTTAGCATCTCCGCAGTTTAGTGTCTCCACTGTTTAGCATCTTCGCCTGATTAACTGTCATCTCTGCCTGGTTATTTTTGCCTCTCTAAACCATCATCATTTATGTTTTAGCATCTCTATGGCTTAGTGATCCCTGCAATTTATATATATTTATAGAGGTTTTTCTAAGCATTTTTACACCTATGAAAAAGAACAAAAAAAAATGATTTTATTTTTTTCATAGTTAAGCTTCAATTTTTGAGATTTTTGAGTGACTAATCAAATTGGCTTTTTGTAGCTTTGCAGATTGAAGCATCTATGAAACCACTAACCATGTTTCTTGCAGGTTCTCCTTACATAGTTTAATGCTCTTGGAAAATGAACTTGAATGTTTAAACACTTGTCTTTGAATGCCTATTGCTAAAATAAACTTGAATGTTTAAACAATTGTCTTTGAATGTATGTCACTTAAATTAATCTTGAATGTCATGGATTCAAATCAAGTTTTTTTTGGAATGCATGCTTAAAACAACAAACACAATCTTGAATGCAAAGGGTCAATTCATCATTACAATATCTCACACTTCATCTTTTGGGGCATAAAAAGAATTCACATTTTAGAAACTTTCTAACTTATAAAAACAAATAAAGATACTTTTGAGTGAGTTTGTTGTTGGACTCACCTTCTTTAATCACCCATCATTCTAAACTATTGGTTACAATATCAACGCCATATATGGGGATGGGTCTACCTAAGAAGGTGTTAAGTGCTCCACAAAAATCAAACTCCACTCACTTGAGTTTTTATTGGTTTTTTTAAGTTAAAAAATTTCTTGAATAAACATTTAGTCTTGCTAACACTTCATTTGGGCGTAAAAATTGAACAAATCTTGACGTGGAGGGCCTTCGGGCACGCGCTTGAAACTGAGCTTTACACACATCTTTGTTTTGGCTTTAGAATGAACAAACACTCACTCTTGAATGCCTTAAAGAAAATCAATCGATACTTGACATGGAGGGCCTCCAGGTGTGTGGGTTTATTTTCTTGTTGACCCTAACTCTTCTTCTTGCTTGCATTCTTTGATTGATTTTACTTTTGTTGATGCTTCAAGTCGGAATTGAACATTTGCATCCTAAACATGAGTTCTTGCAAAGTCTAGATCAGCACACATAATAATCAGTTGATAAAAGAACAAACATGTTTTTTAGCCCAAGGTCATCCAAATCTTCTCTCCCATTGTCATCTTTCGAGGCTATCTTGGGTGCATAAGACTAGGATCCAAAACTTTGTTTCTTTTTAGGAGGCCTACTTGAGAATTTCATCACCCCTTGGGACAACCTCAACTCCAGCGTTCCGACAGAGTATAAAGATTGGGAGGTGAATCCAAAGACACCTCTCTTGGGATCAAGATTGTGTCACTCGGGCTAAGCCTCAAGGAACTTTATACCCTTGAGAAGTGAAAGAGGAGAAGTGGGTTACCGCTCCTCTCGGCTGTGTGACATTGTTTTGGTTTCATCTACGGATTTGGGCCTCACGTACCTTGGGTATATCAAGGACTCCCTAGATAAACCAACTGTCAGCTTTTTAGCCAACCATCTAGGATGTTCATGTGCTTGAAGTGATTGCTCGAAACATTTGTAAAAACATACACACTCCTTGGCACAAGTATCACATTATGGAAATCAAAACTTCTATCTGGTTATTCTTATCTATTGCTTGATCTTTTACTTGTTGAATGAATGTTTGTTGAACTTGGTCAATCCTAGCTTAGGGCACACTTAGCGTAGTCACTGCCTGTTTCAAAAGTTGAACACGTTGAAGCAAAACAACCAAGATCTCTCAAAGCCAAGAAAATTCAAGAATTTATGTCAGAACAACCCAAACCCAAACAAAAGTTTCACAAAGCCAAACTCAAGCCATCTCAGGCATACCAAAAAAATTTAGCCAAGAGAAAGGAAGTAACACCAAGCCCTCGAATTGCCAAACTCCATAAAACAAAAGACAAAGTTGCCAACGAAACCTGTCAAGATGCTTGGTTAGATCGCACTATCAGATTTAGCAAGCATCCAGGAGTTAACCCTACTTATGTCTTACCAACTAGGCATGATTTCTATGATTAGGCCCCCTTGTTTCTCCATATCTTCTTGCATAAATTTTACTTTAGAGTCATCTTTGTAGGAAAGCCAGCCATTCTAGGTTATCCCTTTAAGCATTTTAGCTCATCCATCTCATTTAATTCTTTTCTTTAAAACCAAACCATCTAGCCAACAATCAAAAAATTCACATCCAAGCCTTCAAAATTGTTGTCACCTTGCCAAAATTTTGCCATTCCTACCATCTTGCAAATCCACCAGTCTCACCGAGGTTATCCCTCTAACAAAGCTTTGTCTAGGGTAATCTAGCCTTGTCACTTGTCATCCCTCATCACCTTGAGCTAAAGGTTGGGATCCACAAGTGGTCAATCTTGTGTTTTTCCTAAAGGATCCTCAATCTATCCTTAAGTTGACACAATCACCATCAATCTTGCACATAGGAAAGCAGACCTTTCATGCTTTGGCAACATATCTTTGAAGTTAGAATCCCCAACCCGATCTTCCTTAGGTTTTTCATATAGCTTTGCCTCAACCTAGGAAATCATTTACATAGAAAAGCCTTCCCCCTTTGCATCCATCAGCATTGTGGCATCTCATCCCTAGGAACATTTTCATGAAACCCGTCACTCGCTTAGCCAAGAAGAAGAAGGAAATAATGGAACCCTATCATTTGGATCAAACAACATCGCTACCCTTGAGCACTCAACCATCCTTCAGCCCAGAGAATGTTATACCATCACCTACTGACATTGAAGCTTTCATGAACCAACCAGGAAATGCAGTATTGGTGAACACCATTATAGACAAGAACAAAGAAACAATCATGGAAAACTTTTAGAGGGAC
The DNA here is from genome assembly GCA_028749045.1 of Cupressus sempervirens. Lineage (NCBI taxonomy): Eukaryota > Viridiplantae > Streptophyta > Pinopsida > Cupressales > Cupressaceae > Cupressus > Cupressus sempervirens. The sequence continues at coordinate 131,545,085 of CM053786.1, read as the reverse complement.
AACGTAGGAGCCTTCGATTTTGGAAGACCTTCTCCCTTATTAGATCCTTCTCACCCTCTATTTGGGTAGCTGCCACCACCCATAGGCTCTTATGATCCAAGTCATCTTTTGTATATACCAAAAGAAGAGCCTCAACCCACCCCATATGATCCAACAGGCCCAAACATACCAGCCTCCACTCAAGTTGAAATCTCCCTTCCGCAAACCAATCCAGCTACCACCACTCCACCATTGGTCCATTCCACTCCACTCCAAACAATCTTTGCCCAAAACACCTCACCATTAACTCCCTTCATTATTGTTGCTGCTACTCTCCAACCCACCCTTCCAAATCCATCCATCTCCCAAATCAGTGCTAGCATCTTTGGCCAACCTTAGCAATATACAACAAGGATGCCACCCATGGGGCCAAGTAATCAACCTTTCATCACCCCCAGCTTGTTTACCTCAGCTTAGAACACAATTCCATCATTTCCACTAGGTCCTTGGAGCTCAGTGCCATCAGCCACAAATCCACAAGCTACTACCCTCACTCCACAAATTTATCAAACCCCACAAGCTACTACCAATGTTTTTCCAAGCTCTCAAGTGACCCAAGCTCCTGCCACCACTCTACCAAGCTTTCAAATCCAGCCACCAAGCTATCAAACTCCATTAGTTCCATTCCCAAGCTTTCAATTCCCACCACCTCCACCACCAACTAACCTATTACCTCCTATTACCAACTATTTTTCTATGCCACTTCTGGGAGGTAATCCACCACCACCACCAACCACCAAATACTTGGCCTCTTTTGCCATGCAAATACCTTCCCAAATGGGGGCACAACCCACATATATTGGTCAAACTCCTCAAATCCAAAGTCAAGTTCCACAAGCTCCTCGATCCTTTCCCCAAGCTTCACAACCATCTTATACCTTACCTCCACAAAGTAATCCATTTATCCCATAGCCAACTTATGTTCCTTAATCCCAACCTCAAATCCAATATCAACAGCAAGCCTCGCAACACATGCAGCAATATGTGCCACCTCCACCTCAGCAACCCATCATCCACCATTCAGTTGCCCAAGCCATGTACAATCCCTACCAGCCCATAACTCAAAGCCATCCATATTCAATTGCACCATTCAGCACATATCTTCCTCAAAGTGCTCCTACAATGGAGGCACCACAGCCATCACCCATTAATTCAGAATGGGAATCCATGAAGACAGCTTTGAAGAACATCCAAGAGGGAAATGACCCAAAAACCTTCAAGTTTGAGAATGTGTGTCATTAACCATTTTACAGAGCCATTACCATGACACCATTTCCCAAACACTTTGAGATACCCAAGTTTGACAAATTTAGAGGAAAAGGAGACCCTGTCACACATATCAAAGAATTTTACATGCACTGCCAAGAAGTGGCATACAGTGATGTCTTCCTCTTGCACCTCTTTCCCAAAAGCTTGGTTGGACCAGCTCTTGAATGGTTTTATAGAATCCCATATGGTACAATCAAAAACTTTGCTAAATTGTTTGAGGCATTTGTAGCCCAATATCCCCATCTTGTTGAGACTGAACTATCAGTAGTTGATCTTGTCCACACTAAGCGAAAAGGTGGAGAAAGTCTTGGTGAATATCTGCAAATATGGAAAACCCTTACCACCCGCATATCTTGCACCTTGCCAGAGCGCCATTTGGTGAAAATGTTTATTGATAATGCCCATCCCAGCTTGGCTCACCACATGACCATGAACTATTTGCAGACCTACAAAGATATCAAAGAAAAAGGAATGATCCTTGAGCAAGGACTCATTAAAGATGGTGTGGTCAAGATTTACAAGGAGGCCAACCAAAATCAATCACATTCCAATGACAAGTCTAGGTATTGGAACAAAAATAAGCACGTTGCAACCGATGGAGTTACCGATACAAGACATGTGAATCTTGTTGGTCCTTCCCAAAGCCAGCCCAACCCACCATATCAACCAAACAATCAACAAGCTATCAACTACCAACAGCAGAATCACCAAAGCTATCAAAGCCACAATCCAGGACCCAACTTTCAAAGGTCTAGCAATCAAGCTAATGCCATCAATGTAGCTGTAGGACTAAAGCCCAAGTTCCAACCTACACCTAGAAACTATACACCCCTTGGTGAGCTATTGGATGTCATTTTTGAGAAATTGACTAAGGAAAACCTCATCAAATTTCCTCCTACCCACCAAATTGACCCAAGCCAATCCAAAGCTGCATGGTACAAAGACATTGAGTACTGCAAATTTCATAGGGTAAAAGGTCACACCACCCTCAGATGCATGAAACTGAAAGATTATGTGCAGGACCTCATTGATCGGAAAGAAATCACCGTTGGTGCCCAAATCTCTCCCAATGCAGGCTTATAGATCTATCAAAATGCTTTTCCTCCTCACAACAACCAAAATCCTGGAAAAGCACCTATCCAAACCAACAACAACAACACCAACAACCGCCAGCCAAACTAACAGCATGAGAAGAACAATGACCACACTTCATCCTACATAGACTATGGTAGCCTCATTGGTTGTATATCTGAAAAAGAGCCTTCTGTCAATGTTGTCAATATCCAAGGCCCAAAAAATGAGTGTGCAATGACCACTAGAAGAGCGCGATTGAACATCGCAGCCCCATCAGCACTATCAACCCCAGCAGTATCATTAGCTTCGTCCAAAAGCCAATACAATATCTTGGAATACCTTGGGAACATGCCAGCCCAAATCTCCATTTTAGACCTTCTCCGCACCAGTCCTCTGTATAAAGACATCCTTGACAGTGCTCTCATAGAATCTTGTGTCCCTTTAGATATCAATGCTACTAATTTTTGTAATCTCGTTGGACACCTATCCTCCTCATGTGCCCTATCATTCAAACCCACCAACATGCCCATGGTCGAGGCAGATCATACCCTTCCACTTCGCATAGCCATCATGGTATCCAATTTTCCCATAAAAAAGAGTAATGATAGACAATGGATCAGCCTTGAATATTTGCACCCTAAAATTCATAAAACAAGCTAGGTATACTGAGGCAAATATCATTAGTGAGGTTATCACCATCAAAGATTATGACAACTTGGAAAGAACCATAGAAGGAACTAGAAAGAACCACATAAGGAACCATTTTGCTGCTAATCAAGGTTGGGCAAGTCATCCAAGAAACACTCTGCCATGTTATTGATCTAAACCTACCATTTAACATCCTCCTCGGTCGCCCATGGATTCATGCCATGAAAATCGTTCCATCCACTTACCATCAGTGCGTCGAATTCTCCCATCAGGGCACTGAGGTAACCATATGTGTCAATCCAGAACCCTTTGCTTACTGCAATGTGATTGAAGCTTCATATGCAAACCATTGCTCTAGAATTGATATCGGCACAACCATCGCCAGCTCATCCCACACTTGTAATGACCCAGAAACCATTCTCGCCTCCACCCTATCTACCATTAATATCAATAACAAAGGTTGTGGAGAGTATAGTTTGTTAGATGCATTTGTTATCGGAGCACTCCCACTTGATCCACACACCCATGGACGGTTGACATATCACAAAGCTAAGGAGATTCCACCTCCTCGATACAAATAGCTTGGCCCAACAACCTTTGTATCCCTGCAAATCCCTCTTCATGAGGAGCTCACTCTAGATATCAATAATTGGTTACATAAGGATGCACCTCCAAAAAATCAAGCACACCTTGATCACTTCAGCCAGAAGTATCCCCAAGAACATAAGCTCATCACTAACAAATGGAACTATCAAGGTGGTGGTCTAGGACCAGAGGAAAGAGGCATGCAGTGCCCCATCAAAGCACACAAGTGGGAAACAAAGTCAGGTCTTGGCTTTGGGATACCCACAACTAGGGGCACCAATGAGAATAGTCACGCTTTTTCGAACATTCACTGCGACCTTGTCGAAATCAAAGACATTCTTGAGAAAGTTGAAAAGAGAGCTTACAATGATATCCCAGACCAAATCTTCCCAGGGGACTCTGTCCTCCAAGAACTATCCATCCATTTCATTGACCTACAACTCGCCCATCCACAACTCATAGATTGGGACCAACCAAGCGTCATACACATTGATGAGTTCACATTAGAGGAAGCACTTCTGAGATTCATGGGAGCTAAAACACCTCACAAGCAAACAAAGCCAAACTCGGCTTATATCTACAAGTTGGATCCAAAAGCATATTTTGGAGAAAATCCCCAACCTAGTTCTGATACACCCAAAACTGGAACTAAGGCGAATTCGAGACTAGCTAAGGCAACGAAGAGAGCCCCTCAGCAAGAAAATCCAAAGTCACAAGCAGAACATTAGGATTTAGCATTTCCTCCTTAAGACAATCGACCAGAGGTGTCTTCTATTCTAATTGAGGATACTAGAGAAGTCAACATTGGTTCTTTGGAGATCCCCAGACTTGTTCACATTGCTGCATCCCTATCGTAAGACCAAGATGACCTCCTCTTTGAGGTCTTAAGAGAGAACATTGGCCAATTTGCATGGTCATATCAGGACATGCCAAGACTTGATCCAAATCTTGTAGTTCATCATCTTGTAGTCGATCCAAAGATCAAGCCCGTTAGACAAAAGCTTAGAAAAATGCACCCCAAGGTGGCATTACTGGTCAAAGCTAAATTAGAAAGAATGTTAGCTACTAAGGTTATCTAACCTATCGACTACTCAAAGTGGATCTCCAACATGGTCCCTGTCACTAAGCCTTCCGGTGACATCAGAATCTGCACTAATTTCAAAGATCTTAACAAAGCTTGTCCAAAAGATGATTTTCCCTTACCCAACATAGATATGATTGTAGACCTTACAGCTAGACATGAAATTTTGTCCCTCATGGATGAATTTTTTGGGTATAATCAAATCAAGATTGCAGAAGACGATCAACATAAGACAGCATTTACTACCCCTTGGGGAGTCTTTTGCTACAACATGATGCCTTTTGGCCTAAAGAATGTTGGGGCTACCTATCAAAGAGCTATGACAGCCATTTTCCATGATCTTATCCATAGCATTTTGGAGGATTATGTGGATGATATCTTGGTTAAATCTCACACCTTCATGGATCATCTTGCTAACCTGGAGAAATTCTTTGATAGGTTAGCCAAATATCATCTCATGCTGAATCCAAAGAAATGTGTCTTTGGGGTCACATCTGGCAAGCTTCTAGGCTTTATAGTTTCTAAACAAGGTATAGAGATCGACCCCAAGAAGGTCAAGGCTATCTTAGACATGCCTCCTCCCCAGACACTGCAACAGCTTCGTACTCTTCAGGGAAAGCTTCAATCCATGTGGCACTTCATCTCCCAGCTTGCAGATAAGTGTACGCCATTTGCACATCTATTAAAGAAAGATGAAAACTTCAAGTAGGATTCTTTATGTCAACGCAGCTTCGATCAGCTCAAGCAGTATCTTGCCAATCCCCCTATCTTGGTTCCACTAGTTCCTGGTCATCTCTTCATCTTGTACATATCAACAATGCCTATTGCTCTAGGGGCACTTCTAGCATAGCACGATGTCTATGGTAGAGAAAGAGCCATCTATTATATCAGTAGAACCCTAGTTGGTTATGAACTCAATTACACTCCTATGGAAAAAGCTTGTTTGGCAGTTGTTTTCTCAACTCAAAAGCTTTGCCATTACATGCTAAGTCATACCATCTAGCTAGTATCCAAAATTGATCCTCTCAAGTATATGCTCTCTAGAACAGCACTTACAGGTCGTTTGGCCAAATGGGTTATGCTCCTTAGTGAATTTGACATCCAATATGTGGACAGAAAGGAAATCAAAGGGCAAGCTATAGCAGATCACCTAGTTGATGTGCCTCTGGTAGATACATATCCTTTGCACAGAATTTCCAGATGAGCATATCTGTCTAATTGAAGAATAGCCCCCATGGAAACTTTATTTTGGTGGCTCATACACATATCATGGATCAGGGGCAGGAATATTGTTGGTCACACCTCAGGGAGATTACATTCCAAAAGCCTTCAAGCTACAATTCCCTAACACCAACAATATAGCTGAATATGAGGCTCTCATAGGAGGATTAAAGATAGCTGTAGAATGGAACATCACTGAGTTACAATTCTTTGGCAATTCTCATCTCATCATCAAGCAAGTCCTAAATGAATATCAAACCAAAGATGAAAAGCTATTACCCTACAAAGAGCTAGTTAATCAGCTAACCCGGTATTTTTCAAAGCTTTAGTTTACACAACTGCCTCGAATGTAGAACAAAGCAGCGGATGCTATGGCTACTATCAACTCGCTCTTGGAAATTCCCCAAGCGACGAGGTAGTATGAGTTTTTATTCGAGCAGCTCTTCACACCCACCTATGCAAATGAGGATTCAAATCGTGTTTGCATCTTGGTTGGTCCCCAATCCCCTTGGTACCATGAAATCCACGCTTACCTTAAAGATGGTATCATATCCCCTCACCTCACACAAACCCAACGCCAAAACCTCATCTGAAAATCATCTCGCTATGTCATCATAGACAATACCCTATATCATCGAGGTTATCACGATACTCTCTCTAGGTGTCTAGACCAAAATGAGGCCACAATGGCATTAAAAGAAGTACACTCTAGACTTTGCAGTGCCCACACGAGTGGTATTGTCCTAGTGCGACAAATCCTTAGAGTAGGCTACTATTGGCCTACCATTGAAGAAGACTCCTATGACTTTGTCAAAAAGTGTCTCTCATGTTAGCAGCATGCAAATCTTGTGCATGCTCTAGCACAAGATCTACAGCCTATTGCACCACCTTGGCCCTTTGCATGTTGGGGCCTTGATCTAATTGGAACTATCACACCTCTCTCATCTGATGGACATAAATGGATAATAATAGCTACAAACTATTTCACTAAATGGGTGGAAGCAATCCCCCTAGTCTCAGCTACAGGAGTTCAGGTCTCCAAGTTCATCTTGTACCACATTGTTTGCCACTTCGGCATCCCATCCACCATCTTCACCGACCACGAAGGTAACTTTGAAAATCTCAACATGAAAAAATTATGCACTTCCCTCCACATCCATCATCGCTTTTCTAGCCCATATTTCCCACAAGGTAATGGCCAGGCAAAGGCAACTAACAAAACCCTCCTCAAAATCTTAAAGAAAGTTGTCAATGATTTCGACCGCAATTGGCACCTACAAATAAATCCAGCCCTATGAGCCTATCGAACTTCCTTCTGTCCATCCACGGGAACAACTCCATACTCCCTAGTCTATGGTGCCGAAGTGGTACTACCCATAGAGGTTGAACTTCCCTCCTTGCACATATCTTTGCGAGGGCAAATATCAGATGAAGAATACAAAGTAGCTAGGCTCACCCAGCTAGATCTCCTAGACGAGAAGCGACAACATGCCTATGATCACCTCACAGTCTATCAATCTCATCTCAAAAAGAACTTCAATAAGAAGGTGCTTCCCTGACACTTTCAGCCAGGCGACATGGTCCTCAAAGAAAATATGAAAGTCCAAGCCGATCGAGAAAAGAAAGGCAAGTTTGAACCTACATGGCTTGGTCCTTATGTTGTTACTGCCTCCTTTGGCTCTGAAGCCTATCAGCTATCTACACCAGAAGGAGAACTCTTGAATGATCCTACTAACATCATTCATCTCAAGAGGTTCTATGCTTGAAGATCCTTGGTATACCTAGCTTTTGAAAAATACAAAAAAATAGTAAAGAGAAATAAGCGTCCAATGGTGAAAACTTGGCAATTCAAGCACCTTGGATAGGTACCTTGGTGAAAACCTGATAATTCAAGTGCCTTGTGTACTAAGACTAATCCATTATCTATCACTATCCTATCCCTCATCCATCTACTCACCATCCCATAAAACACCTGCTTGTTCCCTTGGTCTTCCAACCAAATATCCAACATCTAATGAAGCTTGTAAATACCTCTTGTACAACTTGTAAATCTTGTACCTCAGCTTGTAAATTGTGTACCAAAGCTTGTATCATACCTTCTAAATCTTGTATCATCCCTTGTATCATAGCTTGTATATCCAAATCTTGTCCAAAATTTGTACCATATTCCAGCTTGTAAATAATCTTGTATCCTAATTTGTATCCTATCACATGCATAAAAAGAATCTCATTTTCCTTAAGCTTTTCACAAAGCCATCAAATTATCCAACTATCCATCCAACACACTCTAAAACATTTCCATCTCAAAAAACCCAAACATGAACAACCTTGTACATTTGTAACATATCTTGGTCTATCAGCTTGTACATTCTCTTTAGCTTAGTACCACTGTATCTATCCAGCTTTCGTGTTAGTTCATCCTTGATCAGCATCTTGCACACATCACACAACCCTTGGTTAGCTATTCCAAATGCATCCTTTAGATAGAGCTCCTATCACCAAAGTGTTATCCTTCTTAGTTTAGCTTTCCAAGTGCATCACTAATCCAAATCCACCAGCTTAGGTACTCTCTGATAGATCCTTGCAGGATGTAGCTTTCCTTATATCTGATCTTGGTCTGTTAGTACCTCATCCTACCCATCTCGTTGGCAAACGGTTCTCTTTTGGATTTTTGTTTTCTTTTGATTTGGAATCTTCCCTTTTGGGTCTTGAAGTATCTTTTCCAAGCAATCTTTTTGTTCCCTCCTCAAGGTTGCCATGATCTTCCATATCATGGTATGCTGCGAATGGGGCACTCTGAATGTACGATTTTGATCAAGTCTTTCATTTGTTTCTTTTTTGCTTGTGGGTTACCCAATGTCGATTCCATGTTGTTTCCTCCGAGTTTCATGTGTGATGTTGGGGCAATCCTTGTGTGTTTGTTACAAGTCTGTCTGTCAGTCCTCTGGACGATTGGTGACACGACCTTGATGTTCTTGGTAACCTAATTAACCAACAGTCCTATAGCAAATCTAGTGCTCAACTACATGGTGGTACTTCTCTTTGAAGTATCCCCCTGCTCAAAAAGCTTCAATGGATTCCCTTCATCTCCATTATCTCCCATCCATATCCAGCATCCGTCTCTCTTACCCTAGCTCATGCATCAATATCTCTTTGAGTCAATCTTCACTTTTAGCTTTAGGGATCCACAATCCTAGTCTTAGGGATCCACCAATCCAATCAATCCACCAAGCCTCATCTTTCAAGATCCACAATCCTAGTCCTAGGGATCTTCGAAACCCATCTTCTGCCAATTTGACTCTTTGAAATCTTGTTGCATCAGCTTTATAATCCCCTCATCCTTCTCCCTATCCTGGATTCCTTTTTATAGTGCTCCACTCCTTCATCCTCCACCTTCCCTAAAGTCTTAAGCTTGCTTCCTCTTGTGCCTCTGATTCTCCCTTTATCATTCTCTTGTAGTGAGAGTTTGAGCTAATTCAGCCCCTTCTCTTTCCCAATTTGAGTCTCCTTGCTCATCCCAACTTCTTGTATTTTTCAAGAAATCGTAGAGCCTCGTTTTCTCTCCCTGCCGCCTTCTTGAGGGGGCATCGTGCAGTCCATTCTCTCTCCTCTACCCGAGACTGGGACAACTATGTTGCTCCATAAAGTCATCTACATGCCGTTTATATCTGAAATTCTTTGAAATAGTGTTGTTTCAACACTATGTCAAAGAGGGGCAAAATGTAGACACCTAAATCCTTTAGAAAATAAAGTATTTTTATTTTTTGAAAAAGTTTCTGATGACATCATCATTTATTAATTAATTAATTATTTAATTTATTTATTTATTTTTATGCCATTAAATCCTTTTATCTTAATTAAAAATATTTAATTAAGGAATCCCTCCCAAAAATGTTTAAATCTTATTTAAACATTATTTTCTTATTTAATTAATAAATTGACCAAAAATCCCAAAATAAATTATTTACTTATTTTTTGCCCAAAACTTGGCCAATTACTTTAAGACCACTCACCTCTTCCAAAATCTTCTAATCCTTCTTTAATTTCGATTAAAGACTAATCCCATCATTTCCTTACCCTAATCCCAACTCAAAATATTTAATTAAGATTAAATATTAATCCTCATGTTTATTAAAAATGTTTTAATAAATATCTCCTCAACCCAAACCCTTGAAATAAATAAAATTTATTTATTTTCTAAAAACCTTATTTATCCTCATCCTAGGAAGTTCTAGACTCTTCTAGAAAGTCTTCATCCTCATCCTAAGCCTATCTCTAATCCCCCATTTAGCCTAATCCACCCCATCCACCCATACTAACCAAGCTTAGCCACTAACTCACCCACCCTCATCAATGTCATCCACTTGCACATCTCTAACATCCCTAATCTAATCCTAAACCATCTCTAATCTTACCCTTAATCATTTGCACAATCTTAAATGAGATTAAGACTTTCCTAAGCCAAGCCAAAGTCTATCCCCTCAAAATATCCCAACCATAAAACTTTATGAAGCCCACAAAGCTATAAATGACTCTTACAAGCCCATTCATTGCTCTTACAAGCCATTATGAGGGTCTTTATGAGCTTTGAGCCTCCTTTGTTGACCCCTCAACCCCTCTTGCTCTAACCAATGACCCTGTGACATGTATCACTCCTTGATTGGCTATAAGGAAGCACAATCCATGTGCTCTCCTTTCATGCAATCTGAGCCCTCCATAAGCTTTTCCCCATCCTTGCATCTTAGCCCTCAAACCCTCAAGCCCTTAGCCTTCAAACCCTCAAGCCCTTAGCCTATAAATTAGATCCCCTCCCAAGCCATTTTAACCCAATTCTTAAGCTAAAGTTACCATGCCATTTTGAGAACAAACTCCATAGCTTTTACATACATCCACACCAAAAATCCCAAATCCATCTCCATTGAAGCATAGAGAAAATTTGAGCATACATCCTAAATCTATCAAATAGACTCATCCCCAAAACAAGAAGAGCCTCATTGAGAGAACCTCTTAATGGTTCATATTCTCAATTGAGGGCTTGTCTTAGTCTCTCTTATATGTTATGGTAGTTTAATGTGTAAATTCTTTTGTTTTCATTAAATTAGTGTTTTTAGCATATTAAATTAGTGTATACACTTTACATTGTAGTCTTGAAAAATTTCATTCATTAACCTCATAAAGGTTGAAGGTGCATTTCTTAATCCAAATGGCATAACAAGCCATTCATACAAATCCTCCATTGTTTTAAATGTTGTTTTCCATTCATCCCCTAGCTTTATTCTTATCTGATGATAACCTAATTTTAAATCAATTTTTGAGAAGTAGGAATCACCCCCTAGTTGATCAAGTAGGTCCTCTATTCCTAGGATTGGAAACCTATATTTAATGGTGATTTTATTGACCGCCCTGCTATTAGTACACAACCTCCATTTGCCATCTTTCTTTGGAGCCAAAACAATAGGCACTGCACAAGGACTCATACTTTTTTGTATCAAACCTTTTACTAGCAGCTCACTGACTTGTTTAGCAATCTCAGCATTTTGTGCAGGTGTCATCTTGTAAGGGGCTTTATTGTGTCAAGAAGCACCAGGCATGAAGTCTATTTGATGACTCACATCTCTGATTGGTGGCAAGGAAGAAGGAAGTTCAGTTTACACTATATCATGGTACTTTTCAAGAATTTTTTACACCTCTTTAGGGACTGGTTTAACTTTATCAAACTTTGTTTCCTCCCTTCACTTATGGATCAACACACCCCTGGTCTAATTCTTGAATGGTTTCAAACTTTTCCTTCTCATTTACCACAACAACTAGAGGCTCATTTTCATGCTTTTGATTAGGCAAGGGTTTCAAGGTATAAGTTTTTCCATCCCTGGTTATAGTATAGGTATTCTTCCTACAACTATAAGTGGCATCCATGTCATATTGCTAAGGTCTACCAAGCAACAGATGGCAAGCATCCATCTCCACTGCATCACATAGAACGGTATCCGTAAAGTCACCCAAGGAGAATTCCACCATGGTTTGTTCAGTCACAAGTGTTTGCTTCCCTTTGGTGAGCCAAGAAACATGATAAGGGAAAGGATGAGGAGTTTTAACCAACTCTAACTTCTGTACCATTTCTTTAGAAACTAAATTTTCAGTGGAACCAGAATCTATGAGTAGATTACATACCTTTCCTTGGCATTTAACCCTTGTTCTAAACAAATTCTTTCTTTGTGGAGGCTCTTGTGTATGTGGCACTTTATAAAATGCGTGTCTCATCATCAATGTTATGCCTTCTTTTGCTTCAAGGTCTCTTTCCTCACAGACCTATTGAGCTCTCCTTCCACCTTCATTCTTGTTTGCTTTCTCCGAGCACTTGTTGGAGTAGTAACCTATTTGATTGAAATTGTAACATTTTTGAGGCCTATCAAACCTTTCTCTACCCCTTCTAAAGGATCTTCTACCTCTTGCATGTCCCCTTGAACTTGATTCTCCTTGTTCTTTAGCCTCTTGATCAGAGGACTTATCTGATTTGTCTGATTTTCCCTTGTTCCAAGAGTTGGTCCTTGATCTGTCATTCCTTCCTCTACCTCTTCCACCTTGTTCACTCCTCCTCTTGAACCTTTCTTCTACCTTGGAAGCCAACATGAAGCATTGTTGGATGGTGGTAATGGTGGTTAGACTCAATTCATCTTGAATTAAAAATTTTAGTCCTTGCAAATACCTTGCAAGCTTCAAGTTCTCTGGTTCTATAATACCAAACTTTATCACAAGATTGTGGAATTCTTCAGTATATGTTGAGACATCCATATGTTTTTGTCTCAACCCCGTCCTCCTCTTATGTAGTTGTACTTCATAATATGTAGGTACATAGGCTTCTTAGAGCAAGGCCACCATTTTCTTCCATGTGGAGACCCAATTTTTGCCATTCTTTACCCTATCATCTTGGATAAAGTACCACCATACCAATGCAGACCCTCTTAGCCTTGACTTGGCTATCTTCACTTTCTAATTTTCAGGGATAGTTTCACAATCAAAAAAACTCGTAAGGGCATTCACCCAATCCACTACAACATCAGGATCTATCTTCCCATCATAAGTGGGCAAATCAAGCTTAGCATCCAAGGATCTTCTTTCCATGGACTTTAGAGTCTTTACAAGTAGCCTCTGATCTAGGGGGCATTCTTCTTCTTCTTCCTCCAAAAGGGGTTCATCATCACTCCCTTGTTCAAGATCACCAAAGTTCCCACTACTCCTTCCAAGCTCTACCTTAAGCTTGATTATTTCATCCCTCATCTACATAATCTCAATATTTCTGAGATCATCCCTACTTCTCTTCTCAATCTCCTTTTGTTTTTGCTCACTGAGATACTTCACAATCTTAGCATTTGTCATCCTTGATGACAATCCATCTCCCTCTTCTTCAGACATGATGGAATAACTTCAAGACTTTAGATCTCAAGGCTCTGGTACCAATTGATGCAGAAGTATGGTAATCCCAAGCACAATGCTGATATTACCCCAAGAGGACAAATCTTACACCTAAACCTCTACACCTTGATACAATAACAACACAAATGGATCAGCATTAATCCATATAACTTGACACCTAGAAACTTGATTGAACACCTAAGAAATGGTGGATCTTCACAAATAAATACCTTCAACATGTTAAGGGGTTACATGTATCAGAAAAACCCAAAAAAACAAGGCCAAACAACAACTTGAAAATGAGTTTCAAGTTTCAGTCCAAATAATGCAGTATTTAGCATAAGTGATGCCACTTCAAAATTAACTCAATACCCAAAGATGGTGAAGTTTCTCAAACAGGGGTTACCAACATGTCAAAGGGGTTCATTACACCACCAACACCTAAGGAACATAGCCAAACCACAATCCAATACCAATTACATAATTATGTCTGCATGTTACAGCATTTTTGCTACTAGCCCTTCCAAACACAAATTGGGCAACAAGTAGAATAACTTCCAAAGGACATCAAAAAAAATTTGGCATTCCAAGTTCACTTTATTAAGTTTGATATGATCCCACAAGGGCAAGTGCCAAAACCAAATACAAGCCTTTCAAACTAGATTGTCATATAGGCCTAAAAACCCCAAATAGGTCACGCTAACAAAGGAAGTACCACAAATTCAATGAGGTAAACCAAAATAATGCATGGAATAGTTGAAATAGGATAAGGGAAAGAAAATTCCAAAGTTTCATACCCCAGCTCAACCCCTGCTATGTGTAATTATTTTCATTATAGTTCAAACCTAGGTTGTCACATGGAGATGCCAACCCAGACTTAATTGCTGCATCCAAATACCAACAGTTCCTGCTTTGAAACCTCCAAATTCTTATAGTACATTGGACAACCCCCCATTCCACAAAAAATCAGAATTTTCCAATGGTGGAAATGGGAGAAATCAGCATTTTTGTTCAAAACCCTAGGTAATGAGGGTTTGAAGACAACTTTCACTAAAAACCTTATAACTTTTGCCTCCAGACATTTCAAGAGCTTAGACTTGGCTCATTTGAAAGGTGATTCAATAGTCTACCATAAAATCTAATTCTCTAGCCTCCCTAGTTCGTATAGTCTGTACAATGTACGGAAAAATAGTCTTTTTGCAAGAAAATGATAGTTTTCTTTATTGATTTCAAGCCAAAATGTACATCTATGTCTTCCACCTGCCTGTAAGGGCTTATGAAGACCTTCCTCTAGCTGGTCCAACTAATTTTCAAAGGTTGTGACCATTGGAGGGAACTTTTGCTAACAAAAAACCATGATTATTGCATAAAGTTGCAATATTGCTCTAGTTATGCAACTTATTTGCTTTTTATGTTTTTATTAAGACTTATAAGGTTTCTAACACCTCCTATGACTTCTAATAAAACCCTAGGAGACTACTAGACCCCTGTGACCTCATGAATCAATTGGTTTATAGAAATACCAAAGTTTTCAAGGGTTCACACAATAGGGTCAAATTGCAAGAAATAAGCAAAAATGCTAAATTAAGTTTAAAAAGGGCCTAGAAGACCTTAAAACCTTTTGTTTTACTAGGAGAAGACCTTATGACTCCTTGGTTTGATGGGGTGCTCCTGCACCATTTTCCTCAAAACACACCTTTTAAATACTAGAAAGCATTGGGTGAAATAAGATTTTTCAAGGAAAATATGGTATTACTTTCATTCATGAATTAGTTTGTTACAATAGTATAGATGATAAAATCATCAACTTTATCGACCATGGAATAGTTGGTATTCCTCTTATTTAGAGACAATTATTTACATTTGGGGCAGGAAAACAACCTCCAAGCCTACCTAAATCACCTACCACCTTAATTACAACCATTTACTATTACCTTCACACAGGAACACCTCCAGAATAAATAATCTTAAATAACTACCACGAAAGTGGGTAGAAAGAAGTGGGGAAAAGAAAGAGGGGAATTATTTAGGAAAATCTTATCTAAAAGGTGATCTTTAGACGCTTTTCCTATCAAATAATTTTTAGTTATCTCATTAAGACACCCACTAATTAATAAAAGCACTTCATTTCTCTAACATTCTTGAATGCATTAGGTATACAGGGAAATGTGAAAGAAAAAAAGGAATTATATGTCATCATTAATTGCCTACTACATCATTACTAATTCTATCAACCAACAATGGTAGTGGATGATTGGCTTCAACAGGAATCTCAGCACATCTAGTTGTATTATAGAAGGGCTTGAGTTCCATGGCCTTCAAGCCCAAGGTTTTGAGTGCCAACGACCATATAATGCAAGTTCACCAAACTAGGTCATGGGAAAGAATTTTCAAACTAGGTCATGGGAAATAATAAATCTTAGACCTTGAATCTCACCCTATAAAGTTGTGGAACTTTTGATATCAAGTGAAGCTTCTTCTAAGAAGGTAGTGAATTAAACCAAGAAGATCCGCTAATGCCGAAAATCTTTCTTGTTGTGGGGTCCTTATCATGCATCATTCTAAGTCACAGTGTAGGTGACATCAAACATAGAAGGAGAATCCTCATCAACCCTATAAGATAAACATTTCATACTCCCTCTCACGAGGGTCTAAACATACGAGTGCCCTTCCATTCATCAACTAACTGCTCAGCTAGCTTGATTTTTTTGGATGCCTCTTGTCCTATGTTGGCAACTGGTCCTTCTATAACTAGGATCTCAAGACCTCTTTATCCTAGAACCGTTGGGGAATCATCTTTACGCTCTTGTTAAGTGATGCCCATCTTATGAAGCATCAACCATCTTCTGGAATTTACACTAGTTCTTGTCCCACCCTGATACTCAAACATCTTTCCCAATCCTTCAAAACCAGTGTTAGTACGTGCGGGGACCAAACATGTATTAATATCATGACCCTTTTGAGATGAATTAATTTTAGCAAGGTTATATATTTATGACTCCTAGGACCTTGTGTTCTCTTGTCCTTTTTGCAAGATGAATCCACTGCATGAGAGAAGTTACCAAGAACTTGAAAGCTGAAAATAAGTAAAATAATTTATGGTGAAAGACCAAAGAGGATACTTGAAAACCATACCTTAGAAGCACAACAACTACCTCTCACCAATCATAGAAAATGAGATCCCCAAATCTAGACAGTGTGCAACATTAAAATTTATGATCACAATAATTAGTTTCAAACTTGTAAAATATTCCATTGTTTACCCTTTGCCAAAATCTCAAATCACATTGCTTAGACAAAGACTTTAACAACATAGCTCACAACATTGAATTGTCCTTATGCTATTGACAAGACTATCATTCAATATTTTCTCGTGTGACACATTGGATCAACAAATGTTGTGTACTTTGGATGTGACAACCATTTGAATTCAAAATACTAGCCACTTATTGTAAATGTCATATGACACTCAGCTTGAAGGAAGGTGGTGGATCTTGATAGGGAAATTAGAGGTAAGAACCACCTCTTACAGTCACCCAAAAACCATGAAAGAGATGCTAGCACAATGCCAACAAGCCACCACCAATCCACTATAATTGAGGCCCCATGTACAACTATACAATGATAACATATCCCACACTCTAACTTTTAGAGCTAAAGCTACCAACTAGACACCCATGAAGGTGCGCCTAACCTTATTGCAAATGAAAATAGACCAGCCTAACCTATGAGATCCAACCCCATAGAAAACCAAGGACATAATCGACACCAAAGAATGTCTAAAATGCAATCTATTCTTCTAGCAGGGCCAACACCCAAAAAAATGAAAAGAGATGAACTTGCACCACCAAATAACAAAAGCCCAAAAAAGGAACCAACATAACCAATCAAACAAAAAAAATTCTTATGGCTATTCCATGCAAGAAGTCTTCCTCCTAAAAATAATGCACCACCAATAGTTCTCTTTCTATCATCTAAGTTCTCAGCTTAGTCAACATTAGTGAAGACACTGAACTCAAAGTTTCCTTTGAACGGATACCATAAGTCATTTTCTTCAGATTTCTAAAGATCCTTTTCATATATACCATGTTTGACTCCTTTAAGTTGGATAAAAATCTAGCCACTATACCCATTACCTATGCAATGTCTGGTCTACTATGCATAGCATACTATAGTTTACCGATCATGGATTGGTAAAGTGTTTCATTCACTTTAGGGTTCTCATCTTTTGAAAACTTGCAATCAGTCACCATTGGGGTTGTTGGAAATATAGGAGTAACTAAGAGGGGGGATGAATCAGTTACCACTAAAATAAATCCCAGATCCCTTAGATGTCAATAATAAAATTTAGACTAAGAAAACTAATTGCTCCTGATGCTCAGTAAACAAACAGAAATTGTTGTAACTCAGTAAATGTAAAGTGAATTACTTTTAGTAGATCTTAAAACATTTTTAGTAATTAACTTGCAAGCATAAGAGAAATAACATGAACACATGAGACACTAGGATTTAACATGGAAACCCAATTTGGGAAAAACCACCAATGTAAATAGTTACTATTTTTTACACTTCTGAAGTGAGCCCTGTTAGGAGCCAACCCTATTAAATGTTACAAAACACATTGTTAGGTGTGACCCTGTTAGAGGATTTAATCACCCTACTAGGAGTGGCCTTGCAAGAGGTCTTAAAACAATTCAATGGAATTTCCACCTTGTTAGAGGATTTACAATTGGCTGTTAAACCAACTCTGTTAAGAGATTTTAGATCACTACTACAATGGTTAGAGAGTAACAATGAAATGACCTGATTGTGATGCAACTAAATTATTGAATCCAAATCTCTATTTTGCTTAAATTTGATCATTCCTGATAGAATATTACTTTTCTACTCCATAAGGATACCCACTTATTCTTCAAGTTCACTCTCTCTCTCTTTTCTTTTCAATTCAATCAACACACTTGCACACACTAGAAATCTCAACTTGACCTTTTATTTATGCCTTCCAGATTATCAAGTTAGCCCAAATTCAAATTACAATAACCAATATTCATCATCATAGTTGGCTAGAATCAATACATAAAGTAATTAAGCTTCATATGCCAAAATAAGAAAAATCCTTCATAAGCCGACCTTGCTGAGTAGAAACTAACTTTGGAACAATTTCCTGTGTTAACTAGAAAAAGCTCGGTTAACACTGTGAACTTGTAGAAATCCTTTGGTAACTGAGTGAACTCAATGAATACTAACTCTGTCCAACTTTCCCTTCATTAATTGAGTGATCTCAATTAACACCTTTTTCTATCTAAATTCCTTCAACGCCTGAGTGAGTTTGGTAGACACTATCATCTATTCAAAGTAAACCTATGAACACTCGGTAGACAAGGAAAACTATCTTCACTAACCAAGTGAGCTCAGTAAGCACTATCTGTCAATTGATATAAAATTTGTGTAACATCAAAGACAACACGTAATCAATCAATTGTATCCAACAAGGGTGCCTACCAGTTTGGATTCCTCCATACCAAATGTCTTTAAAATCTCCCCTACATACACTCTTTTCCCTATGAAGATTTCTCCTATCAATTGGGACACTTGAAGTCTAACAAAGAATTTGATCTCATCAACCATGAACATTTCAAATTCTCTCTTCATTGCTTTAGTATATTTAGTTCTCATCTGATCATCTCCTCCAAAGATGGCATCATCTAGAAATATGTCATCAATCAACAAGCCATCTCTTATTTCATTCTTTAGGTATATGTTATTGTTGTCAATTGTTCTTACAAATCTAATTTATATCAAGTATGAATGCAACTTCTCACACCATGCTCTAGGTACTTGTTTCATCCCATACAGGGTTTTCTTTAGTATGCACACTTGATTCTTGCCTTGTTTATTTTTAAACCCTTTTAAATGTTTAATGTACACTTTTTCTTCCATAACTCCATCAGAAATGTGGATTTTACATCCATCTAGTATACCTTGAATTTCTTATATGTTGTGAAGGCTAGGATTATTTATCCTCTTTCCATTCTAGCCATTGTGCAAAAGTCTCTCCATAGTATATGCATTCCTCTTGTGCATATCCTTTGTAAACAAATTTGGCCTTTCTTCTCACTACTTCTCCATCTTCATTCATTTTATTCTGAATACTAATTTTGTGTCAATGGCATTCTTGTCTTTTGGTCAAGTTACCAAGGTCCATGTGTCATTCTTTACTATTTTATTAATTTCTTCTTCTATGGCCTTTCTCTAGTCTTCATCCTTGAGTGCTTCCTTTGTAGCTTTGGTTTTTATGTGTGAGAGTGAACACATTGTCTCTCTCACCTTTCTCCTTCTCATTTCTATAGAATTTTTATCACCAATTATTTTACTAGATGAATGATCTCTTCTCACATACTTTGCTAGTGCTAGTTCTCCTTTAGGTGATTTCATTCTTTGTTCTTTGGGTTGAACTTATTTTGTTTATGTCAGAACAACTTCTTGTACAACTTATGCTTCTACTGGTACTCTTTCCATTGAATCATTTATTGGAATGTATTCAAAATTATTTGTAGCCCTCTAGTTCCTTATTTATTTCTTATTCATTCTTCTTAGAGAACTTGTCTACCTTAATATTGGAAGATTTCATAAATTTGTTTGTATAGAGGTTTAAACACTAGTACACTTGGATTTTTGTAGAGTGTCCTAAAGAATACCCTCATTACTCTCTGGTTCAAACTTTTGTTGGTATTCATTATGTTTGATGTAACACTTGCTTCCAAATACCTTAAAGTTACTCACCAAGGGTGATTGACCAAACCATAGTTTATAGGGAGTCTTATTGATTCCCTTCTTTGCATGTACCCTATTCAAGGTGTACACCATTGTGCTTGTAGCTTCTATCCAGTCAACTTGTGCAACATTATTTTGAATTGTCAGTGTCCTAGCACAATCTATAATTGTTCAGTTTCTTCTCTTTGCGGCACAATTTTGTTGTGGTGGCCTAAGAGGTGACATCTTCCTTTTGATCATGTACTCTTAGAAGTAGCTCTCAATTTATTGTGATGTGAACTCACCTCGCTGGTCTAATCTTAGGCACTTAAATGTCTTACCAGTCTCCCTTTCAACCTTTTCACTATAAGCTTTAAACAAATGAAAAGCTTCTAACTTTTCCTTCAAGTAGGCAGTCCACATCATCTGGAAAATTCATCAATAATCAACATAAAGTATCTATTACCATATACACTCTTAGTCCTCATAGGACCACACAAGTTAGTATGAAATAACTCTAAAACTTATTTAGAGGTAAATGACTTAATAGAAAAACTAGAACTAACCATTTTTTCTAGTTGACAATCTTTACGCATTGCATTGTCAAGTTTAGTAATAGGAGGTAGACCTCTTACACATTTCTTCTTTCCTACATTAGCAATACTCTCAAAATTTACAAGAAATAAAATTCTATGTCATACCCAACTACTATGAATTTATGCTACCAAGAATTTATTCTAAGAAATATTTAGGTAGAAGAGGTTAGCTCTTCTTTGTTCTCTTGTGGCTAATAGTCTACTTGTCTTATCAAAGATTCTACAAGACCCTTTTTAAATCCAAACTTATAACCTATATCCATTATTTGAGCTATACTCAGTAGGTTTTCCTTAAGACCTGCCAATAGATATACATCTTCATAGTTAGTGGAATTATTTAGGGTGATAGTAGCCTTACCTATAACCATGCATGGTGAGTTATTTTCTAACATCGCCATTCCTCCATCATAGGCTTCTACCTCATCAAATTTCTTCCTATCACTAGACATGTGGTGTGATTGACCTCTATCTATTATCTGGTTCTTTTGGATTCCAGTGCTTTTTTTTAGGGATCTCTCCACTCTTTTTATATTATAGTTGTAAAGGATATCCCATCCTCATCTTCATCATTTGAACTAGTTAACACTTCATTAGTCACACCCTCCTGAACAATGTAGCATTGCTTCTTCTCCTTTCATCTAATGGAAATAGTTGCTACACTTAGCTTGAGTAAAGATCTTATTTTATTCTCCTTGGATCTATCTACAAAATTTCTCTTCTCTCCCTCAACTCTACAACTCAAACATAATTTCTTGCATTCTTGGCTCTACTTGCTCTTGTACACTTCCTTACTTGTATTGATCAGGAATATTAGCTTCTCCACAACACACTATTATTTGTTGATAGAGAGGTCTTCCTACTCTAAGTCCCTTCTCCACTTGGACTCCTATTATGATTTCTCCTTAGCCTTCCTTGGGTTAACTATGCAACCCACTCACAAAAGAGTACTCACTCTAAATCTCCTATACTCTAAGTCCTCTTTATCAAGTTCAAACTTCACTCTTTCCCCTTGAACTTAATCAACCTAAACACATAATTGACCATGCCCAAATTCAAAATGGATGGATTGACTCTCAAAACTCCCAATTCAATCATTATTGGCATTATTTCGTTTATTCTTCCATGAGATTTCTCATCGGTCTCATAAATCCCTACAATTTAGGGCTAGTAGTTTTTAGGCCTAATTAGGCCTTAAATTGAAGTTTTTGCCTAATCACCCTAAAATTTTCCAAAGAATTTTTCCAATCAACTTTTGATCCAAATATCCTTTTTGGAGGACTAAGATATTTTTATTTTTTTGGGATGCCCAAATGTCCATACAACACTATTCACAAATAGGTATAATTACTTAAGGGTTTGAATTATTTCAAGATTTATGGCTCATACTTTATCCAAATGGATTCACTACAACTTTTATTTCCTTCCAACATCGCCAAATATCTCAACAAACATGGTCCAAACCTCATAGCATATTTTTCAATCCATTCATCCATTCTCTCTTCCATTTTGGTTGCTCTTGCTACTAGTTGGGTACTTGTTGTCTCACCTATGAAAAGCTACCTAAAATAGAAAACCTTCTCATATCTACTCCAAAATTGGTATAAAAATTGTACCATAAGTTCCCTTCCATGTCTGAAAAGGTCATGATGGTTCCACAGTGGAATTTTACGAAAGAGGCATTTTTATCCTTCATGCTCTGACAGGACTAGTGAACTAGTAACAAAGAGACAAATTTTATTTTACTAAGTAGACCTACTAAGACACTTCTACCATTGTACAAAAATCAAGAAGACAATGTAATCTAACTATTCACAATCAAGACAATCTCCATTACTGGTGAGTTTCTCGAGTTGCAAGCTCAATTATGATGGATTTGCAGAAAAAATGACTTTGTTTGATATTGAGTTCCAACCAATTCATCAACCAACCTTGTCCTCAAGCCTTGGGTGATATTAATTTTTTCCATACATCATGTTCCAAATTTTGGAACAAAACCCATAACCACTTCTTAGCATCTTACGCAATCTTGCAAAATGTTATCATGACAACATTGCAAAGTTGCAATGTTGTTAATGACAACTTTACAACATTTTTGCATTTTGACTTTTCCCAAGTCATGGACCCTCCTAATTGATCTAGAATGGTCATTTAGACATTATTAAGCGTTCATGGAATCATTCCTACTCCTCTTAGATAATTTAAATTCATATTGCATGTTTTTCCCAAACTTGACAATTTTGACAACTCCTCGACAACATTGACAACTTTGTGCCAACTCTTGGCATCTTTTGCACAAATATTATAACTAGCACTCAAATCACACTAACACACCTATGTGACCCTATTAATACCCTTATGTAGAATTTGATGATGAAAAAATTCATAAATCCTTGGACATCCTGCATGTGAATAACTTGTTACAAGGAAGAAAATAAGGCAGAGAGATAAGGGTTTGCTCGAAAAACAAGAAGATTAAATTTAATTTTGAAAAATAGAACGAATGAATTTACAACCAATCAATACTTATGAAGGACATTAAAACCCTAAAAGGTAAAAGACATTTAATAATTACTAATTAATTATTAAATAGAAATGCAAGGTGCATAAAGTGAAATCTTAAGAAGGGGGTAATGGTAATCCTTAAGATGAGCAATAATAAAGCTACAAACAGTGCAAGGAAACTACAGTGCTGAAAGCAAACTTGGATCCTAGCAACAAGGCCTAATGAGGTACCCAATCACAATGGAATCTCTACGAAATGGAGAAATAGAAAAAACCTAGTGGGAAAAGTTGTACTCCAAAAAGAGATAGAAAGGGATGCACAAATGAAACATCTCAAGAGAAACTCTCAAGATAATAAGTATAATGAAAGCCCTCATGATAGAAGCTTAAGACTCCATAGCCCTGCCCCCCCCAGAATGGTAGAACTCTTGTGTCAGTGAACATTCCAATGTGGCTCCAATCTTAAGGAAACAAAGGCAGTGGACAAGGATGATAAAACCCATGTATGTAAGGTGCATCTAGAAGTTCTAGTTGATTTTAAAAGGAGAAAGCATGACAATCCTAAAATGGAATCTCCAATGGAGGTGGGATAATAGGTATGTTGAATTTTTCATCTAAGAGGAGATGTGTGTTTTTTGATATATCCTCAACAACTACAGTAGGTGGCTTGATGACTGGAGCTTCAATAGTAGGCAATGTTGAAGAGTAATCATGTGCAAGAGATGGAATTTGAATAGGAGGTGGAGGTGTAGAAGTCACAACACTGGTCTCAAGAACAACACATAAGTTCAAGCGACTTGACTTCACCTCAATATTCTCTCATGAAGAAGGAAAGCGAATCTCCAATAGTGGAGATGGTGGACCAAAATGTGAGAAGGAATATAGGTAGGAATAATGATAAACAATCCCTATAGCAATAATATTACTTGTCTCACTATCACTTATGTGCACTAAATCTTGTGCAAACTCAACTATCTTCCTTGTCCCACCATATGTAATCTGATAAGTAGAGAGAAGGTTAGAGGACAAGGATGGAACACAAAGTACATCATGGAATATACCATCATCAGTGCCAATATAACCTTTCCCACATATAGTCATAGTAGTGTTGTTCCCCATCAAAATTTGTGGAGTAGGAGAAGCCTCAAAAGAAGAGAACAAATCCTGAGAAGATGCCATATGATGTGAAGCACCTGGATCTAATAACCATCTACAATGAGGAATAGTAGTTGCACATAGTGCATGACCCTTTCCTATATCTTTACCATCTAACTGAAATGATGATGATGATGATGAAGATCTTTGAGAAGTAGAAGGAATATCAATGTTTCTCTTCTGAAGGAGAGTTGTCAAATTTGAAACCTATTTTGGCATAGCCATCTAACTTCTTCTCATAGTAATGTGACTCGTCATGATTACGCTTATTACAATAAGCACACTTCGGTCTTTTTGATTTTGGCTTACCCCCCTAAGGAGGAGGTGGCCTTGATGAACTATGAGTGCTAGAATCAATCTAAGACTCTATAGAATGAGATTTATGTGTCTTTTTCATCCCTAAAGATGCCTAAGTGACCAATGCATAGGTATGTGAGCCTGTGATAGAATCCAATTGAGAGAGCTTAGCTTGATCTTGAGTCAAAAAATCACAAAAAAACTCAAAGGATGGCATGGAAAATATATTAACCAAAGCATATTTGGTGGAATAGAAGGTAGAAGCAAAAATCTAAAAGTTTTCATGCAGCTTAGACAAAATTAGACAAATGCACTCAGTGTTAGTCTTGGTCTTCCCACAACCCTGCAATAAAGATATCTATTAACTAAACTTCATCAAGAAATCCTCAATGGAAGGAAAATAATCCATCACAAGAGAGGTAAGCTCTACCTCAATCTAAAGTACCCTAAACTCACTAACTGTACCTAACAAGCCTTAAAGCTTAGTCCACATAGCTAGAGGGGTATTGCACCCATCAAGATGAAACTATAGATAGTTGAATACCTATAAAGTAATCAATCCTATTACCTCATCCATCTTTTTGCTATGTTGCATGACCTCAAAAGGCCTTTGTAAATTGGTTCTATTGCATCTAAACAAGACCATAAACCTTTTTACCAGAGAAGTTGTGTCATCAAGGTCTTCCGTGTGTGATAGTTATGAGGGGTAAGAAGTTCAAGACAAGATGAGGTCTAGGTCATTGTTTTAGAAGGTGTTGGTTTTTTTTTTTTTAAGTTATGGTTTACTGATGTAAATAATGGTGTTGATTATTTTTGAAAAAAATTCTAGTTCACTGATGTAAATAACAGAAACAATAATACAAAACACCGCCAAAAAATACAAAAAACTAAACCTTAGTTGCTAGAAGGAATGCGTAAAAAAGAAGAGAGAGAAAATACTTTAGTTTATAATCACATGTACCTTTTGAAATACTTACAAAAAATAGTAGATAATTTGAATATGGCTTGAGAATATCTTTTTGACACTTTTTCCAAATCGAAAAATGAAGCTATAACGAACAAGTTATGCCCCTAGAAAGATGGAAGACATCAACTGACTTCAAGAACATAAATAGGTACCAAACTAGAAAAATACAAAACATACCTACACCATTGTCTCCATCTCTAAACCATCTTTCCAACACTTCTTTTAGATCAAAAAAGACCCCCATATGCTCAAGATATACCAAAAAAACCAATAGGGCCCCGTATAGCAAAAAACCAAAAATATTTACCAAGGGCTAAAGATCTAGCTTTTAGACCTCCCACATGATCACGGACTGGGTAGGAGGGGTATTGGTGGCCTGGTGGTGGTGTTCAGGCAAAGGAGAGGTGGTGGCGACTAGGTGGCTGAGCGGTAGCAGGGGGTGGGCAGAGTCGCAGGAGCAACTAGTGGCAAGAAAGTCGCAGCAATCTAGATGACCGTTGGTGGTTGTTGGGACCGCCACCAGTTTCTTGATTGTTTGCAAGCAAAAAAAGGTTGATAATGCAAAACAAATGCTTTTTTTTGCAATTTTTCATCTCGTTTTGTGTGCTAGAGGTTCGCATGACCCTAGTATGCAAAAATAATTTGCCTCTTAGGTCAACTTTGTCCAAAATTGACAAACTTTATATGAAAATATGGGTTTTGACACCTTTTGAATCCCACTGTGACATCTATTTGGTCTCAAAGTGCTCTAGAAATCAAAAACCCCCCTATTTTTATAGAAAATACCCAAAAAAATACTAGATTTGTTCTATCAAACCCTCATTCTTCTTTTTCTTCAAACAAGAACAGGTAGCCACAGGCAAGGCTCTAATTTCATGTAGAATTTGATGATGAAAAAATTCATAGATCCCTAGATATCTTGCATGCAAATTAGCTATTACAAGGAAGAAAGAAAGGTAGAGAGAAGGGCTCACTCAAAAAAAACAAGAAGATTGAATTTACTTGTGCAAAACAGAATGAATGAATTTACAACCGATCAATCCTTATGAAGGAGATTGAAACTTTAAAAGGGAGACTCTAAAAGGTAAAAGATATTTGAAATTACTAATTAATTATTAAATGGAAATGTAAGGTGCATTAAGTGAAATCTTAAGAAGGGAGTAAAGGTAATTTAATAAATTAAATTAAATTAACCTTTTACTCTAACACCTTATTCGTCAATGACCTAGCTAGGGTCACTTACAAGCCAAAAATGTCTTATGGTTTTAGCATAAACCCTAGGTGCTCATGCACCATTCTTCCCTGTAGCAAAGAAGATGCATCAGACCTGGTGTTAGAAGATCAAGGATAATGCCAAACTTATTGAACTCATTTTATTCTATCCAAGTGGCCTTTGATTTAGGTTGTACTTCCATTTTATGAGATGCTCCATATACACTCCATGTCTAGCCTTCTTTTTATCCTTGATTCCAAAACCCTTTCAACATGTGGTTGCTTCTTAGATGGTATTGAAACTTTAGTAAGGTCCTTATCAACCTCTATAACCTATTCCATTTTTGCTACATTGGAACCTTTGTACTTTATCAAGTCTTGCATAATAAGCACTGGTGAAGTGGCCAAATCTATAGATAGGTCCACCTTGTAGGCATTTTGCCCATATTTAACCAGAACCTTGCATGGTCCTATTCTTCTCATCTATAATTTTCTTCGAATTCCTTTCTATAGCCTAGCTTTGTTAAGGTGAACCATAACCAAGTTTCCTACCTCAAATTGTAGGTTTTCTTCTTTTCATCAACTTTAGTTTTAAGATTTTGGTTGGCTTCAATTAAGGTTTTCTTAACTCAATCATGTACCTCCTCCATTGGCTAAGAAAAGTCCTCAAAATGTCCACTCCTTCCTTTTATGCTTCTATTTCTCTCATCTCGCACACTCCCCATGGGTGCATGCCATAAACTACCTCAAAAGAACTCTTGCCAGTTGACCTATTCACATTCTCATTGAATGCAAACTCAACTTGAGGCAATACTTGATCGCACATTTGACCATACTCCTTTGTTAAGTATCTTAGCATATTTCCCAACACTCTGTTGATGACCTCTATTTGTCCACTAGTGCAGAGGTGGTAGGCTAGACCAAATGACAAATTTGTGCCCAATTTCTTCCACAAAATCTTCCAAAAGTGATCCATAGACTTCACATCCCTATCAGAGACAATGGTCAATGGAAAACCATGAATTCTTACTACCTCCTTAAAAAAAAGAGATGAGAAATATAGCTAGCATGATGAGTGGTTTTACATGGTATAAAATAACTCATTTTACTAAATCTATCGACAACTACAAACACACTATTAGATCCAATATTAGTCCTTGGAAAGCCAACTATGAAGTACATGCTAATACACTTCCATGGTTTGTTAGGGGTAGATAATGGTTGGTATAAACTAGAATTGGTAAATGTACCCTTGGCTTTTTGACAGACAACACATTTTTCAACATACCTCTTTACATCTTTTTGCATCTTGGGCTAGCAATAGAACCTTTGCACTAGTTTAAGTGTCTTATTAAGGCCAAAATGATGTTTGACACTTCCATTATGTTTCTCATGTCCATTTTTTTTCCTCATAGACCCTCTAGGAACACAAAAATTTCCACCCTTGAACAATAACCAATTTTGAAAAGTAAAGTTTGCAAACTGGCTATGAAAAATATTGTTAAACTCTAAACATACCATGTATGCCTCTAAGAAATCTTCATCATTTTGGTCAAGGTCCTTGAAACATTGCACCCCAATGATGCTTTTCAATTGCACATATTTTACAGTCAACAATCTCCTACTTAATGCATCAACCACCTTATTGTTTTGACTTTTCTTGTGCATGATTGTGAAAGTATTGGCTTGCAAGTTTTCCATCCACTTGATAGCCTATGACATAGTTTATCTTATGTGTTGATAAAACTCAAAGGTCGGTTGTTAGTGAAAACAATAGATTGATTAGGTAATAAGTAGTGTCTTCCTTTTACAACTTGGAATACGAAATATAGATCTAGGTCATAGGATGAATATATCTTGTTAGCCTCTTTTATCTTATGTGTTGATAAAACTCAAAGGTTGGTTGTTAGTGAAAACAATAGATTGATTAGGTAATAAGTAGTGTCTTCCTTTTACAACTTGGAATACGAAATAGAGATCTAGGTCATAGGATGAATATATATTGTTAGCCTCTTTTAACTTTTCACTAAAGAAGGTTATTGGCCTGCCTTCTTGACTAATGAATGCCCCAATTACTGTATTACTGGCATCACACTCTAGAGCAAACAACTTCTCAAAGTTAGGCAAAACTAAGATTGGTTGAGTGGATACCTTTGTTTTCAAAATTTCAAACCCCTTATCAGCTTCCTTAGTCCATTTGAATTATCTTTTTAGACCACCCTTTATGGTATCTAGAACAAGAGCACATATTTCACTAAATCCTATTATAAATTTTCTATAAAACTGTGCTAAACCATGAAATATCCTTACCCTTGTTCATGTCCTTGGAGTAGGCCAACTTAATATGCTTCAACCTTAGTAGGATCCATCTTCAAACTGCCCAGTGAGACCACAAATCCAAGGAACACTAGCTCCTACTTCATAAACTCACATTTCTCTATATTGATGGCTATATTCTTCTTTTGTAGCCTCCTCAACACTATTTCCAAATGTTTCAAGTTATCCTCTTTAGTTTTGATAAAGATAAGTATATCAACAAGATATATAACCACAAATCTACCTATGTAATCCTCAAGCACATCATTCATCAATCTCATGTATATAATAGGAAAATTGTTAAGGTCAAATGGCACTACTAGCTACTTAACCCTCTATGGTTTTGAAGGTTTTCTTTCATTCATCACCTTCCTTTACCCTGATTTGGTGGTATCCACTTTTCAGATCAATTTTTGGTAGAGTACCTATCCTCTCCAAGACAATCCATGAGATCTTCTAATCTAAGAGTAAGAAAGCTATATCTTATTGTGATCTTATTAATTTTCCTAGAATCACTACATTACCTCCCTTCTTGAGTGGTAGCATAGGTGGTACTACACATGGGTTGATTTTGTTTCTCACCAATCCTTAGTTAAGCAATTCTTAGACTTGCCTTGCAATATCCTTGTTCTAATTAAATGTCATCTTCTGTGTTGCTTTCTTGGATATAGATTCCCCTAGTATTAATTCAATATGATGATTGATTTCCCTTTCGGGGGTAGGGTTTTAGGACTTTCATTACTGACTATATCACTAAATTTCTTAAGTAAATTTCCACTTCTATAGGTAAGGGCTCTATTTTTGGTTTGGTCTCCTCCTTAAGTTTCACTACTATGGCAAAACTCATTTCACTGTCCTTATTGAGTTCCTTAAATAACTCATTTCCACTTATCAACAACACATTTGGACCCACTGATTTGGTCTCCTCTTTATCCACTAGGGATAGGATATGATAAGCAGCTCCATTCTTCTTGAAGAAATATGAATTCCTCTCTCCATTATGCATGGCTTTTTTATCAAACTACCATGGTCTACCCAATAGTAAGTGGAAGGCATCCATGAGAAGGATATCACATAGGATCTTGTCCTTATATCCCCCTATAGTGAACTCAACCCAAGATTTTTCATTAACCAACACATTTTGTTCCTCGTTCAACTAGGTAACTCTATAGAGGTGAGTATGAGGCATCTTTACCAAACCAAGTTTGTTAATTGCCTCCTTTGAGATTATGTTGTCAACAATCCTTGAGTCTATGATTACCTTACATACCTTCCCAATAATATTACACTTTATTAAACAACACCCTTCTCTATTTAGATTCCTCTTTCATAGGTTCCTTGATCAAAAGCCTTCTAAACATCATATTTTTCCCACTCTAAATCAAGATTTACCTCAGTATATTTCACACTACTTGTATCTTCTTGGACATAATTGATCCTCTTATCTAATTGAGATGATGTTTCTATTTCAAGATATCTATAGGTGGGATGCACAAGTTGGTCATAATTATAACACTTCATGTTTGCAATATGGTAGAGCTACCAAATCTTGTTATCACCAAAACCTTTGCCTCTACTTGGATTTCCTCTCCCACTAGATTCACTACTCTTTTTTACAAGTCTAGACTCCACTTGGGATCTCTATTTATTTCCTCTTCCACCATAGCCTTCCTGATGGCCTCTTGAATATTTGCCCCTTCCTCTTGCTCTATTATTAGAGTCTTTCTTTTTTCTTTCCCTTCTCCTCAACTCTGAGAGCAATTTGATAGCACTTATGGATAGTAGTAGGGCTAATTAAACTAATTTCATCTTGGATACTTGATCTCAAGCCATTAAAATACCTAACCACCTTAAGGATTTCATCCTCTTGTACCTTCGATTTCAAGCACAATTTTTGAAACTCTTTAGTGTAGGCACTAACATCCATTTTTTTCTACCTTAGGTTTTGTCTCTTCTTGTGCAATTGAATTTTGTAGGCTTCTAGAAGATAGTTCTCTCTGATATTTTCTTCCATGGCCCTTTATGTAGTTATTGATTTCTTTGCCTCTTTATCTCTTTTTGATTGTAGGAACTTCCACCATGTTAGGGTCGGTCCCCTCATCCTTGACTTGGCTACCTTTACTTTTTGGGCCTCATTGATACCTTTACATTCAAAATGATTTCCATCCCTTCTATATACTCCATGACTAACTCTAGCTCCATCTTGTCACTAAATAGGAGAACCCCTTCAAGGTCTTTTCCTCCTATTTCTTTGATATCCTTGAGGAATGGATCTTCTTGTAATTGTGGGTCAAGTTTCAGAACTTCATCTTCCATATCCACTACCTTACCCTTTTATTCATGGTTTCTCATTTTTTCACTAACCCTTGTTGTCCTTCTTTCTACTTCTCCTAGCTTACTCCCAATGGTTTCTAGTTCTTCCTTAAGGATACTGTTCTCCTTCTTCCACTCTATTACTTCCTTGGCCAACTCTACATTGGTCACCATAGTTTTATCTCCAGCTGATTCATACACAAACCCTCCTTGTAGCTCAAATCTCTATGGGCTCTAATACCAATTTGATAGGGAGGTCTTCCTACTCTAAGTCCCTTCTCCATTTGGACTCCTATTAGGTTCTATCCTTATCTTTTTTAGGGTTTACCATGCAACCCACTCATTGAGGAGTACTCTCCTTAACTTCCCTATACTCTGAGACCTTTATATCAAGTTTAAACTTCACTCTTTCCCCTTGAACTTAATCAAATAAGTTCAACCCAAACACATCATTGACCATGGACAAATTCAAAATGGATGGATAGATTTGATAAGGGATTTTTTAAGTCAAGCCCTAGGTTATGGAATTAACCATAAATGATAAATGTAAATTTAAATGACTGAAAATAAGATAAGTGTTAGTATTTACCTTGCTTAAAATCTTTATCAATAAGGATTTTGGTTGTAGTATATTGTAGATCTTGAATTAGGTATAGGAATGTAAGGTATCTCCATAATTTTCAATGGATCTAGCCTAATCTCATCAAGGTTCCATGGATATAAGTGTTGAAGTTGATGAAAGATCAACCCCACGGTTCCTAAGAATCACCTGCATGCAAACACCTATCATAGAAAGAGAGATGGAGGTTGGAATTCCTAGATCCATAGATGAGACATTCTTGATGAGAAAAAAAGAGAAATTGATATAATCAAAAGTGAATGAATATACAAAGAGATATTGTCCTTATAAAGGAGATCAAAATCCTAAAAGGTAAAACATAAGTTGCATGATAATAATTAATAAAAGAATTAATTATTATATGCCCAAAGTTTAGCTTAAGTAAACTAGAGATAATAAGTGACTTAATAATTAAATCAATATTATTTAATTAATAAGAAAAAACTTTAATACTCTAACAACTATCCTTGTGCAATACATCTTTGGCAATCTCAACCATCACCTGGTTGAACCATGGTCTAATTGTTAGTACATAGACTAGAAGCCATAAGATCCAAACGATGTCCTCAAGGTTGATGGTCATCTTTCCCATTAGTACATGGAATGTCTACATGTCCTCGTCCCATCTCTCCATCAAATCCAAAAGCATGGCCCTATGATAGTGCATGTGTGAAAGTTGAGCTATCCAATATAGGTTGGTATCCCTTAGGAGTTATGACTCTAGTGCCCCCAATTCCCCTAAATGGTCACAAACATAGATTATGGTATGTGACATATAGTGCTCTTGCATCACTAAAAAATCCTACAATGACAACATGGTGGATTTTGATAAGTACCTCATCTCAAATAGAAACATACAAAGACAAATTTTGAAAATGAGATATTCAAGTATAGGTTGACTTCCTTGGTATAGGTTAACTTTTTGGGTATAGGTTGATGTGTACCCTATGGTACATGTTGAATTCTTAGGTACATGTCAACTTCTTGTATACAAGTTAACTTCCTAGTTTTAGCATAAAAAATAAACTCCTATGATATATACAAAAAATTCCTAAATCTATTGAAAACATGAAAAATGCAAGGAAGTGAACATAGATCATATCGAGGCCTACCTCATCTAGATTTTCACCATCTACCACTGCCTTTCATAGCACCTCCATCCACATTAGCGATCATTCCTCCTTCCTCAACATATTTCTCCTTTGCCTTCAATCAAAGTCCCAATGAGCATAGATATGGTAATTTCTCTTTATATAAGTTCTTATTAGGTTGCTTCTTGGACATAATTTCAAAAATTTAACTTTTTCTTTCCTAGGTATTAATGTTCTCTCTAACTATTTTGATCATATTGTGAGTTTGGAAACTCAGACTTAAGCATCATTATAGCCATCGGAATCATAATTCAGTAACCTTGGTATTTGAGTACCTTCAAAAATATGTAAGAGCTAGCTTGAATGATTTTGGAGGGTTCTTGTCAATACATTCTATTTTTAGTTTGTTTTGGTAAACATGATTATTTGTTTCAACTTTTTTGAATTAACTACCCATGAACTTCATCAAGTTTCCTTAGTAAGTCCTCTGTGAATTTGATAATCACTAACGTATGATTTTGGAGGATGCAGTTACAAATGTTTTCTTGTAGAAACTATGTGTTTGGACTTAACTATATCATTTTTTATGTGTGTACATGCTTTGTTTACTTTAGCTTTCATGTGAATGTAGTATCATATATCACCAAAGTGGGGGCTAGATTTACCATCTTAAATTGTAAGCACTATAATTTATGACCTTTTAGCCCTTCTTTAGTGTGTATGTTGTACAGCTACACTTGGAGCACACACTTTATTTTTCTTTCTCTCTCCTAGGTGAAATTAAGGTAGGATGTAATGTATAATCCTCCTTGATTTCCTTTTTCCTCATTAAAAAATTGACTTAAGATCTAATTTCTAGGTCATATTTCTCAATTTGATCTTGATTTGTTAGTCCATAATGTAATACACCCAAGCCTTATGCAGTTATGGGATCTTGAGGAATCTTCCAAAGATTCAAGCATCTCAGTACAACCCAATTAACCAAGAATCTAGTTGTCCTATAGAAATATAGGTCAACCCAGTTGACCTATACTAGTACAAGTCGGCTAGGAAAATCTATACTCCTGGGGTTTTGAGTTTCAAGCTCTCATTTTATTTCAAATTTTAAGGGTTTCCCACTCACTATTGTCAACTCCTACATGGGTAATCTCAAAAATCCACTATACAAAGACATCATTGGCCTCATTTGGTATGAATAAGTTACAAGCATCCCAATCTTACATAGAGAAATTGTAAGGTAGAAGCAAAGGGCTTGATCTCATTTATTAATTGCCAAAGAAGGTCTAATTTTTCAATATAATTTAATTCAAGCATTTAACAAGTAATTCATGAACACCAAGATGCGAAGGGATTGTGAAGATGGATAAAGTACTTTAGCCTTGGAGGCTTGGTTTCTATTCTATTTTCATATCTAATATTTATCTCTTCATATTTTACACACATTTACATATATACTTACATGTTAGGGTTTCACTCATAGAGTTAGATTCTTGGCATTTTTTAGCTTTTTACATTCTATATCTACACTCTAAGATTCATGAGCACTACACACACACACACATACACACACACACAAATCTTTATAATAGTTATTCGTGGAGGTAGAAATCACTAAAATGGGGTTTGATTGAGGTAAAACCATTAATAGCCACCCACATACATAAATATTATTATAGAATTAAAGGTTATCAGAATTGCAAATTCAAATTCAAAAAGCTACAGCTAAAATCTATTTTTAGGAACAAGGTCGACTATACTTTTCTTCTTCAAGAGCACAATCTTTAGACTACAAACCTACTACTATAGGTTGACCTGGTCAAGTTTTACCTGGAGGCCTGCACTTTCCATTTTTGATATATTTTGATTCTAGATCTATAGTCATATTTTTTTTTATAATTTTTTATCATCACTTTTTACGGGCAAAAAAGTGTGTTGTTCTATCTCTTTTCAAGGTGAGTCATCTTCCCTCTTTTCGTTTGGTATCTCATATCTGATCTCTTGTTTCATTAGGACTATGCATGTGTTTAGATCTATTAACCCTAGGTAAATTAATCAACTTATTTCACTCTTAATCATATTTCAAATCTTAAGGTTAATGAACATTTCATGAAAGAGGACTTTCTTGCATACTTCCTTAATGCAATTTGTGTTTAGAATTGGCATCCCTTCATCATATTTGGGTTTTTCTAATGTAGCTTGAATATATTGAGAGTTATGTTTGGAAGCCCCTCTTTCTCTCGTATTGGATGGCTTAGGGTGAAAGTGTTTAACTAATGAACTCATCTCATTTAGTTTATATTGACAAATTCATTCATGTCATTTTCCCTCTTAACACTTGGTAATAATTTATTTTATATTATTAAGAGATAAAATAGAATTAAAACTTGCAAAAAGAAACATTACTTCACTAGCTTAAACCTTAATAAATATTTCTTTAGTAAAAAACAACCCACCCCACTAAGACCTTCCTTAGTCATTACAAAACACCCAACCCTATGATACCTTCCTTAGTCATTACAAAATTATTTACAACTCAAACTTGCACATTGACATTAAAATTGGGATTTCAATTGTGCCCTTAACACCCCCCAAGCCAAACCAAACACCATGTTGTGATTACAAATAAAAAATGACATCTACAATTATGTCATAGAATAAAGTTGTGTCTTCAAAGAACTAGACAATGACTTAACAAGCCGATTACCAATCCAAATGTTTACAATGTTTATACAAAACCCAAATAAGCAAAAGAGTTAACCAGACCCAACCCTCGTAGAAAAAACACAAACTAGAAAAATGAAGTGGAGGAAACACATAAATCCATCAAAGGACTCATAGAACGAAGACATTAATTATTTCTAACAATAATGCATTGATGTGTACTTCTAAGAAATCTTCCTCTTCTATGTTTGCCTTTGCCTATGCATGCATCAAATCCTACAATTTTTTTCTCATCTTTTCTTGTCCAACCTGCCCTAGCCTTTATTTTCTCAGTGTCCTCATCAATTATTTATCTCATTGCCATCAATTTTAAAGTATACCATCCCTTCTTACCCTTACTAAATATTTTGTTCTTGAGTTCCTCTTAAAAGTTCCACATAAAGAGTGTATACTTTTTCTCAGGTATCTTCTCTAACCTACTCTACTTATTTCCTAAATTTATCACAATTTATGATATTTTAGCTTCCAAAATTTAATCCACGCCTTGCAAATCCTATGGTGGAACTAGTTTAACTATCATAAATCTCAAAATGTCCTTAACTTCTCCAAGTTGAAAAATCCACACCATAATCATTGAATAATTATTTATGTTTAATAGATGATGGTTTTCCAGCTTACAAAACATATCTCCCAATAACATGTCAATGACCATGGTGAGTCTGTAATGGAAAAATAATAATATTTTGTCCATTCCCACCTTCTTGTTGTGTCTATGAAATGAATTTTGTTGTTTAAGGTGGGTGAGTGTGAATGTCATTTCCATCTCTACTTAAACCAAATCCAACACTTCACTATTATTTTGCTACCATTTACAATTTCTTTTTGATGTTGAGGGCATGCACCTCAACCATTTAACGTGATTGTTGATGGGAATGGTAATAAAAACATGTCTCATCTAAATCTACACTCACACAAAAACCATTCCATCAGGGTCATTAACTACATGTCACAATTATGGCGGGGGGGGTGGTAGTTACAATGCATTTAAGGATGAATGTTGGAATTAAATGGGATTGAATACCTCAAATATTAAATTTTTGAAATCCTCAATAAAAAATTCAAACATGTTTAGGTTTAATGCCTGGTTAGAAATGATATCAACCTTTTTATTCCATTATTTGTGTGTGATAATTTGAAATCTATAAAAGATGTCAATTCATCATTAATTTTGACTATGTGGTTTTGTAGGTGTCACAATTCCAT
Source organism: Cupressus sempervirens (assembly GCA_028749045.1). Lineage (NCBI taxonomy): Eukaryota > Viridiplantae > Streptophyta > Pinopsida > Cupressales > Cupressaceae > Cupressus > Cupressus sempervirens. Next base: position 131,508,010 of record CM053786.1, on the reverse strand, counting down.
GTCACCTTTGATATTTACATTTTTAATAGTTTGTAAGTCACCTTACACATGTAATCTCTTAGCTCCTAACTTATTGGGTGTTATGATTACACAGAGATCGCCTACAACTTATGTCACATCATTTATTCCATCCATAAGACGCTTTCCTCCACATGCAATAAGATCGCCCTTTGAATCTTGAATTATGAGGTGTGCACTATAAGAGCTAGGGTTCCCCTTTAAGTTTCCATCAAAATTTCATTGCTACCACCTTTCATTATTTTTTTTCCCAAAAAAATTGCATTAAGTAGGGGAGGGGAGGGACTAACCTCAAAACACCCATTCATGAGTTTTTCTATGATACTATATTGAAATGATAGAGAACCAAAAATTAAAAGCTTCAAGAACCTAAGCCATACTTTCACACATGGAAAATTGATGTGATTCTTTTTAATTTATAATGTTTTCCAAATGGATTTTACCAATTAAACTCTCTTAAGGGAAAATAATTGCCCGACCATATAACAATAACACTAACATTTCTTTCTTTATTTGTTCTATACTAACTTATATGATTATCCAATGATGTAAGATACTAACATTGACAAACTTGACTGTCACCTTTTTTCCACTTGATCACCTTCATAATAAATACATAAATTTAGGAGGGTGTAGATGAGTTGGGTGACTATTATCAACTTCATAAATAGTTTTGATAGTGTGAGAATCTAACCATTTAAATATTTTGGGAACATTCTCTACTCAAGTAATCAAACAATCAACACTTACTAATTTCAAACATTATGCATAAGAATGAACACCTAAAATAAAAATGCTATAATTAAATTCATTTCCTTTGACATATAGGTTGGTTTAAATAATTTAAAGTCATTTCTTCTTGTCTAGAGATTGTATGCAATAATCTAAAAGCTTACAAGTTCATAACACTATTCCATTATACCTTGGAATTAGGGCTAGTGAAAGTTTAAATTTATGTGTTGGTGGTGTCATGGATGCATTTTAATTCACAATATGGTCATAATAGGATCCTCAAGTTTATAAATCAAAAATTTTAGAATATACATACCAATCATATATAATATATACAATAAGAGCAACCAAAAATCACTTCATAGCAATTTTTTTAATATCAAAATTTGAGATACTTTTATAGAGAACCACAATAAAATGAACTATAAGAGGAAATACTCAAAAAAAGGTAATAACCCTAAATAATTAGCTCAACGTACCACTCAAAAATCTTCAATAACACTAATGAATATGAGTATAACACGCCACCAAACTAACAATAATTTGTTGGTTCACACACAAGTGAATATACTATGGGGGGGGGGGGGGGGGGGGGGGGTGGGTTTAATCGGTATATTGTAGATATTTTCAAATATTTTCACCTTTATTTTCTTCACTGTCTCCTATTAGTGATGACTATAACTCAACCTGTTAGGATTAAGAAAATATAATTAATACAAAGATAACATCACATAACACAAGTATTTATCTTATGGAAACCCTACTAGGGTGAAAACCATGGTGTGGGAGATGATCCTCACAAAGTTTTCACTCTCTTGAAGTGTGCTCGATCAAGAGCTTATCTCTATTAAAAGATTACAATGACACTATTAGGCACCACCTGGTCAAGGGATTTAGAAAAGACCGGTGGGAGTCTTTACTGATTAAGAGCATCCTAGTTAATGGACTTTGGAACACAAACTAATGTGTCACCTTGTTAGGGGATTCAACACAAAGAACTTGTTGAAGTCCACCCTCAATGGGATTTCTTGTTGTAGTGGTTAAAGAACAACAAATATATTAATCTGGACATAATAGCTAATATACTTAGCTTAATATAGATCAATTTGATACTCATCAAACATTTCTACAACTTGCTCTGCTTACTCTCATCTCTGCAATTCAAACATGACCACTGTGCACTTGGCTCTTCTAGCTACTGCCCACTCTATCACTATATTGCTTCGCACACTGGATCTCACCAACACACTTCTTCTTTGCCCTTTTCACTTGTCTCTTCCTCTTCTTTTTCTATTTGAGATTACACCTAACTTCAACTTAGTGGCATCTTTCTTATTAGTCTAAAATCTCTTATTCTTTCAAAAATGGAAGTCTTTTATATAATCCTCACACACTCTATTCTAAACCCTAATATAAGAATTCAAATTTGAATTCTCTAGCCTATGTATAGCTTGTACTCCTATCTCCACCTTGCATCATTCTTATCGTATGTGCCTTATATGAACAAAATCCACACATCTTCTATGACCTTAATAGCTTGCTTTATTGTAAAGAATTCAAATTTTGAATTGTTTTGTTTGTAGTTGTTGTAACAATACCAAATTTGTTAAATGTAATGTCAGGTGTGATCCACGTACCTTGTGATGTAGCAGTCATGGATATCTTGCCTTTGCACTACATTGTGGCTAATACCAACCCATTTGCTTGCTTCACAGTATCCTTCATATCCATATGCACTTAGCATGATTTTGTCTAAGCATGATTGGTCTTTTCACCACCTTAGCTCGGCTCGTCCTTCTTACTTCTCTGGTCTCACCTGTGAACTGGAGTCACACTTATGTGCTCACAAAGCTTCACCTATCATAGGACCATACTAGTCTATATTCTATCTTCACCTTGACATCAATGACAACTAAATCATAGCTGGTCATACTAGTATCTTCACTATTCTAGTCCCTTAGACTTTTGATAGTTATGCCAATGATCTCCCCCTTTTGAATTGATGACAACACTTGAACATATCACTTGGTTGCTTCAGTATATTCAATAACTCTTATAGACTACTTCACACATAGAAAATAATATCATAACTTTACCTTGCTCTTTTCTTATTCAACATCTCCCTTGAGATGATGCCACATGCTGCAAGTTCACTTGCTTGCTAACAATTTTTACTTCTAGTGTTCTTATTTTTTTTCCTCTTACTTGTCCCCCTTCTATTACTCTTTACACTTCTACTTGCCTTTGTTGTTTATTGATTATTCCTTGCTTCTACTTCTCTTTCTCTTGCTTCTCCCTCATTCTTCTTCTCCCCCTTTGAAAACAATGCCAAAGGTGCACATCATTGCTTTGTGACTGCTCCCCTTGTGGAGGAGTCCCACTTAGTCATCAATCCATAGTGTGATTAGTCATTTGCAGATCATGGATTGATGTCTACCCCTTGTGCTCTATTTTAGGCTTGATAGGGGTAGGACACATAACTTTCCTCTAAGATAATCAAAGATATCCTTCTTAAGAGGTTTTGTTAATATATCAACCACTTGTTCTTTGGCTAATATATACTTCAACCTTACCTCTTTGTCTTGCACTTGCTCTCATAGAAAATGATACCTTATTGATATGTGCTTTATCTTCAAGTGCATGACTAGGTTCTTTGATATGTTTATTGCACTTGAGTCATTGTAGTTGATAACCACCAGTTCCTCTACCTTCTCTTGAATTCTTCAACCAGATGTTTAATCCAAACAACCTACATAATGTTTACTACTACCGCCGCTACATGCTCAACTTTTGCTATTGATTGAGATATGCAGTTCTACTTCTTGTTGGCCCCATACACTAGTCTTCCTCCAAGAAAGAATGCACCACTAGTCATGCTCTTTATGGCATCCATGTTCCTTGCCCTATCAACATCAATGTAGATAATGAGCTCAAAAAAATCCTTTGTGAGGATACCATAAACCATACGTTAGTGCCCTTTAGATACCTAAAGGTCCTCTTCACAATGACCATGTGTGAATCCTTTGGGTTGGTTAACAATCTAGCCACTATCCTCACAACTAGCACAATCTCCACTCTATTATGCACCACACACTACATCTTAACAATCATGGATTGGCAAAGAGTTTCATTTACTTCCAAACTCTCACCTTCCTTTGATAGTTTACAACTGGTCTTCCTCCAAGAAAGAATGCACCACTAGTCATGCTCTTTATGTCATCCATGTTCCTTGCCCTATCAACATCAATGTAGATAATGAGCTCAAAAATTCCTTTGTGAGGATACCATAAACCATACTTTAGTATCCTTTAGATACGTAAAGGTCCTCTTCACAATGACCATGTGTGAATCCTTTGGATTGGTTGACAATCTAGCCACTATCCTCACAATGGCATAATGTCCACTCTATTATGCACCACACACTGCATCTTAACAATCATGTATTGGCAAAGAGTTTCATTTACTTCCAAACTCTCACCTTCCTTTGACAGTTTACATCCGATTACCATTGGGGTGCCTACCAGCTTGGCCTCTTCTGAACCAAATATTTTCAAAATCTCCTTCACATATTTTGTCTGTCCGATAAATATTCCTCCCTTTAGCTAGGACCCTTATAATCCAATGAATAACTTTATTTCTCTAATCATATGCATCTCAAACTCCTTCTTCATTTCTTCTGCAAACTCTATGCTCATCTTGCCATCTCCTCCAAATATGACATCATCTTCAAATATCTTTGCAATCAACAACCCAACTTTTGTCTCTTTATTTAGATAGATGTTTTTATTGTCATCGGTTCTTAAAAATCCAATATTGATCATGTGTGTAATCTTTAATACCAAGCTCTGGGTGCCTTCTTCAGTCCATACATGGATTTTTGTATTCTTCATACTTGATTATTCCCTTCTTTATTCATTGTTCTATGTATACCTCTTCCTCTAGTATTCCATTCAAGAATGTAGATTTCACAACCATTTGATACACTTCGAAGTTCTTGTATGCTATGGAGGCTAGGCATATCTTGACTCCCTCTAGTCTTCCCAAGGGTACAAGGGTTTCTCCATAGTCTATGATTTCCTCTTGTGCATACCCAATGTAGACAAGTATGGCCTTGTTCCTTATCACTTTTCCATCCCCATTCATTTTGTTTCTAAATACCCATTTTGTGCCTATGACATTTTTGTCCTTAGGTTGTGTCTCCAAGGTCTATGTAAAAATTTTCACTATTGTGTCAATTTATTCTTCCATGGACTTTTTGTAGTCTTCATCCTTTAGGGGTTCTCTTGTAACTTGAGGCTCCATATGTGAGAGAAAATAGACTGTCTCTCTTACCTTCCTTCTTGTCATCACTCCAACATCCCTATCTCTAATTATCTAATTTGTTGTGTGGTTTCTCCTTACATATTTAGCTAGCATTGGTTCTCCTACAAGTGCATTTTCTCTTTGTTCTTCAAGTTGTAAAATTTCTTCTTGTGCAAGAACTTGCTCTTGTGTTGCCTCTATTACTGATTCAGTCAATGGAGTGAATACAAACTATTTGTAGTCTTCTAGATCTTTCTTGTTTTCTTCTTTGTTCTTCTCGAAGAACTTATCTACCTTCACATTGACATTTTCCACAATTTTGTTTATTTGAATGTTCAAACATCAGTACACCTTGCTCTTTCTAAAGTATCCCAAAAATATGCCTTCATCACTTTGTGGCTCAAACTTTCCTTGATATTCATCCCCTTTTATGTAGCATTTTCTTCCAAATACCTTGAAGTAACTCACCAATAGTAATCGTCCAAACCATAGTTCATTAAGTATCATGTTTGTACTTGTATCATCTTAAAATGCAAGCACTTTCATATTAAGAGTGTTTAGCCCTCCGAGTAAGTGGTCTGGGTCATGTCAAGCACCTTGAATGGGTCTTTGACTTGGATCTGGCTTTTTCCCCTATTTTGCCCCCTTTTCCACTTTCTTTCTGCACTTTTATGGCATTCTCAACTAAAATCCTGAGATTATTGACTTTTGGGTCCGGAAAACCTTTTAGGTCAAGGTTGACCTTGACCCTAACCTAGGGTAGGGTCGACCTCATCCCTAACCTAGGGCATGGTCAACCTCATCCCTAACCCCAAGTCCAAATTTCAAGGTTCCATGATTTTTGAATGTCGAGTTTTAGAAAGAATTATTTTCCCACTTCCGTGTTAGTCATTTTGGTCTCTAAAATGGAAAACTCTTAAATTGCATTTAATCTAGGTCCATTTCTAGGGGTTAAGGTTGTATATGAGCAATGTTAGTATGCTAATAGAAACCAAATTTAAATAAAGCTTCTACAAACTAAACAAAATTCATAAACTTCAAGATAGACTAAGATGAGCTCTCAATTGAGAATATGAGCCATTAATGGACTCTCTCAATAAGAAGCTCTCTTGTTGAGTGGCTTTGTCTAAATAGATAGGATGTATGCTCAAGCTTATGCTTCAAAAATGGCTTCAAATGGAGTTGGAATTTGGGTGTGAGTGTATGATTTTGATGTAAAATGGCTTCTTAAAATGGCATTATGACTTTACTTCATGGATTGTGTTATTTTGAAAAGGGGAAGGATGCAATTTATAGGCAAGAGGCTTGAGGGATTGAGGGCTAAGATGCAAGGATGGGAAAAAGGTCATGGAGGGCTCAGATTGCATGAGAGGAGAGCACATGGATTGTGCTTCCTTACAGCCAATCAAGGAGTGACACATGTCACATGGTGAGAGGATGGAGGAAAGGGGAAGGATGAGTCAACAAAGGAGGCTCAAGGGATAAAATCTTCATAAAGACCCTCATAATGGCTTGTAAGAGCAATAAAAGGTCTTGGAAGAGTCATTTATGGCCTAGTGGACTTCATAAAGTTTTATGGTTGAGATATTTTGAGAGAGATGAGAGCAATTTCGACTTGGGCTTGATTAGGAGGGTTTTAAGCTTGCTTAGGCTTGTGCAAATGATTAGAGGATGGATTAGGATGGCTTAGGACTAGGCAAGTGGATGACATTTAATGAGGGTGGGTGAAGGAGGAGATATTTGTTAACTTTGGCTTGGGTTAGTAAGTTTTAACCCATGTTTAGGGAATGTGACAAGGTTAGGAGGGGATTAGGATTAGGTTTAAAGACATCTTCTAGAAGAGTCTAGACTTTGGATGAGGATAAAGACTTTCTAGAATAGTCTAGAATTTCTTAGGATGAGGATGAAGAATTTCTAGAAGAGTCTAGAACTTCTTAGGATGAGGATAAATTAGATTTTTAGGAAATAAATAAAGTTTTATTTATTTCAAGGGTTTGGGTTGAAGAGATATTTATTAAAACTTTTTTAATAAACATGAGGATTAATATTTAATCTTAATTAAATATTTTGAGTTGGGATTAGGGGTAGGAAATGATGGGATTAGCCTTTAATCAAAATTAAAGAAGGATTAGAAGATTTTGGAAGAGGTTAGTGGTCTTAAGGAAATTGGCCAAGTTTTGGGCAAAAAATAATTTTTTTATTTATTTCGGGTTTTTTGGTCAATTTATTAATTAAATAATTAATAAATAAGGAAATAATGTTTAAATAAGATTTAAACATTTTTGGGAGGGATTCCTTAATTAAATATTTTTAATTAAGATAAAGGGATTTAATGGCATAAAAATTAATTAATTAATTAATTAATTAATGATGATGTCATCAGGACTTTTTCAAAAAATAAAAATACTTTATTTTTTAAAGGTTTTTAGGTGTCTACATTTTGCCCCTCTTTGATGTGATGCCGCAAGTGGCATGGCATCAAAGATAAGAAAATAAGATGCCCAAGGCTAGAGTAGAAGAGGAGAGAATGGACTGTGAGATGCCCCCTCAAGAAGGTAGCGGGGAGAGAAAGAGAGGCTCGATGGCTTCTTGAAAAGTACAAGAATCTTGGATGAGCAAGGAAACGCAGATTGGCAAAGAGAAGGGGATGAATTAGCTAAAACTCTCACTATGGGAGAATGATAAAGGAGAATCAGATGCAGAAGAGGAAGCAAGCTTAAGACTTTAGGGAAGGTGGAGGATGAAGGAGCAGAGCGCTATAAAAGGAATTCAAGATGGGAAGATGGATGAGGGGATTATAAAGCTGATGCAACAGGATTCCAAAGAGTCAGATTGGTGGAAGATGGGTTTCGGAGATCCCTAGGACTAGGATTGTGGATCTCGAAAGATGAGGCTTGGTGGATTGATTTGGATTGGTGGATCCCTAAGACTAGGATTGTGGATCCCTAAAGCTAAGAGTGATGAGTGATTCAAAGAGATACTGATGCATAAGCTGGGGTAGGAGAGACAGATGCTGGATATGGATGGGGGATAATGGAGATGAAGGAAAACCATTGAAGCTTTTTGAGCGGGGGGATACTTCAAAGAGAAGTACCACCATGTAGTTGAGCACTAGATTTGCTATAGGACTATTGGTTAATTGCCAAGGTTACCAAGAACATCAAGGCCTTTTCACCAACTGTCCAGAGGACTAACAAACTGAATCAAAACAAACACGCAAGGATTGCCCCAGCATCACACATGATTTCTAAAGGAAGCAGCGTGGAACCGAAACTGGGTAACCCACAAGCAGAAAAGAAAAACAAACAAAAGACATGATCAAGACCTTATGCTCTGATTGCCCCATTCGCAGTATACCATGATATGGAAGATCATGGCAACCTTGAGGAGGGAACAAGGAGATTTCTTGGAAAAGATATTTCAAGACCCAACAGGGAAGAGTCCAAATCAAAAGAAAGCGAAAATCCAAAAGAGAACCGTTTGCCAACGAGATGGGTAGGACGAGGTACTAACGGACCAAGATCAGACATGAGGAAAGCTATATCCTGCAAGGACCTATCGAAGAGCACCTAAGCTGGTGGATTTGGATGAGTGATGCATTTGGCAAGCTGAACTAAGAAAGATAACACTTTGGTGACAGGAGATCTAGCTAAAGGATGCATTGGAATAGCTAACCAAGATGTGCGATGGGTGCAAGATGTTGATCAAGGACGAACTGACACGAACGTTGGATAGATACAATGGTACTAAGCTAAAGAGGATGTACAAGTTGACAAACCAAGATATTTACAAGTGAGCTAATCAAGATATGGTACAAGCTAACGGACCAAGATAGTTACAAGCAGGCAAAAGCTCAGGATGATAGGATAGCGGGATGGTTCGATGTTGTGCAAGATGCGAAAGCTAAGGGTGGGGTGATAGCGAAAGATATGGATTTGGCAGGATGCATCCAATGATGATGAGAGATTTTGTGACCAAGGATAGCTAGAGGAGCAGGATGAGATGGCTGGATAGGATGGTAGATAGATAGGATTATGATGGATATAAAGAGATGACATTGGGTTTGCATGAGGATAGCCTAGACCTAGATACCAATGACAAGGGAGGATGGACAAGACAAGATCTCCAAGGAATATAGTGCCCCCAATCAGAAGATAACATGCGGAAGGAGATCTTATGATGGATGTGATAGGATTGAAGCTAGGATGGAAAAAGCTGAAGGGGCTAGGGAGATGGATGATAGCTGAGATGATTGGCTGAAGCTGCATAAGATTAGTGGATGGTGTGAGATGGAAGCTGGAGGATGGAGGATAGGTGGATAGATTGGAAGATGGAGTTGGATGTCAAGAGATGACCAAAAGCATGAGGGTGATAGGCTAAGCTGGGGATGGCGGGATTACGCATGACGCTTGTTTGCCAAGTTTTCATCATGGTACTTGTCCAAGGTGCTTGAATTGCCAAGTTTTCCCCAGTGGACGCTTTATTTTTCTTTTCTTTTTTGACTTTTTGACTTTGGACTTATCTGGAATGATTTTGGCTTTCTTCAACTATTTTTGGCTCATAGATGTTGGTAGGATGGATGAAAAAGGATTGGATTGAACAAGTGGAATGGTGGGTGGGAGTTTGACAGATAATGGATGCGAAGACATAAGGCTTGTGGGTAAATGGATGAGGAAAATGGAAAGATCATCATTGGCACACACCTTGAGAGGTGATAAAGTAGTGGGAAAGATGGTTTTGAGCGAGGTTGAGGAGAAAATGGAGGAAGAGAAAGATAAGGACTAAAAGTAGAGTTGGAAGATGGAGGATGGGAAATTTAGGATAAGAAGCATATGGACTAAAAGTGGACTGGGGGGATGAAGGATGCTTATATGGGGATTTGGATGAAGGATGGATGGATGAGGCTTTTTGAGTAGCATGAATAGATGCCAATTGAGATTTTTCTTTGAGATGCATTTCTTTTATGAGCATCTTGGGTATCCACATGATTTTTGACTTTTTTAGCTTGGGCTTTTGTGGCCTCTTGACTTTTTCTTTGATTGGGATTAAATGTTTCTTGTTTTGAACATGTATTTTAGAAGGGACATGTTGAGACTTGGATTTTTGGATTTATGCTTTTGTATTTTGGCATCCAATATGCTTCTATTAGCCATGGGATGGGAACAAGAGCATGGAGGAGATGGAGGGATAATTGATGGAGTGATAGGGTTTAAAGGTTGGAAGGGATTCAAGGGTGAGTGCCTTTGATGATCTAGCTGGTGGGTTTGAGGGGATGGAAGGATAGATTGGAACATAGGATATGGATGGATATAATTGCCCAAAATGGATGGAGGGAAGGAAGGATATGGGCCCAAAATAGATGGAAACGGCGAAGGTGTAGGTCCCAAAATAGATGGAGGGCATAAAGGATTCATAGTAGGTACGTAAGGACCCAAAATGGATGGAAAGGGTGTGGGATTTAGATAAGGGATATATGGACCCAAAATGGAGGGTTGGAGATAAGGAGTAGGATGAGGGCCCAAAATAGATGCAGAATAAGATGGATGGGAACTTTGGGGTGGAGATGGAAGGTCTTGGGACCATGCAGGAATAACGGGGATACCAACATCTAGAAATACATTTTCATTTCTTTTTTCAATATGATGTTCATTATTTGGAACACAAGATGTGAGTCCATTACTAGCTAAAGGAGTTGGAGCTTCGGATATGATAATTAGTTCTTTTTTGATGGATCTATCATCTTGGATTATGGGAGATGTATGCTCATGAAGCAGAGGAGACGGGAAAATAGGATCTTGAGTTGGGTGGGCTGAGGGAAAGGGATCTTGAGATGGAGTAAGTAAGATGGTAGGATTTAGATATGGAGGGGATGGTAAAAGTGGATCATGTAGGGGAATAAGTGGGATGGCAGGATCTGTTGTTCTGTCGGAGGATATTTCAACATGCTTTTGGACAAGATCTTGATAGGAATGGATGGGAGTGGATGCATGAGGTTCATTATATGGGATTTGGATAATGCTTGGAGGAGGAGATGTGGATGGGATTTGGAGCGATTCGATGGGTGGTGGGATTTTGACGCTTGTGGGAAGTGGAAGGATTTTAAGAAATTTGATGGATGGTATGGGGATGGTAGCTATGGGAGATGGAGGTGATATTATAGATGGGGAAGCTTCATCATTGACTACTTCACATGGTTGGATTAGATGACATGGCTTATCGACTGTTGGAGGTAGCGGAGGTGGAGGTGGTGGGTTGATAGAAATAGCTGGTGTGATGAGGGTGGAAGATTGGAAGCTTGGTTGATTGGGTGATGGAGGAGAAGCTGGGATATCAGATGGCATGACTAGATAGTTTGGACTAACTCTTGGATTTTGGGGGATGCTTGGGGGAATGTTTCTAAGGCTTTCAATATACTCGTCATAGTCAACAAGATTTTCATCATCATTGGAATAGGAGGTGGTGGGAGCAAGGACAATACGACCGAACACATCATGATAGGTTTGGGATTTCATGTTTTGATGATGAGTCGAATGGGGATGGGTTCTTGCATATGGATGACCACGGAAGCTCATGGTTGGATTTGGATTAAGCGCAAATTTTGGATTGGATGATCAAGGATTTCCTAGGGAGAGTCAAAGCTGTATGACAGACCTAAGGAGGATTGGCTGGAGATTTTTGGCTTTCCTGTGGATGGAAGACTTCAAGGGCATGCTGTCAAAAAGTGAGAGTTTTGCTTTCCTATGCATTGGATTGGTGGAGATTGTGTCAACTTAAGGATAGACTAATGATCCTATGGGCATGACACGAGATTGACCACTTGTGGATCCCAACCTTTAGCTCAAGGTGATGAGGGATAACAAGTGACAAAGCTAGATTACCCTAGACAAAGCTCTGTCAAAGGGATAACCTTGGTGAGACTGGTGGATTGGTTGGATTGATTGGATAGCAAATTCTAGCAGAATGACAACAACTCTCTAAAGGCTTGGGTGTGATTTTGGATTGGGTTGCTAGCTGGTTGGGGGGATGATTTGGATGGACTTTGTATTTGGGATTGTTTTAAAGCAAGGAACTAAGGGAGCTTGGATGATCTTCTGATGAGGCAGTGACTACGCTAAGTATGCCTTGAGCTGGGAGATTTCTGCTTTTCTAGGATTTTGACCAAAGTTGACAAACATTCATTCAAAAGCTATGAACAAACAAGCAGACAAAATTTTGGAGCAAGCACGTCAAACACACCAACATCCTAGGAAGCTTTCTACAAGGATGAAATTTGTTATAGCTAGGGAGTCCTCGATATATACAAGGTACATGAGGCCCAAATCCGTAGATGAAACCAAAAAGATGTCACACAGCCGAGAGGAGCGGTAACCCACTTCTCCTCTTTCACTTCTCAAGGGTATAAAGTTCCTTGAGGCTTAGCCTGAGTGACAAAATCTTGATTCCAAGAGAGGTGTCTTTGGATTCACCTCCCGATTTTTATACTCTGCCGGAACGCTGGAGTTGAGGTCATCCCAAGGGGTGATGAAATCCCCAAGCAGGCCTCCTAAAAAGTGTAAGACAAGACCACATACATGATCTTGGGCTTTAAAAGACACGCGTTTATTCCAATTGACGATTTAGATTTTGTAAGCTATGATTGAAGACACTTGTGATTATGGCATACAATGTTCACTCCAATTTGACAACATCGTCAGCATAATGAAAGTCGAGAGATCGTCAACATAAGAAATGTGAGCATCATTGAAAATGCATCCAAACCATGCAATGTTCATTGATTGTTAGGCATTCAAGATTGAGTGTGAGTTTATTTTAAGCCCAAAACAAAGGTGTGTGAGATTCGATTTCAAGCGCGCGCTCGGAGGCCCTCCACATCAAGATTTGTCCAATTTTTATGCCCAAATGAATTGTGAGCGAGATTAATGCACATTCAAGGAATTTTCTAACTTAGAAAAACCACTAAAGACCCAAGTGAGTGGAGTTTGATCTTTGTGGAGCACTTAACACCCTCTTAGGTAGACCCATCCCCATAGATGGCGTTGAGATTGCAATGAATGGTTAAATTGATGTGTGATTAAAGAGGGTGAGTCCAACTACAAACTTACTCAAAGCGTCTTTATTAGTTTTTATTACTTAGAAGATTTCAAAAATGTGGATTCTTTTTATGCCCCAAAAGATGATTATTTGATCTATGACATTCAAGATTGGATTTTTTGTTTTAATCATGCATTCATAAAAAAAAAAAAACTTGATTTTAATCCATGGCACTCAAGAGTGATTTTAGCAACATGCATTCAAAGACAAGTGATTAAACATTCAAGTTGTTTCCTTTGAGCATTCAAGATTGAGATTTTGTGTGTTGTTTTAAGAACTTTGAAGTGCTTTGTTTTAACCTTAGATCATTCAAGATTGTTTTGGACTCAAAAGTGAAAATGACTCTTTGGAATTTGGTTTTCATTTAAGATTTTGTGTTCTAGTTTGCATATTTTAAGTCCAAAAATGATATTCCTAGATTGTTTTGATGCATGAAAAACCTAAGAAACATTCAAGATTTTTCAACAAGACATTTGTTTGGAACAAATAACAAAGCTTTTAGGACAATTTTTGGCAACCATTTAGGACTCTTAGTTTTCATGATATTTTTAAAAGAACTTTAAAATATTTGCAAATGAGGTTCATTTTATCCTTGATTGATGCTTTGAGTTTGATTTAGATTTTAGTGTGCACTTAGTGTTGATTTTGAACCTTTTGAAATGGAAACTTGAAGTTCTTTTTAAATTCCCAAAAATGAAGTGTTCCTAACTTTGCATGAATGCATCTAAAGCCTTGATGTTGCAAGGATGAAAATGATTGGATTGGTTTAGTTTCACTTGTTAAAAGATTTTTTCTTTTTTGCAAATTTTTTTTTTTTTAATGGATTTAAGTATGATTTGGAGGTTCATTTTAAGCACTAAAAAGAAGTGTGTATGATTTTGCTTCCTTAAAAAAAAAGGCCAAGATCTCCCACAAGAAGAAGAAGAAGAAGTAGATGGAATAAGAAGAATATAGACAAGAAGAGGAAGAAGAATTCCAAGTGCTTTGTCCACCTATAAGCTTGAAAAATCTGCAAATACTATGAGATAGACTATGAGTTCCTTTGTCTTCTTCATGCTCATGTGGACCTACAAAACCAATTTATACAATCTTACCAATCACAAAAATAAGCAAAATTAGCCAAAATTAGCAAATTACATACAAAACTTGACTAAAAAAGCTAATGAAGATGACCCATGCGGGGTCCCACGGGGCGTGCCAAAATGTATATGAGCAATGTTAGTATGCTAATAGAAACCAAATTTAAATAAAGCTTCTACAAACTAAACAAAATTCATAAACTTCAAGATAGACTAAGATGAGCTCTCAATTGAGAATATGAGCCATTAATGGACTCTCTCAATAAGAAGCTCTCTTGTTGAGTGGCTTTGTCTAAATAGATAGGATGTATGCTCAAGCTTATGCTTCAAAAATGGCTTCAAATGGAGTTGGAATTTGAGTGTGAGTGTATGATTTTGATGTAAAATGGCTTCTTAAAATGGCATTATGACTTTACTTCATGGATTGTGTTATTTTGCAAAGGGGAAGGATCCAATTTATAGGCAAGAGGCTTGAGGGATTGAGGGCTAAGATGCAAGGATGGGAAAAAGGTCATGGAGGGCTCAGATTGCATGAGAGGAGAGCACATGGATTGTGCTTCCTTACATCCAATCAAGGAGTGACACATGTCACATGGTGAGAGGATGGAGGAAAGGGGAAGGATGAGTCAACAAAGGAGGCTCAAGGGATAAAATCTTCATAAAGACCCTCATAATGGCTTGTAAGAGCAATAAAAGGTCTTGGAAGAGTCATTTATGGCCTAGTGGACTTCATAAAATTTTATGGTTGAGATATTTTTAGAGAGATGAGAGCAATTTCGACTTGGGCTTGATTAGGAGGGTTTTAAGCTTGCTTAGGCTTGTGCAAATGATTAGAGGATGGATTAGGATGGCTTAGGACTAGGCAAGTGGATGGCATTTAATGAGGGTGGGTGAAGGAGGAGATATTTGTTAACTTTGGCTTGGGTTAGTAAGTTTTAACCCATGTTTAGGGAATGTGACAAGGTTAGGAGGGGATTAGGATTAGGTTTAAAGACATCTTTTAGAAGAGTCTAAACTTTGGATGAGGATAAAGACTTTCTAGAATAGTCTAGAATTTCCTAGGAT
This sequence comes from Cupressus sempervirens, assembly GCA_028749045.1. NCBI lineage: Eukaryota > Viridiplantae > Streptophyta > Pinopsida > Cupressales > Cupressaceae > Cupressus > Cupressus sempervirens. Next base: position 131,492,723 of record CM053786.1, on the reverse strand, counting down.
GAGGATGAAGACTTTCTAGAAGAGTCTAGAACTTCTTAGGATGAGGATAAATTAGATTTTAGGAAATAAATAAAGTTTTATTTATTTCAAGGGTTTGGGTTGAAGAGATATTTATTAAAACTTTTTTAATAAACATGAGGATTAATATTTAATCTTAATTAAATATTTTGAGTTGGGATTAGGGGTAGGAAATGATGGGATTAGCCTTTAATCAAAATTAAAGAAGGATTAGAAGATTTTGGAAGAGGTTAGTGGTCTTAAGGAAATTGGCCAAGTTTTGGGCAAAAAATAATTTTTTTATTTATTTTGGGTTTTTTGGTCAATTTATTAATTAAATAATTAATAAATAAGGAAATGATGTTTAAATAAGATTTAAACATTTTTGGGAGGGATTCCTTAATTAAATATTTTTAATTAAGATAAAGGGATTTAATGGCATAAAAATTAATTAATTAATTAAATAAATAATTGATTAATAAATGATGATGTCATCAGGACTTTTTCAGAAAATAAAAATACTTTATTTTCTAAAGGTTTTTAGGTGTCTACAAAGGTTAATTGCGATTTAATGCTCTCATGTCAGCCTTCTTTAGAAGTTTGTGCCCTATATCTCTATATAAGGAAGCCTTCTCTCTCATTTTATCTAACCATTATCTTGCACATCCACTTACTTCAAATCTTTAAGGAGATATTATATTAGATGATCCATTATCAAGCATTCAAGCATTCAATTCATCAAGGAGGTCCATTAGTAGCCATTAAAGGATTCAAGCTCTATGGAGCCCTCTTGTTGAAGATTCATCCATTTCCATTCAAGCCTCTTGCTATGCAAAGATCCATTGAAGGTTGGTGTTGAAGATCTAATGCCATTGATTTGAGACATCCTACACACAATGCTACATTTATTTGGAGCATACCTACTTGTGGATTCAAGGATTTTAATATAAGCAAGGTGAATAGTTCCATTTACTTTGTTTTCAATGTGAATTACGTTTCAAGATTGACTCCAAACTGGGGCTTGATTAAGGCAAACCCCCCATCCAAACAAAAAAAACCATTTTTCTTGCAGATACAGGGGTGAAACAATGAATTAAAGTGCAAATTTGGATACTCTTTTCATCAAACTTGCAGGATTTGCAAACATAAATTTCATTAAAGTAGTGTAGGTGAAGGTTGACTTTTTGGGGCAAAATTGTGCCTCGCTATCTAGGTCAAGGTCGACCTACCCTCATAAAAGAAAAATATTTATGGGTTTTGAAGATCTCACAATTTCAATTTAGGAGTACTAAAATTGACAGTTTTTGAGATCATTCGACGAGGTTTTCAGCAAATTCTTTTTCAGATATAAGTACCTTTTATTTATTCATTTAAATATTAATCTCCTATATTTACATCCCATATCATAATAATCTATATGTATGTGTAAAATACAGGTTTAGGGTCTCTTTCATGTGCATTGTTATAAAACCTATTCATCATCCATATTTTACCCTATATAGTACCCTACTTCACCTGTACCCTATTGAAGGTGTACATAACTATGCTCATACCTTCTCTCTAGTAGACTTGTGCAACATTATTTTGAATCATCAAACTTCTGTCATAATCTATGGTTGTTCTACTTCTTCTCTCTACAACACCATTTTGCTATGGTATCCTAAGAGCTGATACATCCCTCTCGATTCCTTATTGTTTGCAGTAGCTCTCAAATCCTTGTGAGGTGAACTCACCTCCCTAGTATGATCTCAGGAACTTCAATGCCTTACCAATCTTCCTCTCTACCTTGATTTGTAGGTTTTAAACATGTAAAAAGCTTTTGGCTTTTCCTTCAAATAAACAATCCACATCATTCTAGAAAAATCATCAATGAACAACATAAAATACCCATCAATGTATACTCTCTTAGTCCTCATAGGATGAGACAAGTTAAGAGTGCACTAACTCTAATTTATGTTCAAAAGTAAATGACTTACTATAAAAACTAGAACTAGCCAACTTTCCTAGTTGACAATCTTTGCACATGAAATTGTTTGGTTCACTGATTAGAGGCAAACCTCTTACACATTTCTTGCTTCCTACCTTGACAATACTCTCAAAATGTACACAACATAACCTCTTATGCCATACATCTATTGTCATACGTAGCCACATAATAACTATTTACAAAAGTGTTGAGATAGAATAAATTACCTTTGATTTGTTCACCTATAACTAGTAGCTTACGTGTCTTGTCAAGAGTTCAACAAGACCCTTTATCAAACTCAAACATATAACCCTTATTGATTAGTTGAGCTACACTTAGCAAGTTATATTTGAGACCTACTATTAGATAAACATCTTTACAAATAGTGAAGTCATTTAGGGATATAATTCCCTTACCTACTGCCATGCATAGAGAGTTCTTACAAAATCTTACCATTCCTTTGTGTAACTCTTCTAATATGTAGAAATTGCTCCTATCACCAGTCATGTGGTGAGAGAAAACACTATTTGTGATCCCGTCCTTATTGTGGTTGATGCTTGATATTAGTGTTATTTCCACCCTTTCTTCCATTACAACAACAAATATTATTTCATCTTCATCGTCATTGTTCAAATTGGTTGACTTCTTATCAGTCACACCTTCCTCAATGATATAAAAATGCTTCTTCTCCTTCTTTTGTTCTTCTCTTTCTTGATAGGCTTAGGAAATATAACAACTATGTGTCCTATATTTTTGTTGACAATTGGCCAATGGAGATATGTAATTGTTGTCATTTATGGCAACACATAATGTGCATGCTCACAAGAAACCTCAGAAATAAAGATACTTAGCTTTTGGTACTTATAAAATTGTCTAAGTATGGAATTTGGTATACAACAATGTATTGTTTTGCTTATAATTTGTTGTTGATGTCATATTATGACTAGCAAAGTTAGATGGAGATTATATACATGTTGATGATGATGTGTATAACCTCAGAAGTCAATACATACTATACGAAACAAAAATATTTGTGTTTTAATGAAACAGGACAACGGAATTGAAAGAAAGGATTATTTTGTTTACAAAATAATTACTTGTCCAATTAGGGTTGACATCCTAGATGTTTACTCTAAGTTGGAAAAATGTATTGTGGTCTTAGCTGACCTAGCAACAATTTGTGTAAAGGCATGGTATTTATGCAAAGGACATCTTGCAAATTGAAGTGTGTTGTCATGTAATTGTGATGTTGAGCAATTGTATGTGAACTTTTGTAAAAGCAATATATGTGAAGTTTTGTAAGAGATATTTTGTGATCCAAGATCAAGGTAAAGATTAGAGATCAGGTGAGGAAGAAGTTATAGTACTTATTTTCGAAAAGTCTAATTACTTGTCAATATTAATTTATTACTTTGTTATGTATGTTTTAAAGTAAGAAATAATATCTAGTTGGCAACTAAAGTTTGTATATTATTGATTCACACTTCCCCCCCCCCCCCCACCCACCCCAAAAAAAAAATTAAAAATCCCTATTTCTAACAATTGGTATCAGAGCCCAGTTACTCTGAAGAGGCTTAACATGTTGAGTAAGATCCCTATGGATATGGAACAATTGATGAGGAACCTTAAAGAGGTACTTGAACAAATTGATATCCTTGTTGAAGAAAGAGATAAAGTGAAAGACAGATATGAAGACTCCAAAGTATACATTGGACAACTGAACATCTCAAATCTAAGCCTGAATCTACTGAATCTAAAATTAGTAATGATGACTATTCGAAGTTGAAGATAGAATACAAGATCTTGAAGCATGAATTGAAGATTACGAATATAAAGTTGACTTTGAGAAATGATTCTAGCAAATTTGAATCTAATTTGAAAGCTGAGAATGTAGATCTGAGAAATAGTTTGGCAAAGAAGACATCTGAATTTGAAACATTGAAAGAAGATAATGAAGAACTTCATAAGTACAATACTATTGTGAAAACTAAATTAACTCATTGCAAGCAACAGCTTGAAAATCTTTACTGTAGCAGAGAAAAGCTTGATGATTCAATGTCAATACAGAGACCTAATTATGAAAAAACTGGTCTTGGTTATCTATTTAACATGTCTATGAAGAAACCTGAGATTAGATCATAACTGAAAGAAAAAGGTAAATCTGATGATAAGATTGAATCTAGTCAATCTTTTGGCAAACCTAAAGAAGTTGGACAAGAAAAGGAAGTTGAAATTTTGGATAAAACAAAGCAAGTGGAATCTCCTAAGGAAACTAGGTATGAATTTAGAGGTAGGTTTTTTTCATATAATGAAATAGGTCATATGAAAAGAGATTGTACAAATAAGTCATTTGATCATGTTAAGGATTTTTATTAGCATAATTGTCATGGTAAGGGTCATAAAGCAATTGATTGTAGGAAACCTAAATATGATAATGATAGAAGGAATAATAGAATGTCTAGAAATACTAACCTTGCAGATAGAAGAAGATCTAATGGAAGGACATTAAGAGAAGGAAGACCTTATGAAGACAGAAGATAGATCATGTGTTATAAGTGTAACAACTTTGGACACATAGCTCGGAATTGCCATGCATCTGACGATTAGCAGAAACACAACACCAGTATGTCAGTTATGCAACAACTTTAGAAATACAACAAAGTATTGTAGAATGGATAGAAACTTCAAAAATAGAAGGAATGATAGAAGAAACATCAAAAATGACAAAAGGAACCATGAAAGGAACTCTAGAACTAACAAAGACAATGAGGAACAAAGGAATGTAGTCAGTGAACTTTTAGAAGAACTCAATGGCACATTTGTAAAAGGATTGGACATCTCAAAAGATAAGTTAGATGATTGTGACACAGGAAGATCGAAGTCAGTTATTGAGTTTGATTCAATTAAGTTGAATTAAGCTTGTTCACAGCACTAGAATTTAAAAACTTCATTTAGAGATCGAATTAAAGGTTGCAAAGTTGGGAAAAGGTGTATCAAGATAAGTTTAGATGGTACCTAAGCTCGCTTGTAATTTGGAGCTTATCTAAACAAGTTATAAAGGAATTAAGAGTTACTAGTATTACAAAGAAAGTTAATTCTGTAGCAAAAGATGAAAACTATGTTTTTGCAAAGAATTTTGTAAAGCGAAGTCTTGTGGAGCTTTTTCATGATGAAAGAAGGCTATGGCAAGCCTCAAGTGGCATTTGAAGATTGAATAGATGATCTTGAGTAGTCACTTGATTACAAAATGTAATTGACAATTTTTTCGTGTTTGCAAAGTATGCAATTAATGCAAGTTCAAGTTGATGGAATGAATGGAGTACATATTTGATTTTCACTTCATTGTGAATACATTTGAAATAGAAAGCACTCATAAGTGACTTGTCAAGGTGATTTCAAAGCAAACCCTATTTCCAAAAAGAGGTATTTTATCATTTTTTTACAAATTTATTTGGTAAAATCTCATATTTGATAGGATCATGGATATGTTAGTAGTGCACAATGTTGAGAACAAGGACATACTTAAGTTGAAAGTTGTTTTCATGAAACCCGTAGAAGGAAACCCTAACTCAACATTATCCATTACTCTGAACAATATAGTATATTTGGAAGATATAGGGGGTTATTTTAATAGTAAATTTGAATCTATCGGGAGTGAATACATGAACAAGGATATGGAATTAGTTTTCAATCATGATATGACTATGAAAACCAAATTTGAACACTTGAAGGAATTAGATTGGTTCAAATATCATTTCTATAGAGAATTGGACATAGATGAGTGGACACAAATCATATTAAGCAAAATACATGATGGGAAAATGTGGATGCAAGATAGTGTAGTTGATATTTCTACTGACCTTATTCACGAGGTAATTGGTCTTAGTAAATAAGGCAACATGCCTATAGGTGAGAAATTGGTTAAGAAGAAAGTTGAAAGTTATACCAAAGCAGTGTACAATGGAAAGGCCATGGTGATCAGCACCATTAAGCAAGATGATGTAAGATTCCTAAGTAGAATTATTGCCTACTCTATATGTGCAAGTTCAAAAATTGATGAATTGTCAGCTAGATTCATCTATGCAGCATATAAGATATGTATTGAGAAGGAACAAGTAAACCTCAGTAAAATTTTGAGAATGAAACTACTCGAGAACCTTGAAAAGATCAAAAGGACTAAGAATGGTGTGCTTAGATTTTAGTCACCAATCAATCACATATTCTTTCATGTGCTTAAAAGATTTCCATATTTATTAGTCATAGAGAAAATGAGTAGTGATAGATGTATAATGGAGAAGATCACATAAGTATGCAGAAGACATCCTGCAAATAAGATATTGGATAGTGGAAACCTAATAATGAGGATATTTTAGAATTAAATGAGATAGAGATTTAGAATTGTGCCTACAATTGTAGATAGATTTAAAGATGACATTTGTGTTGTGGTTGATACATATTTTACTTATTTACAAGTAGTAGAACCCTAGAAAACATTTCTTTATCCCTTAGGTTATGAATTAAGTGATGATATTGCAATTGGATATATTGATTTGTTGTTGAAATCGAAGAAGGATAAAGTAGAATATAGATTTGGAACATATGAGGAGATTACCCTGTCAGCTCATTAGGCATCCTCGAAGAAGGCTTCTCACAAGAAGATAGAAAATATTATGAAGAAAGCTTTATCAGAGGCTGGTATGACTGAGAGTGAGTCTGAGGCAATCAAGAAAACCATGAAATAAGGCATACTAAATATGCAACCCTTGTCAGTATATGTTGTAGAGACGTCTTTAGAATAGAGCATTCCGTATGCAACAGTTTTAGATGTGCAACCAAGTGAACCAAAGAGAAAATCTAAGAGATTAGTGGAAGCAGTGACCACAAAGACTAAAAAGGTCAAGCAACAAGCCACCAAACTAGGCAAAAGAGAAAAGACATTATTGATAATTATCGAGTAGATATTGATGAAGAACAACAACAAGAAGTTAAGCAAGCAAAGAAGGTAACAACATGTAAGCAATCAGTAGGAAAAGCTCAGAAACCCTGGAAGCCAAAGATAGAAAAGATAAACTCAGCTATTGCTATTTAGGGTAACTTTGTTTAGATGAACAAAATTTATGATTTGTATAATTTTTTTGAGAAAGATCAAATTGATATCTCTACTGTGAGATACATTATAGCAAATAATCTAAAATTGAAGGATATTGAGGGAATAGGAAACCATAAAGTCTACGATAGACTTATTAAGAAGAAGGCACCAACAAGAGAAGAAGATTTTGAACTTCAAAAGTTTGTGCTAAGAACTATTTGCAAGACTAATGACGAAGAAGAGATTAAGAGATTATTGAATAATCTTGCACCTTATCTGAGAAATAAAGTGAGACCATTTTTGTTTATGGTGGGTGAGAAAGACAAGTTAAGAAGTAAGATTGTGGCAACAATAAGTCAAATGTTGATAGAATCTAAGGTAGCATCTCCACCAGCACCTAGAACCTCACAAGTGTTAATGAGTGGTGACACTATGCAGATAGATTAGACTGATGTTACCATTAACATTGATGATACTAATACATTTGAAGGTTCTGAACTCAATGAACCTAATACCAAGGATATTGAAGACAAACTAAGGCAAATTAAAGAGGAAAAGAGATTACTAGAAGAAGAGAAGAGGAAAGTAGAAGAGGCCAAGCATAAATTGCTTGAGGATGAGAAGAGAAAAAGGAAGACAAGGAAAAGAAAAAGAATAGAAGAAAAAGAAATAAGAAAGAAAACAGGGGAAGAAAAGAAGAAGAAATTGGAAGAGGAAGAGAAGAGAGAAAATGAAAAGAAGGAAAGAGAAAAGAAAGAAGAAGAGAGAAGTGTCAAAGAGGTAGCCAAGAAGCAAAGGGAGGATGACACTAAACCTTCTAGTTCATCTACTCCACTTTCACTTGCCAGCCCAACAACTGCTGATGATGATCAAACTAATTTGATCTCATCCCTGTCAAAACATATTCAGAAGAATAGAATAATGAAGAGCCTGCAGAAAACCTTGATTGAGGTTATTGACAGACTACATAGTACTCTAGCAATGCAGCACACACAAGTAGATCCAAAATAAAGGGCACAAGAAATGCTAAAGTCATTTAATGAAGAATTTACTAATTTGTTAAGTGTTGTAGAAGCAAAGGCACAAATTTCACATGATGCTAACTTGTTTAGCACCATCTTCAAAAGTGTCAATGAAACGGCAAGATATTGTATATTAAGTGTACTCTATAATATAAATTGACTAAAGACATTGACAGTCAGATTGGAGGAAAGATGAGTGAGCTAGAGGCTCTATCTAGCCAGATTCAACATCTATCTTGTAATATTGATGATTTTGAAGGACAAGTGGCCAGTATTCACAATGATACCAGGAAACTGGAACTTCAGAAGGAACAAATTTTGAAGAGAATATTGGATTTTAGAGTCTATTGCTCTGAAAGTATCTTTTGTTGAGAAATAGTTGGAGGAAAGTGTTAAGGCCAAGGACACTTATTCTAACTTTTTGTATTCAAACCTTAATGTAGTTGAGATTGCATCATATGCCTTATGTGCAATTCACACCTCTAATAAATCCACCAAGGAGACATAGACTAAAGGTATGGATATTTTGATAGCAAATTTTGATGATTGCATGAAGATCCTATCAACCTAAGACAAAAGGACAACATTTTTTTTTTTTACAACAGATAGACAATTTTGACATTTTGACCTTTGTCATTGATGTCAAAGGGGGAGAAAATGTATGAGAAAATTATAAATTAGGTAAAGCAAAGAAAATAATATCATAAAGTATATTGTAAGGTCGAGCATATGAAAAGATGGACAAATTGTAATGTAATGTTATTGTATTATTATTTTTGTTAAGTTTTTGTTACTTAGCCAATTTTCCCTATTTTTGTTGCCATCAATGCCAAAGGGGGAGATTGTTGAAAATTGGTTGATGGAGATATGTAGTTGTTGTCATTTATGGCAACATATGATGTACATGTTCACAAGAAACCTTAGAAATAAAGATATTTAGCTTTTGGTACTCAGAAAATTGTCTAAGTATGGAATTTGGTATACAACAGTGTTATTATTTTGTTTATAACTTCTTGTTGATGTCATATTGTGACTAGTGAAGTTAGATGGAGATTGTATACATGATGATGATGTGTATAACATCAAAAGTCTGTACGAACTATAGGCAACAAAGATAATCATGTTTTAATGAAACAAGACAACAAAATTGAAGGAAAGGATTATTTTGTTAACAAAATAATTACTTGTTCAATTAGGGTTGACATCCTAGATGTTACTCTATGTTGGAAAAGTGTATTGTGGTCTTAGCCAACCTAGCAATTATATTTTTAAAGGCATGGTATTTATGCAAAGGACATATTGTGAATTGAAGTGTGTTATCATGTAATTGTGATGTCGAGCAATTGTATGTGAACTTTTGTGAAAGTGATAAATGTGAAGTTTTGTAAAAGCTATTTTGTGATCCAAGATCAAGCTGAAGATCAGAGATTAGTTGAGGAAGAAGTTACAATACTTATTTTCCAGAAGTATGATTACTTGTTTGGGTAGTGAGCTCTTCTTATAATTGGAAGTGCATGTTTGGGCAGTGGGCTCATCTTGCATCTACTGTACTACAACTTCTAATAGGGCTGGCGCAACTCCTAATAGGGTTGGAATCTCCTAACAGGGATTTAAAGTCTCCTAATAGGGACTCCTTATACTGAATTTGCTCATTGACTCCTAACAGGGTCAATCCTCTAACAAGGAATTTCTATATCAGTATATTATCTAGTGGGTATCATCCCCACCAGGGTTTTCCCTTGGCTAGGGTTTCCCTATTTAACAAAATATGGTGTTATGAGTTATCTTTGTGCATGGTTAATCTTACTGTTTAGCATTACTTTATTACTTTGTTATGTACGGTTTAAAGTAAGAAATAATATCTAGTTGGCGACTAAATTTTGTAGATTGCTGATTCACCCCCCTCTCAGTAATCCCTATTTCTAACACTTTTTGCATTTTAAACATTTGAAAGGAATCTTACCCTTATACTTCCCTTTACCTCTCGGTAATCTTTTTGTGAACAAAACCTCAAAATCTTCTTGTTCAACTTATTTAGCATAAAGACTCTTAAGGTCTCTTTGATATATGGAAGTGATTTCCACCTCCTTTCCTTTATAGGGTGCAACAAGTGCAAATAAAGCATTAAAAGTAGCTTCACCCTTCAATTGACCATTGGCATGCTTTCTCAGCTCAAATACAGTCAATTTTCCCACTATGGCGTCGAGAGTTACCTCAATCTTTTCTACAAGCTTTGTTCTTTAATGGATGAGACCCTTATGACATACTATGGTAGAAAGGTTCTTAGTATCTTACTCATTGTATCATCTTCTTGTAGTGTTCCTCCAAACAAACTCTAATGGCTAACATCATATACTTCACCCTCTTTCCATATTGTTCAATATCTTCTCCTTCTTGCATTCTCATTTTGTCATACTTTCCTCTTAGGCTATCAACTTTAGCCTTTTGGACATGCTTATCTTCGCCATAGAAAATCTTAAGCTTTTTCCCACATCTCATATGATGTGTCCAAATCCTCTACATCGACATATTCAAAACAAGACAAGGTGCTTGTAAGAGCATCCATTGCAACCGTGTGACTTTCTTTCTTCTTTACCTAGTCTACATCAGGTACAAAAGTAGGTTCCACATATTTAGTCTCTATGTGACTCTGGGATGTGTCTCCAAGAGTTTTTAGATGCAACCTCATCTTTCTACGCCATAGGATTTAGTTTTATTTTAAGAACTTTGGTGCTTCTCTTTTCAACATCTTGATCTTTTACCTCAAGTTGTTGGAATCCTTCCTTAAGATGTCCTAATCTTTGATAACACACAGGTGGATATATTGAGAGAGGGGGGGGAGGGGTGAATCAATATATTGTAGATAACCTCAAATTCTTTTTTTTCTTCATAGTGGTTTGTTGTTGACAATGACTATAACTCAATCAATTAGGATTGAGAAAAAAAGATTAAGACAAAGATAACATGACATAACACAAGTATTTATCTTATGGAAATCTAGCTAGGGTGAAAACCATAGTGTGTAAGATGATCCTCACAAAGTTTGCGCTCTTTTAAAGTGTCATGCCCAAACTACGAGGGCAAAAATACACACGATTTTTTTTTTTTTTTTTTTTTTTTACACTCAACCATTATTTTATTGGCTAACCTGATTCAAAGCTCAGCCGGGAAAGAATCAGGAAGAAAACCCGGCTTCGTTGCCATATACAATAAGATTTTAAAATACAATTTTCAATAGGATCTCAATCCCAATTATAACAATTTTATCCAATTTTCTTCATGATCATAATCAAAAATTTTGTAATGTCTTCTGAATCTCGTTTCAAGAGCCATGGAGGAAACCAATAACTGATCGGGTGACAACCAAGCAGAACCAAAGGAACATCAAGCATGCACAATCATACATGGTTTACACAATAGGATTCACAATGAATCAAGACTAGGGAGAGGTGGATTCTTCCAATTGGAGAAGTCAAGCACAACACCAATTCAGATGCCCAATCGGGGCCAATAAGCAAGAACTTCCGTTCTTCCATTTAAACTTGTCATACTCATACCAGGTTTGTGCTGACGGGTAGGGGCCCATAACACCCTACCCTTTATCCCTCTTCTCATCCTGAGAAGAGACTCTACACAGGTTGGAGTCCAACTAAACAGACCTCTCCCAAGATTGGTCACTTCTGCCCTCTCCTAGGGTGAGTAATACCAAAACACCCATGCAAGGAAACTCAAAAATTTCAAACAAAAACAAGAAAGGTAAACAACCAAAATAACAAGGTTTACATATCTTCCCAACATACCCACAACCATTCAACAGTAAAACAATAACAAGGTAACAAGAACATGAAGCAAAACATAAAAACTGAATAAGGGAAATGGGAGTTTCCTACCTTCTCAAAGAGGTAATGGCAATGAACAATTTTGAGTAGAGTATCCCTCCTTCCTTCAAGCTTCAAGAAATCTTCTCTAAATGTAGAGATTGGGTAACCAAACCACTAGACAAAGGAAGGCCTCTAATAAGCCTCCAACTCAACCACCCAAAAAGAGCAATAACTATTTCCACCCACTAGCCACACTAGAAACTCCTAACTCAACCTAAACCATGGTTAAACCCTAAAAGGAGGTGGGGTAAGACAACTCATGACAACCACTTGCAATTTTTGCACAAAGGCAAAAAGGGACTTTTTGAGTGCCCTCAAAAGTCAAAGCTAGGGGTTTAGGGGTTGGAAAAGACCCCTAGCCCATACCCACACCCAAAGGTTAGAAAAAAAACATGTTTTAAAGCCTTAGGGAAGAGGTTAGAGTTAAAATAAAATCTAGAAATAAAATAGGTCCATCTAACAACTCTAACTAGCAAATTAAGTACATAAACATTTTACGAGTGTCAAGCAACACTGAAAGAACACAATTACGAACAATAGGGTTTCCAAATTTTAGCACATGGAGATTAGTTTTGTTCCTCCGTAGGGTTTCTCGACTAAATATCTGCACACTCATTGCACACATCAGTAGTCCCGAAAATCACATGTACATATATACGTATCAGAAATTTACATAATTTGAAACATACATAAATCAGGGTTTTCTTGCATCCTACTTATATCCTCAATCATAAAAATTCCAACTCAATGTGTTAATCCCACATTTTACTGATTTCATCAACATACATATACATGAGCATTAAATGACAATCATCAAATATATCTGGAAATAACATCACACAACATGAAATAATAAAATATGTTCTAAGCATCAGATAATGTCTCGACATCTCGAGTCGTGAATAACAAAATAAGGGTAATGTATCACTATGCTACGATGGGTCGGGGCGAGGCCTCACATCCTCCCCCACTAGGCATGAACTTCCTCCTGGAGTTCATAAAAAAGGTACGGGTACTGAGATCGCATCTGCGTTGCATCCTCCCATGAAGCTGTGACCTCATCGTAACAATCCCATTGGACCCTAACCTGGTCCAGCTCTCGGCCTCGAAGTGCTAGGGTCTGTTGGGCAATAATGCGGATAGGCTCCAGTGCTAGCTGCCCGTCTGACTCCACCTGTAAAGCATCTCAATCAATAATATGAGACTCATCATAAATGTATCCTCTAAGTACTGAAATATGAAACACATCGTGGATGCGTGACAGGCTAGGTGGCAAAGCTAAACGGTAAGCAACAGGTCCTATCCTCTCAAGGATCTCGAACGGCCCAACAAATCGGGGTGCCAACTTAGAGCCCTTTCCGAAACGAATCGAACTCTTGTGTGGTCGTACCCTCAAGAACACTCGATCACCAACCTGATACTCTCGATCTGTCCTCTTCGCATCTGCATACTTCTTCTGCCTATCCTGTGCCTCTTTCAGGTGCTGTCTAATCAGGGTCACCTGCTGCTCCATCTCCTTTACTAACTGGGGACCAATGGATACTTGATTCTCGATCCTATCCCAACTCAAGGGTGTCTTGCACGGTCTCCCATACAAAGCCTCATACGGCGGCATACCTATGGAAGAATGATGCCCATTGTTATAGGCAAACTCGACAAGATGAAGGTATTCCTCCCATTTGACCTGATGGTCCATCACGTACATATGTAGCATGTCCTCCAAAACCTGATTCACTCGCTCGGTCTGGCCATCGGTCTGAGGATGGTACGCTGTACTAAAATTAAGCCTAGTGCACAAAGTCGACTACAACTCTCTCCAAAATGAAGAAGTGAACAAGGAGTCTTTGTCAGATATGATCTTACGGGGAACACCATGAAGTCTAACAATGTGCCGCATGAACACCTGAGCTATGTCTCGTGTTTTAAATGTAGTACGCACGGGTGAGAAATGGGCAACCTTGGTCAAGGTGTCCGCTATCACCAGAATGGCATCATGGCGACGAGATGACATAGGAAGACCAACAATAAAATCCATAGATATAGTGTCCCATTTCCACACTGCAATCTCATGCGGCTGGAGAAGCCCACCGGGATGACGGTGCTCCGCCTTCACCCTCTGGCACTCGAGGCATCTCGCAACTATGCCAACAATTTGCACTCTCATGCCTGGCCAATGATACAACTGCCTCAAATCTGCATGTAACTTCTTAACACCGGGGTGCGCTGCATAAGGTGCTCTGTGAGCCTCAAGTACAATGAGCTCGCCCAAACCCCCAATGGAAGGTACATACATACGTCCCCTATGACGCAAAAGTCCATCGGTCTCCAACAAATATTTTGCAAACTTCCCTTCCAAGGGTCTCTGAGAATGTACTAACTGACTTACTTCTGCATAAAGCTCATCAGCTGATAAGTGCTGCAAAATCTGCTCTCTCAAGTCAGTGCAAGTAGTCACAGATGAAAGTTCATGGCGCCTTCTGCTTAAGGCATCTGCAACCACATTCTCTTTTCCCTTGATGTAGTGAACATCAAAATCATACTCACACAGGAACTCCATCCACCTTCTTTGCCTAGCATTAAGGTTCGGCTGGGAGAATATGTACTGCAAGCTCTGGTGATCTTAATGAAGCTCGAATCTATGACCCAGAAGGAAATGTCGCCATCTCACCAAGGCATGAACTACTGCCGCTAGTTCTAGGTCATGAGTAGGATAATTGAGTTCATGAGTCTTCAACTTCCTAGACTCAAAGGAAATAGGCCGTCCTTCCTGCATAAGGACTGCTCCTAAACCATCTAAAGATGCATCGGTGCACACCACAAAATCTGCAACAGGATCTGGTACTGCAAGAATTGGTGCACTCGTGAGGGCTCTCTTGAGCTCTTCAAAAGCTCTACTACACTGCTTCGTCCACTCGTACTTTTTCCCCTTCCTCTGAAGAGAAGTGATGGGGTGTGCCAACCTAGAGAATCCTGAAATGAAGTGTCGGTAATAACCTGCTAGCCCCATAAAGCTCCTCACTTCGGTAACACTGGTGGGTGCCGGCCAATCCATGATAGCCTTGATCTTTGACAGGTCTGCTGAGACACCATCACCTGATATGACATGACCCAAATAATGTATCTCGGGTCTGAAGAATGCACACTTCGACAAGCTGCCAAACAACTGATTCTCTCTCAGCCTCTGCAATACCTGTCTCAGGTGCTCTTCGTGCTCTCTCTCATCATGAGAATAAATCAGAATGTCATCAAGAAACACAACCACAAACTTATCCAAAAAGGTACGAAATACTCCATTCATGAGGCTCATGAATACAGCTGGAGCATTCGTAAGACCAAAAGGTACCACGGTGAACTCGTAGTGGCCATACCTAGTATGAAAAGCTGTTTTGGGGATATCACTATCCACAATCCTCAACTGATGGTAACCCGACTTTAGGTCAATCTTTGAAAATACTCGGGCACCCTGCAACTGGTCAAATAGATCATCGATTCTAGGAAGAGGATATCGGTTCTTGATGGTCACCTTGTTCAATTGCCGATAATCGATACACAACCTTAGTGATCCATCCTTCTTCTTGACGAAAATCACCGGTGCACCCCAAGGTGACACACTAGGTCATATATGCCCCTTCTCCAAGAGTTCCTCCAACTGAGCCTTTAGCTCACTAAGCTCATGCGTAGTCATCCTATAAGGTGCTCTCAAAACTGGCTCAGCTCCTGGCACTAGGTCTATGTGGAAATCCACTGCTCGCGGTGGAGGCATACCAGGAAGCTCTGAAGGAAACACATCGGCAAACTCCTGAAGGATTGGAAAATCATCAAGGGATGGCTCCCTTCCTGAATCTTCCTCTCGGTCACTGATAGTGATAGCAAATAACTGACAACCCTTTCGCATGCACCGTCTAAGCTGCATAGCGGAAATCATACGAAGGGACACTGGCCTCTTCACTCTGAAGATCTCCCTAGAGATACCATCATCATCCACACATTCCACCCTCTTCTGTCGACAATCCACCTTGGCGCTGTGGGCACAAAGCCAATCCATGCCAAGGACAACATCATAAGAACCTAGAGGGGTAATGCGTAGGTCAGTCCTAGTGGACATGTCTCCAATCTGCATCTGACAACTCCGCACCATGGAACTAACTGACACTCTAGCTCCTGAAGCTAACTCTACCTCCCAACTAACATCCTGTCTAACTGCCACTAGCCCGCAACGCTCCACTACAAATGGAGATATAAAAGAGTCAGTAGCTCCGGAATCAAATAAAACTGCAACCATATGGCCCTGTATAATACCTGTAGCCTCGATAACTGTGGCCTGATGCTCAGCCTGGCGGTTGTCAACCGCTGCAAAAACTCTATGGGATCTACCCATGTCACCAATTGTCGGCTCTGAAAAAGCCCTGCTCTGACCACTAGATGCCTGTCCCTGCGGACACTCCCTAGCTATATGACCCATGCCACCACAAGTGTAGCATGGTCCGCGAGAATATGATCGTGCACCCTGTGACCCAGACTGTTGTGGGCCTCCTGATCTGCTAGATCCGCTGAAACCTCCCCTAGAAGACTGCTAAGTCTTCACTGACTGAGACTGTGGGGCCTGTACTTTCTGCTCCTGCCTAGGACCCTGTGACTGCCACTACTTGGGCCTAGAGCCCTGATAACCATGAGAAGGTTTCTGTTGTTGCTGCTGCTGGGGTTTTGGCTGCTGAGACTGTTGGCCCCTAGAGGACCCTGCTGTATAATTCTGATTCCCTTTCCAAGGGGGTTTCTACTAGAAGGAGTTTTGGTTCTGAGGCCGATCCCGTGACTCCTGCCTCCCTCGAGTATCCTCAGCAACTAGTGCTATCTCCACTGCCTGTCTGAAAGTGGTAGGGAAGGCCATCCTAACTGGGCCCTGAAGAGAGAAATTCAGACCCATGATAAAGCGATGCACCCGTAGTTTCTCGTCCTTCATGTATTTCACATAGGGAAGGAGCTCGAGAAACCTACTCTCATACTGAGCCACTGTAAGGCCTCTCTGATAAAGAGAATGGAACTCCTCTATCTGCTTCTGCCGAAAATGCTCTGACAAGTATCTCTCTCAGAATCTTTCCAGGAAAGATTCCCATGTGAGGGTGTCCATCCTCACTCCACCAATGATCTCCTCCTGATGCCACCAATTGGAGGCATCCCCTCTCAACTGATGAACTGCTAATCATGCTTTTAGATTACTCCCATAAGGGCGTAACCCAAAGCACTGTTGTAAGCTCTGCAACCATGCCTCTGCTACTGAACCCTCAGTGGTACCGGTAAACAATGGTGGTCCGAGTCGAATCAATTCTCTGATGTCATCCCCTACATGTCTAGGAGGTCTGTCAAAAGGGGGTTCTCTCTGGTGTATGGACTCTTCCTCGTGATCACCTTGACCCTCTATCTGTCTCGGTGGGGGACTCCTAGTCCTCTCTCTGACTCTGGGCCCGCCTCCTCCGGGTCCCTCTGCTTCCACTACTGGAATCTGCTGGACTGGCTGAACTATAGGTACCACTCTCTGCTGAACTACACCGATCAAGGTCTGGAGTGCATCAATTATGTCTTGGTTTGGGTTCGGTGGTGGTGGGGGTGGAGGTGGAGGTGGTGGTGGTCCACCCTCTTGTCCCGCTCTACCACCCCCAGTCTTATGACCTCTGCCTCGCCGGTTGCGAGTAACAAGAGGCATCTACACAATTAAAAGTTTGAGTTAAGTTTAGGAAGCATAATGGTTTAAGGTTCCTAGTGTTGAAACACGGGCTCTGATACCAAAATGTCATACCCAAACTACGAGGGCAAAAATACACACGAATTTTTTTTATTTTTTATTTTTTACACTCAACCATTATTTTATTGGCTAACCTGATTCAAAGCTCAGCCGGGAAAGAATCAGGAAGAAAACCCGGCTTCGTTGCCATATACAATAAGATTTTAAAATACAATTTTCAATAGGATCTCAATCCCAATTATAACAATTTTATCCAATTTTCTTCATGATCATAATCAAAAATTTTGTAATGTCTTCTGAATCTCGTTTCAAGAGCCATGGAGGAAACCAATAACTGATCGGGTGACAACCAAGCAGAACCAAAGGAACATCAAGCATGCACAATCATACATGGTTTACACAATAGGATTCACAATGAATCAAGACTAGGGAGAGGTGGATTCTTCCAACTGGAGAAGTCAAGCACAACACCAATTCAGATGCCCAATCGGGGCCAATAAGCAAGAACTTATGTTCTTCCATTTAAACTTGTCATACTCATACCAGGTTTGTGCTGACGGGTAGGGGCCCATAACACCCTACCCTTTATCCCTCTTCTCATCCTGAGAAGAGACTCTACACAGCTTGGAGTCCAACTAAACAGACCTCTCCCAAGATTGGTCACTTCTGCCCTCTCCTAGGGTGAGTAATACCAAAACACCCATGCAAGGAAACTCAAAAATTTCAAACAAAAACAAGAAAGGAAAACAACCAAAATAACAAGGTTTACATATCTTCCCAACATACCCACAACCATTCAACAGTAAAACAATAACAAGGTAACAAGAACATGAAGCAAAACATAAAAACTGAATAAGGGAAATGGGAGTTTCCTACCTTCTCAAAGAGGTAATGGCAATGAACAATTTTGAGTAGAGTATCCCTCCTTCCTTCAAGCTTCAAGAAATCTTCTCTAAATGTAGAGATTGGGTAACCAAACCACTAGACAAAGGAAGGCCTCTAATAAGCCTCCAACTCAACCACCCAAAAAGAGCAATAACTATTTCCACCCACTAGCCACACTAGAAACTCCTAACTCAACCTAAACCATGGTTAAACCCTAAAAGGAGGTGGGGTAAGACAACTCATGACAACCACTTGCAATTTTCGCACAAAGGCAAAAAGGGACTTTTTGAGTGCCCTCAAAAGTCAAAGCTAGGGGTTTAGGGGTTGGAAAAGACCCCTAGCCCATACCCACACCCAAAGGTTAGAAAAAAAACATGTTTTAAAGCCTTAGGGAAGAGGTTAGAGTTAAAATAAAATCTAGAAATAAAATAGGTCCATCTAACAACTCTAACTAGCAAATTAAGTACATAAACATTTTACGAGTGTCAAGCGACACTGAAAGAACACAATTACGAACAATAGGGTTTCCAAATTTTAGCACATGGAGATTAGTTTTGTTCCTCCGTAGGGTTTCTTGGCTAAATATCTGCACACTCATTGCACACATCAGTAGTCCCAAAAATCACATGTACATATATACATATCAGAAATTTACATAATTTGAAACATACATAAATCAGGGTTTTCTTGCATCCTACTTATATCCTCAATCATAAAAATTCCAACTCAATGTGTTAATCTCACATTTTACTGATTTCATCAACATACATATACATGAGCATTAAATGACAATCATCAAATATATCTGGAAATAACATCACACAACATGAAATAATAAAATATGTTCTAAGCATCAGATAATGTCTCGACATCTCGAGTCGTGAATAACAAAATAAGGGTAATGTATCACTATGCTACGATGGGTCGGGGCGAGGCCTCACATAAAGTGTGCTCAGTCAAGAGCGTATCTTTGTAAAAATATTACAAGGACACTATTAGGTGTCACCCGGTCAAGGGATTTAGAAAAGACTTGTGAGAGTTTTGTTCAGCCAAGAGCATCTTGGTTAAAGGAATTTGGAACGCAAACTAACGTGTCACCCTGTTAAGGGATGGGGATTTAGTATAAAGAACTTGTTAAAGTCCACCCTAAATGGGATTTGTTGACGTAGTGGTTACAAAATAATAGAGAGATTGATCTAAAAATAATAGCTACTGCACTTAGCTTAATATAGACCACTTTGATGCTCTTTAGACTTGTCTTCAACTTTCTTTGCTTGCTCTCATTTCTATAATTTAGACATGATCACTATGTGCTCAACTCTACTAGCTATTGTACACTCTCTCACTATGTTGCTTGGCACACTATATTCTCATTTGTACACACTTCTTCTTTATCCTTCTCACACCAATACAATAGAGAGGGGGGAGGGGGGTGTGAATCAATTATCTAATTATTATCGCAATGATCAAACTTATTAATCCTTAACCATATGAGTAATATAATCAACAACCATAACAAGATATTTATACATAATAACACTTGATATGTTAACTAGGGAACCCCTTGATTAGAGGGAAAACCCTAGTCGGGATGGTACTCACAAAATGATGCACTAATATAAATATTCCTTGTTGGAGGATGGACCATATTAGGAGTCTATGAAATACATTCAATAAATATCAATCCTTGTTAGGAGATTTTGAATCCCTGTTAGGGGATTCCAACCCCATTAGGAGTTGTGTCAACCCTGTTAGGAGTTGTAGAAGGCAGATAGACCCACTATCCAAACAATTTCAAGGGCAAGACCAATGAATCTATTGTCCAAATGATATTTGTATTATCCCTTGCAGAATAATAGAGTTGAACTGCACTTGTACTTCCTCTTCCTATGTCCTATCAACCAGACTACTCTGCTTCTTTTGATCTCAATTCCAGATCACCAACTTCACATCCAATAATCCCTTTTATCACTTACTCACATTTACCAAATACTTTATTGTTGTTCACACTTTTCATGTCACTTCATACATCTCACACTATGTTTTAAACAAGGAAAAGATCTTTCCTTTATACGATGTCCTCAAAACAATTCCCTAAGTTGGCCTTGAGGATTTTCCAATTAATTATAATAGGACCACATTAAGATAATTAATTATTTATGTGAGGGTTTTGGGGGTTAGTAGCGGCGATACTCCTTTCCCCCCTTTAGATAATCTTGTGGTCTACCCTAGTTCTTCAAGTTTATCTTTGGATTGGCAGATGGCTACTAAAAAGGTGGAGGACGGATGGACATTAGTTAAAGGGAAAAAAACTCAAATCCTCCAAACCTTCATTTGATATGTCTTTATGTTCTCAAAAGACTAGAACAAAATGTAAATCTTGATTTTTTGGGTTGTTTAGCCCTCTTTTTGGGAACTTTGGTGTGTCCCTCTAGTTTTTTCGGGTGGTGTTCCAGAATTGTATTAAGATCTTTCATTGTTATATCTTTCTTATCTCTTTGTAGAAGGTTTTGGGTCCTTTCAAAACCTATTTATACTTAATCAAAACACTATCGACTCGCAGTCTTTACAACTTCTCACATGTGTG
The DNA here is from genome assembly GCA_028749045.1 of Cupressus sempervirens. Classification (NCBI taxonomy): domain Eukaryota; kingdom Viridiplantae; phylum Streptophyta; class Pinopsida; order Cupressales; family Cupressaceae; genus Cupressus; species Cupressus sempervirens. The sequence goes on along the minus strand of CM053786.1, from coordinate 131,471,556 downwards.
ATTCTAGACTTTGCGCACTCGTTGTCATCACCATCAGGCTATCTTCTATCACTATATAAATTCACACATCATTATTCTATCTCTATTAGGAGATGCAATCCATTATTCAAAAACTACTTATCAGGTACTTTGTCTTTGTACTGCTCTCTGTAAATCAAACATATCTTCAGCATGTCTTTGACTTACTCAATGCACACTTAACCTCATCATCAAGACAACATGTAGAAGATGTCCTTAACCTTGTGTCACTTGAACATCAAACCTCTGTCCATATGACCTTGATCTCTATTTGCTATTTTGTCAGTCTTCATAGAAACCATACGATGTTGTCATCAATGACAAATATAGTCATGAATGCAATAAATCAATCATGCTACCAATCTCCATATGCTCTGGCAATACTTATGATACTCCCCCAAAGGAATATCAACAACATTCATGCTAACAATCTCCCCCTTTGGCATTGATGGCAACATAGATGAAGAACATCTAAGTTCCAAGAATACCAAACAACACTCTACTATTGTTCTCATTCTTTTCAAATCCTCTCCATCAATCAAATATGAAATCCTCTGGAACACTACTTTGTTTTGCATCTTTTAGAGTTAGCATCAATTGTCCACACACTAAACAAGTCTCAACTTCTCCCCCATTCAATGTTACTCTCTATTAACATCAACAACACTTTCTCTTACACATAGATCTCAATCTCCTCCCCATGCATCAATCTTCCCCATTAGAGGATCTTCTCCTCCATACATGATGCTTCTCTATTTAATCTCTCCCTATGTTTCCATTCTCTTCCTCATACTCTGCCCCATTCATATTTAGGAGATGTTTTTCATGCAGGTAACTCTTTCCCACTAACATTAATGACAAAGGATTCATTATGTCTATCATCTATCCCGAGTCTTCAATCAACTCACGTGTCCAAAGGTAGTGTTCAAAATCAGCTACCAAGAGTCCTAGATGACTCTACTCATCTCAGATACTCCTCCATATAGAAAGCATCGATATTCAGCCTAGTCAAACAATAGCACTCTATGCCACTAGACTGATGCAATCTCTACATCATCTAGTTAGAAGTGGGTAGAAGCATAAACCCAAGCATACCTCTCAAGTACTCAATTGTATCTTTAGACAAGGGCTTCATAAATATATCTATGATATGATCTTTAGTATTGACATACTCTAATCTGATTTCTTTCTCTACAAATTTCTCTCTCAAAACATGATACTTAATAGATATATGTTTAATCTTAGAATCTAATACAATATTTTTAGACATACTCACCGTACTTATGTTATCACAATGTATGACAACAAGGCCTAAAATTTCTATCCCAATGTCCTTTAACATTTGCTTCATCCGCATGTGCCACAAGCATTTGATTACAATTATTGTCATTGCCACATATTCTACTTCAGTTATACTTTGCAAAATTCAAATTTGTTTCTTGCTCAACCAAGAAACCAATCCTTGTCCTAAGAAAAATGCTCCACCATTGGAGATTTTTCTGTCATCCATACTGCCTGCCCAATTGGCATGAGTATAAACACACAAAGTGAAATCACTTGATCTGTCATACCATATTCTATAATTAGGTGTACCCTTCAAATATTCGAATATCCTTTTCACTGCTACATAATGATACTCTTCAAGATCAACTTGAAATCTAGCTACAATCTCAATTGCATTTGCTATATCTGGTATAGTGTGAGTAATATATTGCAAACCTCCAATCATTGATCTATACTTTTTATGCTCTTTTGTAGATGTTCCATCTTTGCTAGATAACTTGTGACCATTTATCATTGATGTACCAATAGGTTTGTAATTTTCCAAGCCAAATATTTTCAACAAGTCTTTCAATTACTTAGTTTGTGATATGAAAATACCATCTAGATGTTTTGCACAATCTACAAACCTAAGAAAAACATCATCTCACCAATCATGCTCATCTCAAATTCATTTTTCATCTCTTTAACAAACTTATCAATTGCTTCATCATTACCTCCAAAGATTACATCATCAAAAAATATCACTATTATTAGCAAACCATTGTCAATTCCTTTCAAATACAAGTTACCATCTGTCGTACCTTTAGCAAATCCAAGTTTTGACAAATACTTATCCAATCTTGCATACTAGGTTCTAGGTGCTTGCTTTAGACCATATAGTGCTTTCTTCAATCTGTGTACCATATCCTTGTCATTTGTTAAAGGAAATCCTTCAGGCTGCCCAATGCAAACTTCTTCAAGTTCTCCATTTAGAAAGGTTGATTTGACATCCATCTGATACACTTTGAACTTCTTACTTGCTGCATAAGCCAAAAACATTATTCACTACTTCCATCCTGGCTACAAGGGCATATATTTCCTCGTAATCTATTCCTTCTTGATGTAAATAAACTTTGCGTACTAGTCTAGCTTTGTTTCACACAACTTCACCTTGTTCATTCATCTTGTTTCTGAATACCCATTTAGTTCTTATAACATTCTTGTATTCAGGCCTATGAACTAATTCCCATGTCTCATTATTTACGATATGATCTAGTTCTTCCTTCATTGCTTGAATCCAATGATCATCTTTGCATGTCTCATTTGCACTCTTAGGTTCAACTTGAGAAATCAGATATAATTCCTCATTTACTCTATTTCTTATCATCGCTCCTTTGTCTTTGCTTCCAATTATCTGCTCTATAGGGTGATTCTTTATCAAGTTCTTATTAGGTGTAGGAGTTGTTATCTTAACTCTTATCTCTTCTATTGGTCCAGATATCTATTCTTCTCTTTGTTCAACAATCTACACATCATTCTACAAGTCATTGTTACTCTCAAAGAAAACTTCTACATTTTGTCTAACAATTCTAGGATTTTCTTCTTCCTTGTTAGAATTATAATCCATCATTCTTTTTTTAACTCCAAACATTTCATCAACTTTTACATTTGCACATTCAACAATTGTCTTAGTTTTATGATTAAAACATCTGCAAGCTTTGATTTTCAATGAATAATTAATGAACATACCTTCATCACTTCTTGGATCAAACTTACCAATATCATCATCTCTCTTTATGTAACACTCACTTCAAAAAATTCTAAAATACTTTATTGAGGGTGTATGACCAAACCACAATTCATAAGGAGTCTTATTTGTATATTTTCTAATATGTTCTTTGTTCATTGTGTATATTTTTGTATTGACTGCTTATCTCCAAAAAGTCTAACATAGGGAGGTACAGAGAACTAGGGCCAAAGGCACACCCAACTATTCAAACCGCCTATACAGAGTCAACACAGTGGAAATAACAACAAATATAAATAACTCAGAAGATAGAGGAAGTAACAAGCTTTCATTCATATACTCAGCCAAAGATCAATTACATGCCCAGTTGTAAGGCCTTCTAGGTTATGACGATATATCAATTTCAATTACAATCTTCAATGATCCTACTTTGCATTATGCTCCTTCTCTCTAAGTTATCCTCTTCCAAGATTCTAACCAAGGTCTCTTAAATACATGCATGACCACAAGTCGGCCCATTGCAAATATAACTAAATAAATGCTAGGCTGAGCCACAAGTTGGCTCGCAATAGATATCTAACACTAAATTGAATGCAAGGTCAACCTCAACAGAAAATCGCACACAGACAACTTGATAAATAAAGGCTCCACAAAATACTGACACTCGACACCCAAATAAACTTGACATCCACATGAACTTGGCATCCAAATGAACTCAAAAACCAAATGAACTCGAAAACCACATGAACTCAGTATCTAAAGGATGACTCGACAACCAAAGAACACTCGGCAACAACTATGAACTTGGCATCAACTAGGAAGCTTGACATCCACTAAATGCTTGACACCCACTAAGAACTCGGCAATGTAAGATATTGTAACTTGACAAAAACTAGGAAAACTAAAAAAATGCAAGATAATAGTGCAACCCAGGATGCTCCCACATCAGACAACCAGGGTTCTCTTGAATCATGCAAGTGCCACAACCCAAGTTGAATCCAACTCAAATTGAGAAATCTATGTAGCATCTTCACTAGGTTTGTTTTTCCATTTTACCAAATATTCATAGTAGTCTCTCCCTCTTGTGCTCTTACCAACTCTTTGCTCCGAAATCTCTCTTTATTTTCATACAAACAATCTCTAGGCCTTCTAGACTTAAAATCTCTCTTATACTTTTTCTCTCTTTTAGGAAATTTAGATGGATAATGACCAAATTCATTACAAGTCTAATATTTAAAGATTTTCTTACCATATGATTCTCTTCTCACAAGCAAGGCTATACCTTCTTCAATCTTTCTATCCTCTTCAGATCTAGTTCTATTGTTGCTAGCATAATCTCCATGGGTGCTTGCACTTCTAGACAAGCATGAACAAACACTTAAAGTATTAAAGATTGTCTCCCTTGCTTGTGTTGCTTCAAATCTTCCAAGAAAAGTCTCTCTTATAAATTTTTTAGTGTAGGGTATTAGTAGTTCAATCATTTTGTGCTACTTGCTTGAATGGTGGTGTCAATTTTTTTAGAATCTTATATACAATCTCATCTTCTTCCTTAGATCCACCACATGATTTGATTCTTGCAACAATCTTAGATATCCTACCAACATAGCTTCTCACAAATTCATCTTTCATCATTTTACCATCTTGAAATAAATATATCCAATTCTATAATCTTACTCTTTTTGTATGTTTATCTCCTTCAAAAGTAGATTCTAAAGCTTTCCAAATCTTATGATATGTTTCTAGTGATTTTATTTGACTATATTCATTTTTAGGTTGAGTTGTTAGTAAGGCTTCCCTGGCTCTCATATTGCACGTAAACAGATCTCTCTCCGCTTCACTACATTCCTCAAGCATGCTTTCCTCCACAATATTCTTGTTATCCTTTATCAGAAGCCAATAACTTTGACCCATACATAGTAGATGAGTCTTCATATTTTCTTTCCAGCTGTCATAGTTAACTCCATCAAACTTAGGACTTTCTTTTATGAAGTGACTTGCCATTGATCTCCCAAAGTTGTTAAGCTTTCTCTTCAAGGACTTGATGCTTTGATACCAATTGTTAGAATATAAAGTCTTGAATCAATTATCCAACTATTATCACGATTATCAACCTTATTAATCCTTAACCATATGAGCATTATACTCAACAACCATAACAAGACACTCATACACAATAACGCCATATATGTTAACTAGGGAAACCCTTGATCAAGGGGAAAACTCCAGTGGGGATGGTACCCACAAAATGATGTACTAATATAAATATTCCTTGTTAGATTATGTACCCTATTAGGAGTCTATGAAATACATTCTGTACATATCAGTCCCTATCAGGAGACTTTGAATCCTTGTTAGGAGTTGTGCCAAGCCTATTAGGAGTTGTAGAAGGCAAATGGACTTACTGTCCAAACAACTTTAGGGGAAAGACCAATGAACCTACTGTCCAAATGATCTCTTTATTATTCCTTGTAGAATAATAGAATGGAATTATACTTGTACTTCCTCTTCCTTTGTCCTATCAGTTGGACTACTTTGCTTCTTTTGATTTGGATACCAGATCACCAACTTCACATCCAATAATCCCTTGGATCACTTACTTGGATTGACCAAATACTTTGCTCTTGTTTGCACTCTTCACACTTCATACATTTCACACTATGTTTTAAATAAGAAAAACATATTTCCTTTATACCATGTCCTAAAAAAAATTCTACAAGTCGACCTTGAGGCTCTTCCAATTAATTACAATAGTACCACATTAAGATAATTAATCATTTCACAATCACATAACACTGTCAATTTATAATCTTTACAGCTTCTCACACACGCGATTCTAGACTTTGTACACTCCTTGATGTTACCATTAGGCTGTCTTCTTCACTGTATAAATTTGCATATCACGATTCTATCTCTGTTAGGAGATGTAATCCATTCATTAGAAACTGCTTATTAGGTACTCTATCTATGTACCATTTGTAAATCAAACATATCTTCAACATGGCTTCAACTTACTTGATGCACACTTAACCTTGTCATTATGATATTGTGTAGAATACGTCCTTAACCATGTGTCACCTAAACATCGAACATTTGTCCATATGACCTCGATCTTTGTCTTTTGTTATGCCAGTCTTCACAGAAACCATACTATGTTATCATCAATGGCAAACACAATCATGCTAACAATCTCCATATACTCTGACAATACTTAGGACACTCCCCAAAAGGAATACCATCAACATTCATGCTAATACTCTTCCACTTCTTCTTCTCTTTGAGATTACACTTAGCTTCAACTCATAGGGATCTTGCTTATTAGTTTGTAATCTCTTGTTATTTTAAGAAATGTAAGTTTTTTATATGATCCTTACACATTCTATTATGAAGCCTAATCCAAGAATTCAAATTTGAATTCTTCAGCCTATGTCAATCTTGTACTCTTATCTTTGTCTTGCACCATTATTTTTAGATGTGCCTTGTATGAACATAAGTCATGAATGTTTTATGACTTTGATAGCTTACTTTTTAGGAAACAATTCAATTTTGAATTCTTTGATGTGTACTTGTTGTGATAGTACCAATTATATTTAATACAATGTCAGCTTCATGATGTGACAGTCATGAGAATCTTACCTTTGTACTACATCATGGCTCATCCTTAATTTTTGTTAACCAGTCATACCAACCTATGTACTTGCTTGGCAACATACTTCATATCCATACATACTTAACATGATTTTGTTTAAGTATGCTCTTTTCACTGCCTCAACTTGGCTTGTCCTTCTTACTTCTCTGGTCACATTTATGTGGTCGCAAAGCTTCATCAATCATGACACCATGCTAGTCTATATTCTATCTTCACCTTAACATGAATGACAACTAGATCATAATTGGTCACTCAGGTGCCTTCACCGGTCTAGTCCTCTAGACTTTTGATAGTTATGCCAACATAATGTAAACTAGATCTTTAGAGAACCCTAGAAGAATGACAATCACAAATGACATATTAAGTGAAGATTCTACTAATATTATAACTAATGACTCAAAAACACATCAATACTAAAAGTAAATCAACAAATGAGACAAGCAGAGAGTGTAAAACATAAGATCCTAAATAAAGGAAAATGTTATACTTTATAAACTATAGATTAACATTAGTGTGATAAGTTACTAATACAAACACCAATTTCTAACTCAATACAATAGATAGAATACATATTTAACTATTCAATATTTTTGAAACATTCACAAAAACCATTAAGCTAATTTGACATAATAGACAAAATACAAAGTAAAAGAAACAAATGAATATCATGCAAACTTTATTTAAGACTTCATGAATACTTGCAGATAATCCCTACATTTATTAGAGGTTTTGAAAAGTATATTCGACGTTATTTCATACAATACCATTCACAAACCACAATGAACAATAAACCAACTTGACAATATGATTGACAAACAATAATAAAACTATTGAAAATCCATTTGTATAATGAAATCACATACCTATTACTTTCATGAGATCTATTAGGTTTCCACAATCCATGCTAATGTGCTCACAAATTTTTGGATTTGATTGTGTATAATTTTTTTACATCAATGTTTCGGATCATACTACATGATCCATCATCAGGATGCTAGACAGAAAAGAGACATGATCCATCTCTTTTCTGTCTAGCATCCTGATGATGGATCATGTAGTATGATCCAGAACGTTGATGTAAAAAAATTATACACAATCAAATCCAGAAATTTGTGAGCATATTACCTTCATTTTAAACTTAAACGCACCAACTTGACAATATTATTGACAAACAACAATAAAACTATTGAAAATCCATTTGTATAATGAAATCACATAACTATTACTTTCATTTTTAACTTAAATGAGTAACTCAATATGATGCTCTAATAGAAAATTAAGATTCCCATAAAGAATATATATGTTTATGAACATATAATATGTCATTGTTCATGAATAGATTTGAACAAAACTTTTGAAGTTTGTAGTCTTTTGAATTTTTCCTTCCAAACAAAGTTAAAAAACAATACTCACAAATTCAACTTGAAATTTGCAAACGACAAAGAAAACTAAATACTAGAAAATCATTATTGAAATAAGTATCAACAAAACAATAACCTTCAAGTTAGTAAATATAAAGTAGAGAAAAAATAAAACAAAATACTATAATGTCTTCACCCATTTTCAAACATTTAACCCTCTATTAATTATTATCACTTTTTACATGTGAAGATTTATAATTAGATAACCTTAAGAACATATACCAATGTTATTATTAAAATTTACTAGATCAAAATCTCTGTATGAATTTCACTTCTAATGATTTCTTACAAGTTAGTGATTTAAAAAAAAAATTAATTTCACCTATTTAAATGGAAATTAATTTTCATCTAGGTCAAACACCAATCTACAACACCTTGTATGATCAACACTAAATGACACAATATTGTTGACTATTCCTTGATTCAATGAAACCTGCAAATAACTAAACGAGGAATCACTCAACATAGCTAAACAACAAAAAAGCATAGAAATGTGATGTATATTAGGAAGCATTATCGACCATTCCTTTTGTCCATGCTTACATTAGCAAACACAAAGACATTGAAGAGTAGAAATAAGAAAGACTCCAATATAGGCAAAAACATTCATTTCGCAAAAGACTTAGCTAGTATGTAACAGGGTTGAACATATTTTGAAGCCTATTAAAACGAACACTTGAGATTAAATGTTGGTGAGTAAAAAAAGTGATTTTTTTGAAATATTAAATGTCCAAATGTTTCAAAAATTGGTACCATCTCGTATAAGTAAATAAGAAGGGATACACGTTAAATGCAATGAAGTTTATGTATTTGATGAAACTACGCATGCTCACCCATGAAACGTTGAACATGTACCAATCATCTACCACAAACTACTATACCACTCTAAACAATTTTTTTTGCAACTTCACATCAAACATGCACGTGAAAAGTTGCATATACACAAATGAAATAATTTAATTTAGATCTATTTATTATAAATTTTGGTAAAAGACTTCCATCTTGTTTATTTTTTATTTTTTATTTATTAATTTTTGATATTTCCTTGATCCACATAGAAGATTCATTCACTCCACCATGAATCCCTCTTCCCCAAGTCTGAAATTACGAGGAAAAAATGAGATATAAAATATACATTGTTGGCAGGCTTTATTAGTCCCTGCCTTTAGCAGGGAACTTATGTTTTTTTTATCCCCCCCACATTAAAACTTATGGCTTGGAACATTCACATATTCTAAAATTCAAGAGACTAGATTTAAAAAATTTAATTATCAGATGTCAATTTCGATTTTGTGATTGGCTAAGATTATTTAGCTGGGGTTTTAGGCATTTTTTCGAAATTAATATTACTCCGGAAAAATCTGACCGACTTATGGTGAAATCGTGTATTATGTAATTGATAAGACAGCCCAACGAACTCCTCTATCATTGATTAACGTGTAATTTGCTTTGAAATCCATCCTCTAGAATCAGCAATGGTTTGAATTTCTTCTGGAATAAATCTTTATCTTCTGACAAAAATGACACGCAAGCTGAATTATGGTATTTCATAAGATTAAACGTCCCTTCAATATGTTCGAAATAGTTGTTTTTCCTTTCCATAATATAAATTTTTATACGTAAGCTATGGCAGGCTGTAAATATTCAGAGCAGGGAAAATTAGAAAACAGTAAATTTATTGAGCATAATTTACTTTGAAATATATATAAATATATTATTATTATTAAATAAAGTTTGGGGATGGACATTTTTTTCTTGATAAATTTTCATTACTCTTTTGACTAAAAATACTTTTTAGTTTAATTTTTATTTTATGAAAAAAAAAAAAAAAAATCTTTTACTTTTGTTTATTTATTTAAAAAAATAAATTATGTTTTCAAATTCTAATTATTAATAAAATGTTTTTATAATTGAATTACACTCTATATCTATTACACTCTATATTTAAACTTAAAAATTTAGTCATTTCTATGATTTTATGTAAGTTAGTTTGATCATAAAATGACATAATGACAAAAATGCACCGCAATCTATTTTAAGATAAAGACCTCTTACATATCCAAGTTTTAGGCCCATGACTTGCTCAATTTTGTTACTTACAACCTTTAATGTAGAGTGACTATCTTGTCAAGCTAATTCTAGTCAATGATCTCAAAAGAGTCCAATGTTCATGCCTTCTAGCCCAAAAGGCAGGGACTCAAGCTCTCTAAGAGCTCTTGTTTAGGTGCACTTTCGATTGATCAAAAATTCTCTCTCGAACAAATCATCCCACCTGCCGCCTAAAGCTAGTAATAGTAAGTGTAAAAATTCCCCGTACGAGCAGCTGATATCGATTGTAATTGCGGTACTAATGCACCAGCGCAACCCTAAATAAAAGATCAGTAAACAGGGATAATACAAGAATAAAACCCAAAACCCTAGCCTCGTAAGGACAAGCCTCTAAATTACTCCAGCAAGGTTTGATCAGAGGATTTTGGGTGTCTTCTGTCTTCTTTACTTGGACTAAAGAAGAACGAAATGGAGTTTTGGGGTAAGCGTTGCTTTCTTTGTTTTTCTATCAATGAAAACTTCACTGTATTTCTAATTTTTGTCTGTCGTCGCCGGTTCAGTAAAATGTAAGCTTCATGCTAGCTCCAGCACCGACATCTTCGAGTTTCTAGCAACTCGCAGAGCTGCGGAGTTTGGATACCCTAAAAAACCTATGAGAGTTTTACTTAAAATAACGGAAGCTTTTCATATGCCTAGGAACTTTATTCAGGGTTTCAAAATTTTGGTTTTCAGCTCGAGTTTGAACTGTGTAATTAACTGTCGGAGCAAATGGCTTAATAAGGTACTTTGGTAAAGTACATGGCAAAAGTCTCGCCCAGTTTTAGCTTTTCACTAGTCTTTCGCTTTATTTTATTGGGAGAGTGTAGATCGATTACTAGATATTAATCAGTGTGTCCCATTTGGTTTAGCGAAACCCAAAGATTCCAAGTCTTTACTGTTGTACGACAGCTTGTAAGCGTGCATCACATTGTGCTTGGTTGCAATTATTGATGCATTTGATCTGCCATGCAAACCTTTTTGGAATGCTAGGACTGGCTGTAAGTAGCTTGAGAAGGTTTGATTCACGAGTAATATTTTAAAGTCTTTAGTTAAGGCCTTTGCTTGACACTAGATTGAGTGCAGTTGCGTGAGTTTGGAGTAGTATGTGGACCGGAGGTTTCACTTCGGGCCTTATGTTTTTATATTGGCACCTGCTGCTTGATCACCGAGCCCCGAGACGAGTACGAGAGCAAGGTCATCGTGTGTTAAACTTGGCTCAGTGTCTTGTTAATTAAGCCGAATCGGTAGAAGCTGTGAAATGAGAGGTGGTTGGCGTCCTACCCATGCCTAATTGCAATGGCAATTTGGAAGCGAACTATAGGGTGCGAGGGTTCATTAGTGTTATAGCATCCTCCTTTCTTGCCATATGACGTGCAGGTTGGCACAGTAGCATCTTTTAATGGGTTTTTAAGTTCACATTAATTCTTACTTGCTATACCAGTAGACCAGAGTGCAAAGAATTTGCCAGCTCGCATGATCTTTATTTTTCCTTCTGGAGCTGATTCTTAGTGATTATTCAGCTTCAATAGCTAATAGAGAAAAGGTCCAGTTTATGAAATTGGATTTTGATCTCTGTTTTCCTCTGTTATTGTAAGATCACTAAAATCTGTGTTTGTGTGAGCATCGGGGATGGCATAAATTTCTCAGACTGGGACTGATGGGTTGAAGTCATTTAACTGATATTAAATAAAATGATATTTGATAAAATAGATTAAAAAATTCCAAAAAACTTTAACAACCTAAGAAGAATTAAGTTGAATGATTCACAATGTATTTCCTACAGATGGCATGGGACAAAAATTTCTTCTCGTGGGTGGCATCCCACACTAAAGTAGTTTAAATTGACTGGAGCTCTATCTAGAACAAGACTTCTACTTCGGCATTTGCACAAACCTTTGATCACAACCAATGAGATGTGATCATATGCTTTCTTTAAGTTCTTCTGGTTCCCAGATCTCATTGAGGAATGCTTGTTTAATTTCTTTTATCTTACCAGAGATTCTGTCCAGTCTACATTTTTGCTACAGTAACATCTATTAATGGGTTTTTTTAGGCCACATTAATTCTTACCCGCTATACCAGAAGACCAGAGTTCAAAGAATTTGCCGGCCAGCTTGACCTTTATTTTTTCTTCCGAAGCTGACTCTTAATGATTATTCAGCTTCAGAAGCTAATAGAGAAAACATCTAGTTTATCAAATTTGATTTGATCTCTGTTCCCTCTATCATTGTAAGACTAAAGGCTGTGTTTGTATGAGCATTGGGGATGGCATAAATTTCTCAGACTGGGGGTGATGGGTGAAAGTAATTAAACTGATATTAAATAAAATGAACTTTAACAACCTAAGAAGAGTTAATTTGAATGGTTCACAATGTATTTCCTACAGAAAGCATGGGGCAAGAATTTCTTCTCGTGGGTGGCATCTCACACTTAAGTAGTTTAAATTCACTGAAGTTCTATATAGAACAAGACTCTTAGGCTGGCATTTGCACAAACCTTTGATCACGACCAATGAGATGTGATCAAATGCTTTCTTTAAGTTCATCTGGCTCCCAGATCTCATTGAGGAATGCATGTTTAATTCCTATTATCTTGCCAGAGATGCTGTGCTGTCTAAATTTTTGCTTGTGTATCAAAATGGATGCTAAGGAGATGATGTTGTAAACACTTTTTGTTTAAATTGAAATTTGTCATATGAGTGATTTTTCTCAGTTCTGATAAAAAAGACTGGATTAGGGAATGCTCTGATATCCCCTGAATTAATAGCAAAATAAGGGGACGTCGCCTAGATGACATCCCTTCGCCTCGTTTCTGATTCTGCCCTTATGCCCTAGACTAATTAGATGTTCAAAGTGGATGACAAGGCCCTGGGAATGTGTCCCTTGAGACATTGATGACAATAGCTAAATGTGTATTAAAGATGTTTTTGAAATACTACAAAGATGTGCTTGATAAAAGGTTTCTAAATAGATATGAACTATATGGATGTTAATTAGAAATATAGTTGCAATGAAGTAACATTGTAGATAGAAAATCATCTTGCTTGTTTTGTTAGATTTTTAGTTGGCTTGTATGTTTATGGGATACGTTTTAGATTCTTTTATCAGAAATACAGTAGGGGAACCATGCAAAGTATGGATGACTGATTTGGGAGATCCTGGAGTTTTTAACAGGGTTCAAGTATTGTTATTAAAAAGTGGCATGCCTTGGGATTGTTGCCATCTTGCTTGCAGCAATGTCCCTTTTTTAATTCCTCCGGGGTTATCATAATATCCATATAGTTTTTCAGTTCCATGTTGCTTGCAGCTGTGTCATTTTACTTACTCCTTTGGGTTTATCAAGATTTGTATATATTTTATCAGCTTGGGAAGTTGTAATTCAAGTGCTTTTGCAACAGCGTGAGTGGAAGTGTAAGTCTACATGAAAGTTAGTGAGACATGGGCTGCTTGAGTATGAAAAATATCTGTTAGTAGATTGGGAAGTTTTAATCTTCAGTTTAACTTCATCTATATATAAATAATATAGATATTTTATATCTGATGTTGAAATAAAATATCCAACATTGCATAAGCATACTCCACATCACAAATTTGAAATTAGTTCATTTATTATGTACATGGATAAAATCTGAATAATTATTTTTGTGTTCAAATACTTGTATCGGACTTTTGTGTCTGTAATGCAGCTGTAACAATATTATGTATTTGAATATTGAATACACACATTTCTTATGTGCAACATTTGTAGCTTGTTGCTCTGCATGCTTATACTTCTCTTGTGGCTTCCTGTTTTTGATGACATGGCATGGAGTTTTTTCTCGCCTAGTACAAATTCAATTTGGCTGTTGTGCCTTGTGGTTCTGAAGCAGCTGCATTCTTATCATGGTTTACATTGTTTCCTTTTAAAACATTCTTATCAGTGCTGTGTTAATTCATACTTATTTTTGTGTATCAGGAGTGGAGGTAAAACCTGGGGAGGTTTTGAATAGTGATCTTGGAAATAAGTATGTGCATTTATCACAGGTATTTTGGTGTCAATCTCTGTTAATAGGCTTTTTTTTTTTTTAAGCTATGGTTTGCTGCCTCATACACTGCTATTTCACAATTTTATTGATGATAATAAAATTTAATAGGCAGCCTTGGGCGAGGTTGAAAATCCAAAAGGAAATGAGAGGGTTCCCCTCTACGTCCATGTGAATGGCAAGAAGCTTGTGATTGGAACACTGGCATTTGGGAAATGTGACCAACTTTCATTAGATTTAGTATTTGATGGAGAGTTTGGACTTTCACACAGTTGTGCAGCAGGGAGTGTATTCTTCAGCGGTTATACTTCAGTTCCAGAAGATAAAGACGAATATCCTTTTCGGAAATGTGTGATTAAGGGTTTTATGCACTAGGTTTTAATGTAGTAAAATATTCATGCTTGTTGAATTTATGTTGCAAGCAAAGTGTTTTCTTAACTTTTTTTTTTTCACTGGAATGGAAATGGGAGGAGATGATTCAGGTGAGAATACAACTGCAGTTTGCTATATCTAGTTGTTATTTAATTTAACAATATTTACTTTTACTCAGTTTCGTGTAATACATGCTTTTCGATTATGCCAACAGACTCTGATTCAGAAGATGAAAGACAAGCAAAAGCCTTTATTAGACGTGTTAAGGAAAATGGTAAATTTTAAAAAAATGTGTCTCATGGGATGGCTAAATTGTTGCTTCTAAAATGTTGATAGTTTCCTTTGCTAGCAGACCTTTTTTTGATTTATTGACATATTGGGAGGATTTATAACATGTTTTTATACCAACAAATAAAAGTGAAGCAACTACATAATATTTATAATCAAATCTTTTGCTTCTATAGTTATAGCCTATTATTGATAGATTTCTTTCATTATAAAAATCAGAGCAGTCAATGAATATAATAGGATAGTGGCCATTTATTAGTAAAACTTTGTTGAATGGTTGACCTTGCTAGGTCAAAAAGAAGCTAAGCCAGTTAAATCTAATTCTGAACCTGTAGCAACTGGAAAGGCAGCTCCAAAGATCAAGTCAGAGGATGCAAAACTGGTTTCTGACCAAAGACCAGGGGAAGATGAAGAATCTAGTGATGATGATGACAATGAGAATGAGGTTACTGCTATGCCTGTTTACCTATGCTTATTCTATATGGCACCATGAACATTTTAACTCTAGATTTGGGTACTAATGCCATCTTTGTATTTGTTTTGGTGACTTTTAGCTACTCATTATTTTCTGGTTTGAATATACTGTACACACAATTTTTTAGTTGTCATTCATCTGATGCTCTGTTTTGTGTTAGTTCATTTTAATTTAAAATTGATGGAAGATTGTAGCAATGCAAAAATGAATGCTGTTCCTCATCTCATACTATTTTATTATCAATATCTTGCGGAGATTTCACTTTCTGGACCCCACATGGTTCTCAGCAGTGAGCCAATATCTGATTGTTATGCAGGAAGATTCAGATGACAGTGATTCGGAAGACAAAAGTGACGAGGATGAGAATCAAAAGACACCCATGGTATGATGATGAACTGGAAGGGTGTCCATTTGGGCATATATTGTTCCAGTTTTGTATTCTAGCTTATAGCTCATTTAAGACCTTTTTGATGAAAGGTTGAGACTGCTAGCAAGAAGAGGCCTTTGTCCGAATCAGCCACAAAATCCCAATCTACTGCAGATAAAAAGGCAAAGACAATAGTACCTGTTGAAGCACAGAAGTCAGGTCAGTGCTTAAATACTTTCTCATGGATAATGTGCTGATGTTTTAATGAGTATTTTGCTATTGAAATTTGTTTCCAGTTGTGAAATCTGAGGGAATGCCAATTTTTTGAAAGAGAATGGCTTACACTAACTTAACAATAAATCTATCTAATTGAAAGTGAAGTTATTTTAGACCAAATTCTAGTTGACGTTGGTAATCAACCCGATTTTCTTGTACTTGGATTCTAGACACGCAAAAGTTTTATGTACCAGATAAAACTAAGAGTTTATACTATGTATGTACTATAAGAGCAATAAATGTTCTTTCAGAGGATTTGCTGTATCTAACACCTACGTCACAAGGTTCGAGTTTGACAACTATGAAGTTTGACAATTATTTTCCAATATATATTTGATCATGACTCCTAGCTATGGGAGGGTTTGTAACTTCGTGGAGATTAAAAACTTTTTTTTGCTAATAAACAGAATTATAATAAAAGAATAATAATCATTCTATTTAATCTTTACTAATAAAATGAAACTGTGAATATTACAGAATTAAATATAATAAAAAAGTACTGTAATAATTAATAAATTAATAACATACTAAATCTTAATATTTTACTGATAATAAATAAATAAATATACATTAAATATACACATACAAATATTTTCCTACAACAAATGTCAAATACATATTGATGCAAATATTTTACTGTTCATAAAAAATTAATAAAAATAGCTTTTATTTTCATAATCTTACATGACACTAAAACCTAATAATAAAAACACCATTTATTATTATAATCTTATTAGAGTTTCAAACATAAGCAAATAAATAAAAAATGTTGTTGGCTGGAAATGGTTGTTGCTGGAGAGACCGTCAGCTGAAAGTGTACTTCGTAAAGCAGATGCAGACAGACAGAGCTAAGCGAGGTGAACGGCAGGAGGCTGGAGCTGAATGCAGCTTCAGATACGAGCATCAGACATGACCATTCAATGGCAGCACGATATTCAGGATGTTTTGACAATTTTTTTTGCCCTATGCGTTTTCAGCAGACTAAGGGCATTGTTTTATAGGTCTTTTTGCCCAGAAATCCAAAAACAGCTCTGTACGAATATTATAACAAATTTAGATTTTTTTTTTTTCATTTTTAAAAGGTTTGCTGAATTTTGAAACTGAAGCTGTAAATTCGGTGAGCCCCTTGACTAAGTCTAACACAGTATCTATTACGGAAGTAATTGGTAAAAATACTTGCTTGTTATTAACAGAGACCAAGAGGTCAATTTATACAAAATAATAAAGCGATGTTTCCTTAGGAAACTATCAAAAAGAATAGAAATATTCTATTCTAACAGATAAAGCGAAAAAAGTGAAAGCTAACTAAAGTTAATTAGATATTCTGTGCTAATTTGATAACGCCTTCATTATCAACAAACAGAGTAGTCGGTCCTGTTGGTGACATTTGCATATCCCCAAGCATTCGACGAAGCCAAACAGCTTCACATCCTGCCTTAACAGTCCCTCTGTATTTAGCCTCTGTAGAAGAGAGAGAAATTGCTTGTTACTTGTTGCTGGTCCATGTGACTGCACTGGATCCCAAACTGAACACATATCCAGATGTTGATTTTTTATCTCAACAAAGCTTGCCCATTCTGAATCTGTGAACCCACTGAGTTTAGGATTAGAACTTCGAGAGTACAAAAAACCATAATCTAAAGTGCCCTTTACATAACGAAGCACACGCCTTGCTGCCATCCAATGATCAGCCTTAGGAGCTGTCATAAAGTGTGAAATATAGCTGATTGCGAAGCTAATATCAGGCCTAGTAGTAGAGAGGTAGATGAGGCTACCAACTAGTTGCTTGTAGGTAGTATCATCAATGTAAGAAAAATCAGACTTTGCTGATAACTTGAGACCTTTTTCCATAGGTGTAGATGCAGGTTTGCAATCCTGCATTCGGAATTTGTCTAATAGGGCCCTGGCATATTTGGACTGAGAGATGAATATACTAGAAGATTGTTGCCAAACTTCAACACCTAGGCAATAATGCATGAGCCCAAGGTTAGTCATATCAAACGACTGGCATAAGTTTTGTTTGATTCCCTGAATCAAAGATGCCGAACTGCCAGTGTTGATCAGATCATCCACATAGATAACCAGAAGGATGATGTCACTGTTAGTAGTCTTAATGTACATATTTGAGTCTAAAGAACTCCTCTTGAAGCCTTGATCATTGAGGTACTTATCAATCTTGATGTACCATGCCCGAGGGGCCTGCTTCAAACCATAGAGAGCTTTTACTAATTTGAGAACCTAATGGTCTTTACCAGCAACCTTGAAACCAGGAGGCTGTGTCATGTAGACCTCTTCATGGAGATCACCATTCAGAAAAGCACTCTTTACATCCATCTGGTGGACCTTCCAGCCAAACTGTGCTGCCATGGCTAGGACTAATTTGATGGTGCTCATCTTTGCAATAGGAGCAAAGGTCTTATAATTAATGCCCTGACGTTGAGAAAAGCCCTTTGCCACTAAACGAGCTTTGTACTTATCCAAAGTACCATTTGATTTGTATTTGATTTTGTAGACCCATTTGCAGCCAATGGGTTTCTTCTCTGGTGGAAGATCAAAAAGGACCCAAGTGTTGTTCTTCAGCAGGCTCTGGTGTTCAGATGTCATTGCCTGTTCCCACTCTGGAATTCCTTTAGCCTCAGAATATGTTTGAGGTTCAAACACACTGTGTATGTTGGCCATAAGAGCAAAATTAACAGAATTTGTAGTAATGCTCTTTTTTCGAGCAATTCTCCCATCTACGAGCTCATCATCATGAAGATCAACAAGTGTCTTAGCCCACCACTTAGGCCAGATAGGAGAAGGACCAATAGTAGGTACTAGGAGATGCTTGATCAGCAAGATCTGCATTAGAAGAAGCTGGATCAAACTCAGGTGAAGCATCTTCAAAACGAGGTGATCTTGCAGGAGAAGCCGGAGGAGTCTGTACAGGTATCACTGGAATAACTGGAGTTGTAGGAGCTACTGAAGCCCTCCCATCAGGTGGAGGACCTAATGGAAACTGAACTCTCAAATCATGAGCCTACATAGGCTGGTCTGCTAGACCAGGAATAGGAGAAATAGGCATGAATGGTCCTCGCTGCTCATCAAAGACTACATCATGGCTGTATTTAAGATGAGATGTCTCAACATCAATCAGGCGGTAGGCTTTATGAAGACTGCTATATCCAGTAGGCATCAGTTTTTGACTCTTGGCATCCAACTTGGTGCGTGAAGTATCAGGGATCCAAACAAAAGCAAGAGAGCCAAAAACCTTTAGGTGATTGATTCGGGGCTTGCGACTTGACCAGGTTTCTTCCGGAGTTTTACCTTTGACCGCCACTGTGGGTGACTGGTTCAACAGATAAACTGCAGTGTTAATTGCTTCTGCCCAAAATTGCTTCGAAACATGTCTGTGTTCGAGCATGGAACGAGCCATCTTGTTGATTGTCCTGTTCCGACGTTCAACTACACTGTTCTATTGTGGCATGTGGGGTGTGGTGAACTGGCATTGGATGCCATGTGTATCCAAGAAGCTAGAGAGAACATTAGAACAAAATTCCCCCACATTGTCTGATCTAAGAGTAATAATAGATTTCTCAGACTCTTTTTCAACTAAGGGTTTAAACTTCTGAAATATAGTAAATGCATCGGATTTCTTTTTTAAGGAAATACACCCACATTTTTTTACTGAAATCATCTACAAACAATAGAAAATACTTGTACCCAAAAACAGAAGGAGTGGCCATAGGGCCGCAGATATCAGCATGAACAAGCTGAAGTACCTGAGAAGCTCGCCAAGAATCGCCACTGGGGAAAGGTGTGCGATGTTGCTTCCCAGCTTGACATGCGTCACAAACTCCAAGGTGTTGAGTTTGAATCTCTGGCAAACCAAGAACAAGCTCATCCCGAGCAAGTTGTGAGAGATAATGCACATTTAAGTGCCCATATTGCTGATGCCAAAGTGTGCTTATGGAAGATCACCAAGCAGCCATAGCTAAGTTTGGAGAATCACTAAAATCAGTAAGTCTGAAAAGACCATGATCCTCAAGACCAATTGCAACAGTAGACTTAGTCGCCGAATCAGTGATGGTGCACTAATGTGAACTGAAGGTGACTGCCAAGTGTGGAGAATGTCGTAACAACTGACTAACTGAGAGTAGATTTAGTTCCATCCCTGGAACGTAGTACACATCAAGGAATATGAGATTCCTCCCAACAGACTGAATCTGAATGTTGCCTTTACCGTCAACCATGCACTCTTCTCTGCCACCAAAAATAACAGAATTTGAATAAGGCTGGTAGTCAGTAAACTAGTCTCTGCGGTGAGTGAAATGTTGAGAGGCACTTGAATCAATGTACTAGACAGATGACTTCACATGATTTGCAGGTCTCTTAGCCATAAAGGCATAAAAGGCAAATTCTGCTTGCTCAGTGTGCTCTGCACTGTTCACTTTGGGTTGTAAACCAGATTGCGTAGATTGGGCAGCTAAGCGTTTTCAACATTCAACCTTCATGTGACCAAACTTGTGACAGTAGTTGCATTGAATGTTCTTCTTTTTGGTACCATTGGATGTTGGAGTAGAAGACTTTTGCTGAGATGGTTGCTGCAACTTGCCCTTATCCTTTTGAAAGGATTTCGCAGCAAAGGCTTGCTCAGTGGAGGTGGAATTGGAGTTGCTACCAAACTATTGTTTCCACCGATCTTGCTGAAGCAGCAGGGTGCAGAGATCAGTGAACTTTAGATCAACACCAGTAGATGTGATGTTGAGAGTCTCGATAAAATGCTCATAGGATTTTGGTAAACTCCGAAGAGTGATTACCACAATATCCTCTTCCTCCATCTTGCAACCGATGGCAAGTAGCTGATCGCGAATTTCCTGAATTCGATTCAGGTGTGCCTGGAGCGTGGTCCGCTCATCCATGACAATAGAAAACAGAGTGTTTTTCAGAAAGAAGGCTCTGCTCTTGTCAGAAGTTTCATGAAGACCTTTGAGGTGTGTCCAGATTTCGATAGCTGTGTTGCCGGATGGAATCTGAGAAAGTTGATCATCAGCCATAGATAACTTGAGAAGCATTACTGCCTCTCGGTTATTCAGATCCCATGTATCTTGATCAGGACCCGGAGAAGTCAGACGCTTCGTAACACCTAGAACAAGTTGATCAGTGTTCTGATATTCAAAGATTGCGATGATGCGTTGCTTCTAGGTTCCATAATTGCGACCATTGAATTGGAGTTATGCTTGAGCAAAATATTTGTCAGAGATGCCATGATACGTCTTTCAATGAAAATCTGTGAAGGCACGTTGTTCGAAGCAAAAATATGGAAGACCCGGAAGAATCAAAGAGTGACCCAGAAGAAAGCTCGGAAAACCCAAAAGGAATATGTTGTTGTTTTTTGAATCCGCTGGCTTGAAAATTGAGGCATGAAAAATGAGGCACCTAGAAAAAATAGATGACAACCCAGTGGAGCTCTTGAAAAACCCATCAAGAATCTGTAAAAAAAAATTTTTTTTGACCCCAAAAATTAGGGTTTCGAGCCAAAAAACCATTCGGTGGATTTGAAGGTCAAAGCAACAGAAAAATGCTGTTTGCAGATCTGAAAAAGACGATTTTGATCAAAAGGGCGTTTTTGCATGAGACAGCATAAGCAAAGAGATTTTAGCATAAAAAATTGTGATTTCACCCTAAAAAATGCTGTTCCTTGACTACAAAAAAAAGATGCCAAAACTGAAACCCTAGCTCGCAATTTTCAGATATGATGAGGTTCTGAGTTGCAAAAAAACAACTTCCAAATCTTGTGATTTTCAGTAGCTGAAAAATGATAGTGAACACACGAATTCTTCAAAAAATAGAAAACCCTAGACGGATTTTTGAGAAATCGCAGAAAAAATTTCCAAAATTTTGAAGCAAATACTTTCAAAAAAGAAATTATAGAATTTTTGAAAAAACTTCAAGTATTAGCTCTGATACCATATTACGGAAGTAATTGGTAAAATACTTGCTTGTTATTAACAGAGACCAAGAGGTCAATTTATACAAAAGAATAAAGTGATGTTTCCTTAGGAAACTATAAAAAAGAATGGAAATATTCTATTCTAATAGATAAAGCTAAAAAAGTGAGAGCTAACTAAACTAATTAGATATTTACAATAGATAACCATTAACTAATAATAGACGACTTATCTATTATTGTAATAGTATCAAAATCAACTCTGAATATATTTCATATCATATCCATAATGAGCAAGGAGCAATCAATTACAGGGAATGAGTTAGTGTGGTGCTGGTGTAATCGTGCAAAAGTGAGATACTAGACGTTGGTAAAAATAATGTTTAAATATATAGTCAGTGTTTAAAACCATCAAATAGCTTTTGTTTCTGTTGATCGGGACATGGTAACATGCAAACACATCTTCAAGAAGGTCAGGAAACACAATAAAAACCTGATTTTATGAGGTTCTAAAACTAAAACTTGTAACAAAACCTAGAGGTGCTATTGGATGGCTAACTAGTGAAGAGAAAAAGTCCTGGTTGCCACTACCTACTTACATTTTTTCATTGGAAATTTTGTGGAGTGCTTTGCGTGACATGATTTTGAAATATGGCATAATCATAAATTGTAGTAATAATTTTAAAATAGAAAAGAGTAAAAATAAAATTCAAATTTAAAATATAGATGAATAAAATTGAAATATGATATAACGGGAAAATTAAGTAAGCTTAATTAATAGTCAAAATGCGTGAAATAAAAAATTATGACTCTCTCAAATGTGAGATATAAGGGAGAAGAGAACTTCATTTGAAATGGGACATGGAAGGAGGAAAGAATGGAACATGTGAATCAAGGAAGGATTAAAGAAATAAAACTTGTTGTCATGCCCCCACCATGACACTCCTCACAGTTGGAAAACAAATTTGTAATGGAAATAGGAGAAATGATTAAGGAATAGCATATAAGATCCGATTCTCTTTCATATAACCAGCAGGTTGTCCAAACTCTTCATGTGATCAAAGATTTGTCAAGTAAAACTTTCCATGTATCAATGATTTGCCTATTGCAAGTTAAGGGATGACCTTACAATTAGCAAAAATATGCAGTGCTAAGGATTAAGGTGTAAATGATTTAATAAGGGCTGAGTTATTAAGTTGATAACCTTGATGAAAAGGCAAGAGGATATAACTGATCAAGGGGCACAACTTTTCATGCCCCTTAGAGGGATATATAAGTGGGCTAATATGTTATGAATGTCACATAAGTCATCAAGTGATTGGTATGGAACAAGAAAGATATAATTGTAGAGAAATTGAGAATAAACAAGATGCTTTTGTTAATTACAAAGCGTTGTGTATGATGCTTCACAATCTTGATTATGTTGATTCATCATATTATTATGACTAGTAGTTTATATATCATTTCTAATTTTATCATTCCTGTTAATCAAAAAGTGTTGGGTATGATGCTACATAGTCTCAAACATAGCCTTGATGTATGATGCCGCACAATCTTGATTATATTGATTCATCATATTATTATGGTTAGTAGTTTATATATCATTTCTAATTTTATCATTCCTATCATTATTGTTAATCAGAAAGTGTTGGGTATGATGCTACATAGTCTCAAACATAGCCCTGATGTATGATGCTACATAATCTTGATCATGTTGATTCATCATATTAGTATGCGTAGTAGTTTGTATATCATTTCTAATTTTATCATTCCTATTATTACTGTTAATTAAAAAGTGCTGGGTACGATGCTACACAGTCTCAAACATAGCCTTGATCATGTTGATTCATGGATAACTAATTTGTCTATAGGACCTAAATCAAGGGTTTAAGCGGGCAATGGTGCATTCCTAGATATAATTCATCCTTTATCAAATTGGGATTCTGTGAAAAATTAGAAGTGGTAAATAAGTGATTGGTAAGGGTAAGTGAGATTCTCGAATAATGTCGAGAAAATTTGTCGACATTGTTAATTTGAAAGTGTTGGGTATGATGCTACATAGTCTCAAACTTAACCCTAATGTACAATGCTACATAATCTTGATCATGTTGATTCATCATATTTTTATGCTTAGTAGTTTATATATCATTTCTAATTTTATCATTCCTATTATTATTGTTGATTAAAAAGTTTTGGGTATGATGCTGTATAGCCTCAAACATAGCCCTAGTCATGTTGATTCATGGATAATCAACTTGTCTATAGGACCTAAATCAAGGGTTTAAGCGGGCAATTGTGCATTCCTAGATATAATTCATCCTTTATCAAATTGGGATTCTGTGTTAAATTAGAAGTGATAAATAAGTGATTGGTGAGTGTAAGTGAGATTCCCTTATAATGTTCAAGAAAATTTTGTTGACAATTTTTTTATTGATAACTAACTTGTTTGTAGTACCTAAATCAAGGGTTTAAGTGGGCAATTGTGCATTCCTAAATATAATTCATCCTTTATGGAATTGGGATTTTATAATAAATTAGAAGTGGTGAATAAGTAATTGGTAAGGTTTAGTGAGATTCCCCAATAATTTTAAGAAAGGTTATGTTAACAACCTTTCATGGACCTAAATCAAGTGTTTAAGTGAGCAATTGTGCATTCCTAGATATAATTTATCCTTTATTGAATTAGGATTCTGTGATAAATTAGCATTTTTGAATAAGTAATGGAAAGTAAATAACTAAGTGACTTCAAAGGGTAGAAATTAATTATGAAGGTTTGTACTATTTCAAAGGGTCGTAAGCTATGTTTTCCAAGTTTCGGGGATGGCGGGGGACGGCGGGACGGGTTTCCAAGACGGCAAATTTTTTTGGCGATTTTGGGGACCGGGGGGGGGGGGGGACGGGGACGGCTATATAGATAGGAAAATTTTAAAATATAGTATATACATTGAAATTTGTAAATATACATGTCATTCATATGAAACTAAGCACAAAGCATGTCATTTAAACACTATGTTCCCCGGAGATGCGTACTCGGCCTAAAACCTCTTGTTTCGGGGACGAGGACGTCTCGGGGATGGGGGGATGGGTATGGGACGTCCCTCAGCCGTCCCCAAATTCCCTTTTTTTGCAGGGGACGTCCTCGAAACTTGGGGACGTGGGGGGGACAAAAGGCCGTCCTCGGTATGGAAAGGGGACGTCTAGTCGTCCCCCGATCGTATCGAGTACGGTCGGCCGTCTGTAATAACCCCAATAGGTTATAACTTCTTCAAACACCAAAAATCTTTATACTTCAATTGTTTGACATTTTGTCAAACACTTTGCAAGCAAGCGCTGATACCACTGTAATAACCCTCCTCAAATTTGCCCTCAAAAAATGTTGATGAAAGCTCAAGGATTTTCATCAAACAATTCACATGCAAGGGACGTATGACTGATATAGTATTTTAGCTAGCTTCAAATGACTTTTTCTTCAATTTGCATCAATGAGAATCTTGTGCTAGAGGACTACAATGGACTACACAATGACCTAACATGAGTGTGCAATTAATTTTGGCAATATTCAGTGCATATATATGATCTAAGCATGAGAAATGAACACCTACAGCCAACTGGCATTTTGACAAACAATTGGTATGCAAACTAACTAGTTGATAAATAATGATATTAAATTGCTTAAATGACACCAGTAATTGTTATCTTCTTAATTGCAATGAAAAAATACAATGCTCATGAAATATGGTCAAGACTTTGGCATTTACATGGATTACAAAATGATAATGCTGGTATAATGCACACTTACAGCTGAAAGCTTATAACACCCTAAAATGCAATACTAACAGAAGAACCTGGTTGTAGATGGCTGTAATAATTTCCTTCAATGCTGACCCTTCTGCTTTGCTTTTTTCGAACTGCTTTTTCGGCCTGCTTTTTCGGTTCTGCTTTTTCGGACTGCTTTTTCGGTTCCGCTTTTTCGGCCTGCTTTTTCGGTTAGGCTTTTTCAGACTGTTTTTTCGTATCTGCTTTTTCGGATTGCTACTATGTTGAATCTTAAGATCATATCTTTCAATGGCATCAAGATTTCCAGCTTGAAGGGATTTCGTTCTTCAAACTATTGAGACATAATCTCCAGAAAATATTCCAATTTCTTTGATATTTTCCAAGCATGCCTAAAAGAAGCTCTTCCATTTCTTTTATAGTGTTCTCACAAGGGCTCCATCCTTCATTTTCTCAATGTGGGATAAAACATCACTCTCTTTTATGTAATTTATGTCTCCAATGTGTTATAAAATAAAGGGAACTCTTTTAATTTAAATATTTCCCACAAACTATAGTCTATACATTAATAAAGTTAAATATTTAAATTTAATTTTATAAAATAGCTTTATCAATGCGTAACAAATCTTATCAATGATAAACAAGTCTTCTTGCCGATTTCAAACAATTACCATCGACATACCGTTGCCACTGGATGTTTCGACCATATCCAAGATGACTTACTATAAATAGTAAGTATGCCCAAAGTTGTCGCAAAACCCCTCAGAAAGACTTGCAACTGAAATTATCTAGGCCAAATGGCCTCTAAGTCCCTTTAATGTCCTGGTTAGCCTACGGGACCGTGGGGAAATAGGCAAACGACAACATCATGCTATGAATGCTAAAATGGGAACATTACAGTCCACCCTTCCCAAAATTGCTTGTCCCCAAGTAATGGTCGAACAACAACCTAATCAATCCGATCCCAAATGTAGTCATGAACTATATTGCTGTCAGTCAACATAGGCTCCTGCAACAACCTCTGAAAATTAACCAAGAGGAATCCATAATCAAATTGACAATTACAGCTCAACCAAACTCCAAAATCACAACTGCCACAGTCAGAAACCCACGAGACACAAACTCTTAGAACATCAGAACCCAAGTAAAGTGGACAAATCAAGCTGCCAACACAGTAAATACCATCAATGCATCCCACTGGCCTATATGGAATATATAATCCAACTCTGCAACAATGGTGAACGCTCTCGAATGAAACTGCACCAAGTATGGAGAATCCACACACTGCACAATTCCTGCAGTCAACACAACTCTGCAGATCATCGGCTACTGTCTCATAGCCATAACTCCCATGCACCGTTGATGGTGAAAAGACATCACAAGATAAACAGCAAGAAATGGAACCCAAACCAAATTTGCCTGCCATCAACTCCTCAACACAAAGATCAAATGCTAACTGATGTACATACCCTACAGTATAATGCTAATAAAAAGAACCAACCTCAGTCAACAACTCACCATGAACAAGTGATACAACCCACTGTGACTGATCACCAGTTAAGTGAGGAGATGTCATAGCCAAAGGCGTAGAATCAATAACAACAACCGCTGAAGCATCACTCCCAAACTCCTGCTCTAAGTCATGTATTATCAAGCTGTCAACCGCAGAACCTATCGCCATGTCATGCCCATCACAACTCTCATCCCAAGGCGTCAAACTGTCCCATAATTGATGACAAGCACTAGGAACCAAAGTACATCTCTGTATCATCATCTCATCAACATGGTCATCAAAGGTAAATTGATGAGCATACCTCACAGTATAATGCCGATAGAATGCGCCAATCTTAGTTAGTGGCTCAGACTGCAATCGATCATTAACCATGTTGGAATTGACTACTACCTCCGAAGACATCACCAAGGGAGTAGTATTACTAGCAGGAACCATGCCAACTGTCGGCTCACCAATATCACACATGATCTTTGATACAACATCTCTAGTCTTCGTGCCATTAGTACTAGAGGCCACCGCCATGTCAGGCATACCACAACAATCTGCTACAGCACCCAACTCAACTGATCCTGACTCTAGTGGGAACGAACCCGATATGCCAATGTTAGTATCAAGGATGGATGCATTCCCATCTCCACTGTCTTTGACAATCTCGACCATAGACATCCTCGAATCACCAAACACCACAGCTTGTGACTGCACAGAATCTGGTAAAGACAGTAGTCGCTCTAACTCC
The DNA here is from genome assembly GCA_028749045.1 of Cupressus sempervirens. Taxonomy (NCBI): domain Eukaryota; kingdom Viridiplantae; phylum Streptophyta; class Pinopsida; order Cupressales; family Cupressaceae; genus Cupressus; species Cupressus sempervirens. Next base: position 131,443,622 of record CM053786.1, on the reverse strand, counting down.
ATGGTCACCTTAGCCAAATGAAATTGTGACTCCTCGAAAGCCAACCGTGTACTTTCAAGAATTTCAGAAGTCGCCTCGAGCTGCTGAGTAAGCTCACTCACCTCATCTTCCTTGACCAATAATGCGTCATATGTTGGACTGCCCCACTCCATAAGATAATCTCTATCGGCTACCAATTGCATATAATTCTGTCTCAGAATTCGGATAGCCTCCCATAAAGAGTGGATCTCTGTCAAGGAAAGATAACTGCCTCCTTGCTCATCACTAGGAGAACCCCATCCATAAATTGCTAAAAACTGGCAAGCAACACCAAAATGTTCGCACGCAATAGCAATGTCTCGCTTGCCAACTCTCAGTTGACTAGACACATGATTGTGCCGATTGGTTGAACTCCTATACTCTATCCTTGGTACACTGTCCAAAGGAGTAACCTCAGAATAGCTATCATTTGTAATACTCAGATCTTGAGACTCTCCTGTAAACTTTGTCATCTTTGAGAAATCATCAACATTTGACCTGACTGTAAAAAAAAAACTGAGTCCCTCCTATATGCGCTAACTCTCGAACTGAGCTCACCTCAAGACAAAGCTCGTCCACATGTCTCTCAGAATCCTGGAGAGCCAACTGAATACACACCAAGGAATTCCGAGTATCCTCCAGCTCATGAGAAAGCCGGTCAACCTCCTCCTCCTTCTTCTTCAATGCATCTAAATAGATCTCTGCAAGATTAAGGAGATGATCGCGATCTAAAAGTAGGTGTATGTAACTTACCTTCATTGCCTCCATGCCTTCCTTGATCTGCTGTAAGTCGTCACAAGAACCTGTTGTGACTCTTTTCTGTCTCTCCTGCAGTTGAATCATCCAAATGTGATTCTCAATCAATCCATGCATCCTATCATGATGAGATAAAGCCGCGACAATATCCTTGTCCCCTGTCTTCAGCTGGCTTGCCAAACCAAGTGAAGAGCTACTAACCTCTATCTCATGTGAAGAAGCATCCAACTGTGCTTGATACTCATTTTCTGCAAAGTCCTGAATGCTCACTTTCTGAGCAACTGTACTATCCTCAAACATGACAATATCCTCAACTGCTGTAACTTCATCTAGCCCAACTGTATTGGAAGCACTATTTGTGTCAATCACGCAATTCGGTGTACCTATGATATCACCTTTTGATGCAACTGGCTCAACCTGCACAACATTTGAAACCCCTTCTGCCTGTGAAGATGATGTAGATAAACCATTACCTGAAGATGTGCTAATGTCTCCCTGTATTGAATCAGCATGTCTGTTAAACTCCTCATACAAGTTTCTGCCTGTCATAGGGAAGGTACGATCCTTAGGCCTATTAAAACGTTCAATCAGTCTCTCGGTAAACTCCACATATGAGGTAATTTGTGCATGACCCATAGTGACCATACCATGATGCCACCACTCGTGTGCTAACCCATCCAGGCGAATTGCTGCATACTTAATAGCTTCTTCCTCAGGCATAGGGTTCATTTGAAAGTATGTGTCAAGCTTTTGAACCCAAGCTCTTTCGGTAGACTTCCTCGAGCCATCATAATATGGTAACTGAAGTTTCTCTACTTTCTTCTGTAGCTCATAGCTCTGGTTCTTGTCATGTCCACGTGGCATATGCTTTGTCCGCACATCTATATACTCCCTAAAGGTGATTGCAGCAATAAAATCTGGAGCTCCGGCTTCCCAATCTCTCCTTAGCTGGTCCTGTATATCAGTGATCTGGGGCTCTGGTACGGGCTGCTCTGGAGCTCTAGGAGGAAATATGGGAATCATGGGCCATGAACTCACTGTCCTAGTTTGTTGGGGTGCATGACCGAAATTGTTCCCAACTTGTTCGCCTCCATTATGTGCCCCATCCTGATTATTACCATTCTGATTATTTCCTCCACCCACATTAGCATTCAACCCCATTTGACAAGCCATCATCTGCATCATAAGCTCAAATCTCTGACTCATTTCCTGTGCTCTTTGCTCTGCTGATCGCTGTCCCTGTACTAAGGTGTCTAATAATTGTAAGAATCTTTCCTTTCCCTGATCTGGACTGACATTCATTTTGTCAAACATTTTTCTCTCTATCTGGCTATTCCAAATTCCCTATAAGATCTCCACAGGATAGCAGGACTTATAGCTCTGATACCACTGTAATAACCCCAATAGGTTATAATTTTTTCAAACACCAAAATTTTTTATACTTCAGTTGTTTGACATTTCATCAAACGCTTTGCAAGCAAGCTCTGATACCATTGTAATAACCCTCCTCAAATCTGCCCTCAAAAAATGTTGATGAAAGCTCAAGGAATTTCATCAAACAATTCACATGCAAGGGACGTATGACTGATATAGTATTTCAGCTAGCTTCAAATGACTTTTTCTTCAATTTGCATCAATGAGAATCTTGTGCTAGAAGACTACAATGGACTACACAATGACCTAACATGAGTGTGCTATTAATTTTGGCAATATTCAGTGCATATATATGATCTAAGCATGAGAAATGAACACCTGCAGCCAACTGACATTTTGACAAACAGTTGGTATGCAAACTAACTAGCTGATAAATAATGATATTAAATTGTTTAAATGACACCAGTAATTATTATCTTCTTAATTGCAATGAAAAAATACAATGCTCATGAAATATGGCCAAGATTTTTGCATTTACATGGATTACAAAATGATAATGCTGGTATAATGCACATTTACAGCTGAAAGCTTATAACACCCTAAAATGCAATACTAACAGAAGAACTTGGTTGTAGATGGCTGTAATAATTTCTTTCAATGCTGACCCTTTTGCTTTGCTTTTTTCGAACTGCTTTTTTGGCTTGCTTTTTCGGTTCTGCTTTTTCGGATTTTCGTACCCGCTTTTTAGCCTGTTTTTTCGGTTTCGCTTTTTTGGACTGTTTTTTCGTATCTGCTTTTTCTGATTGCTACTATGTTGAATCTCAAGACCATATCTTTCAATGGCGTCAAGATTTCAAGCTTGAAGGGATTTCGTCTTTCAAACTATTGAGACATAATCTCCAAAATTTTTTCCAATTTCTTGATATTTTCCAAGCATGCTTAAAAGAAGCTCTTCTATTTTTTTTATAGTGTTCTCACAAGGGCTCCATCCTTCATTTTCTCAATGTGGGATAAAACATCACTCTCTTTTATGTAACTTATGTCTCCAATGTGTTATAAAATAAAGGGGACTCTTTTAATTTAAATATTTTTCACAAACTATAGTCTATACATTAATAAAGTTAAATATTTAAATCTAACTTTATAAAATAGCTTTATCAATGTGTAACAAATCTTATCAATGATAAACAAGTCTTCTTGCCGATTTTAAATAATTACCATCAACATACCGCTGCCACTGAATGTCCGACCATATCCAAGATGACTTACTATAAATAGTAAGTATGCCCAAAGTTGCCTCAAAACCCCTCAGAAAGACCTGCAACTGAAACTATCTAAGTCCCTTTAATGTCCTCGTTAGCCTACGGGACCGTGGGGAAATAGGCTAATGACAACATCATGCTATGAATGCTAAAAAGGGAACATTACATTGTCCCCTTCTTTTGCAAGCTCAAAACATTAAAAAAAAAAAACATAAAAAAAACATTTGTGTCTTTTTTGGTCGGTTAGTGGGCCCCACTCCTCCAAAAATCCTAAAATGTATATAACTCAACACATTTAAATTGTTTTAACCATTCTTTGGTTTTTATTTTATGTTGCAGCCGGCTGAAGTTTTCATTTTGCAAGTAGAGGAGGTAATAGTTTTGCTTCCAAGAGCTTGACCAAGGGTTTGATCTTCTATTTTGTCCACCAAGTAATTATAAAACTTTTTGTGCTTTCATCTATCATTTTTTTAATAAATTTGTAGTTTGCAAAGTCTGATTTTTTTTTATTTTTTCATTGTTTCAGCTCATATATCTATTCAATTGCATATTTAAACACAATGAGCAGCAGTGGGAGTCCAAGTAGTAGTAGTGAAGAAGAAAATGTAGAGGTTGATATTGTTAGTAGTGACACTAGGCAAAAACTCAATCCTAAAGCTGATTTGTTTAAATGCCCTTTCGACATTATGAAGAATTTTGCAAAGGGTCCTTTCAATAGGAAAAAACCTCTTCTCCAATATGTCACACTTAGGCCAAAAGATAAAAAGAATTCGGGAGGGACTAGGGTGTGGGATTGTCATGTTTGTCTTAATGATTTTAGGGGCAGCTATACAAGAGTGAAGTCACATTTTTTAGGTGTTACATGCCAAAGAGTCAAAGCTTGTCCTATCTTAACCGATGAACAAAAATTAGAATGTCAAAGATTGCACTTAGAGGCTGAAATGGAGGGGCAAAATTTGACAGTGACATCACCATCCATTCCCTCACAATCTAGGCATATTTCATCTGCCATTAGTACTAGTGGCAGCCCTAGTGGGTCTAGAGGGAAGAGAAAGATAAGTAGTAGTGAGAAGGGCTCGGTGGAAAGTATGTTTAATGCACAGGCAAAGGAGAAGTGTGAGGCATCCATTAGTAGATTCTTTGTTGCTAATGGTATCCCATATAATGCAGCCCGTTTCACTTATTATAAACAAATGGTTAAAGATATAATGAGCATGAATTCCTCATTTGTGCTCGTCGGTGAGCATAAGCTACGAACCACTATCCTAGATGAAGAGTACTCAAAGGTTGCTTTATTATTTGAGGATATGAGACGCACTTGGGTTAGGATAGGCTGCTCTATTGTGATGGATGGGTGGACCGATGTTAGACATCGGCCATTCATCAATATCATTGTCACATCCCTTGTTGGCTCTTATTTTTTGAGAGCCATAGATTGCTCAAGAAAGAAGAAGGATGCAGATTTTCAATTCACCATTTTGCGAGATGCCATAAAGGAGATTGGGCCCTCTAATGTTGTACAGGTTATCACAGATTTTGCACTTGTGTGCAAATCAGCAGGTTTGATGATAGAGGGTGCTTATAGGCACATATTTTGGACCCCTTGTTGTGTTCATTCCTTGAACAATGCATTGAAGGACATAGGGAAGATTGAATGGGTGAAGCAAGCGGTGCTAGAAGCTAGAGAAGTGCAAATGTTTATTTGCAACCACCACACTTCATTTGCTCTATTCAGGTCCTTCTCTAAGAAGGAGTTCCTCAAACCAGCCGAGACAAGGTATGTCAATTATAATTATAAGTTTATTTTTAGTTTGTTTTAACTTTAAGTTATTTAAAAAAATTATTTATAAGTTAACTTGTGATGCTTTTTGTTTTAAATTTTAATCATTAATGTTTAAGTTTAAATTTTAAATTTTTAATTGTTGCTATAGGTATTGCACATATTTCATCTTGATAGAGAGGATGATTGAGGTGTATGAGGCCCTTCAATTGATGGTGGTGAATCCAGAGTGGGGACGATGGTCTCATTCTAAGTCCACTGAAGAAAAAGCGGTGAGGCAAAGGATCCTTGATGAGAGTTGGTGGTCCACAATGAAGTAAGTTGTTGATTTTTAAATTTACTATTAGTCTTTTGCTTACTGATTTTCTTACTAATAATCTTAAAATTCTTAAAATTCTAATTTTGATTTTTTTTTTGTTGGCATTTTGATCTTGCAGATATATTTGCTCTGTCATAGCACCCATTGTTGATGTCATTAGATATGCTGATACTGATGCTCCTAGTTTAGGAGAGATCTATGAGACTATTGACAGCATGTTGGGTAAGATGAAGAGAATTGTTGTGGCAAAGGATCCTACATTGGGCTTTTATGAGGAGCATATTAGGCCTATTGTGACGCGGAGGTGAAACATAATGAATACCCCACTTCATATGGCAACATTTGCTCTAAATCCCAAATGGTATGCATAGTTGGGTGGAAGGGGCCTCCCATGTGATGATCCTGAGGTTTTGGATGGTTTCACAAAAGCAATTGATAAGATGTATTCAGCTCAAGATGCCTTTACTCTTCGAGCACAGTTCCTTGACTTCACCAACCTTCGTGGCCCAAACTTGGGTAAGCCACAAACAAGGTTGGATAGAGTTGTTTTGGCATAGAGGGATCCTATTGGATGGTGGACTTGGCATGGGAGAGATACACCTGAGTTAAAGATACTTGTCGGTTGCCTCCTTTCATAGGTTGCTAGTTCTTCAGCTGCAGAGAGGAACTGGTCCACATATTCATATATCCACTCTATCAAGAGGAATAGACTTACTTCTAAAAGAGCGGAGAAGCTAGTGACAGTGCATCATGCTCTTCGACTTGCCGATCATCAGACTCCAGAGTATAGGCAGAGACCAGCTTTGCGATGGGATGTTGAGCCTGAGGATGTGGCCCAGATAGATGAGGATGACATAGCACTAGGACTGGTTGGGGTTCCATTAGATGAGACTACGCTTCCTGTGGAGGATGACAGTGAGGAAGATTCTGATTTTGATGCCATGGATTAGTAGAGGCAGAATAGGAGCAGCAGTCTGCTTCATTTTCTATGTTTTGCTTTTTATGTTGAACATGAACATGATTATGATACATTGATTATATGATACTTATTACTTAATGGCAGCCTATAGTTTTGGGCATATTTTGATTTTGATTTTCAGATTTATGATTTATCATGCTTATCATTATGAGTCTTCTGATATTGACAATGGTTAATAACTTAATGTTCATTGTTCAATGCTTTTTGATATTGTATTGATACGCATTTTGAGAATTGGATACTAAAATACTAAATAGTAAAATACTAAAATCAGATATTATTTCATAGATGGCATTCAAATGTTGTATGTTATGGTTCTATAATGTTTAAATGACATGCTTTGTGCTTAGTTTCATATGAATGACATGTATATTCACAAATTTCAATGTATATACTATATTTTAAAATTTTCTTATATATATAGCCGTCCCCGTCCCCCCCCCGTGCCCAAAATAGCCAAAAAAATTTGCCGTCCCAGAAATCCGTCCCCCGCCGTCCTCGTACCGGAAACTTGGGGGAACATAGTTTAAACATTATAGAACCATAAAATACAACATTTGAATGCCATCTATGAAATAATATCCGATTTTAATATTTTACTATTTAGTATTTTAGTATCCAATTTTCAAAATGCATATCAATACAATATTAGAGAACATTGAACAATGAACATTAAGTTATTAACCATTGTCAATATCATAAGACGCATAATGATAAGCATGATAAATCATAAATCTGAAAATCAAAATCAAAATATGCCCAAAGCTATAGGCTGCCATAAAGTAATAAGTATCATATAATCAATGTATCATAATCATATTCATGTTCAACATAAAAAGCAAAACATAGAAAATGAAGCAAACTGTTGCTCCTATTCTGCCTCTACTAATCCATGGCATCAAAATCAGAATCCTCCTCACTGTCATCCTCCACAGGAAGCGTAGTCTCATTTAATGGAACCCCAACCAGTCCTGGTACTATGTCATCCTCATCTATTTGGGCCACATCCTCAGGCTCAACATCCCATCGCAAAGCTGGTCTCTGCCTATACTCTGGAGTCTGGCGATTGGCAAGTCGAAGAGCATGATGCACTGTCACTAGCTTCTCCACTCTTTTAGAGGTAAGTCTATTCCTCTTGATAGAGTGGATATATGAATATGTGGACCAGTTCCTCTCTGCAGCTAAAGAACTAGCAACCTGTGAAAGGAGGTGATCGACAAGTATTTTTAACTCAGGTGTATCTCTCCCATGCCAGGTGTATCCCTCTGTGCCAAGACAACTCTATCCAATCTTGCTTGTGGCTTACTCAAGTTTGGGCCACGAATGTTTGTGAAGTCAAGGAACTGTGCACGAAGAGTAGAGGCATCTTGAGCTGAATACATCTTATCAATTGCTTTTGTGAAGCCATCCAAAACCTCAGGATCATCACATGGGAGGCCCCTTCCACCCAACTGTGCATACCATTTGGGATTTAGAGCAAATGTTGCCATATGAAGTGGGGTATTCATTATGTTCCACCTCCGCGTCACAATAGGCCTAATATGCTCCTCATAAAAGCCCAATGTAGGATCCTTTGCCGCAACAATTCTCTTCATCTTACCCAACATGCTGTCAATAGTCTCATAGATCTCTCCTAAACTAGGAGCATCAGTATCAGCATATCTAATGACATCAACAATGGGTGTTATGACATAGCAAATGTATTTGCAAGATCAAAATGCCAAAAAAAAAAAAAATCAGAATTAGAATTTTAAGAATTTTAAGATTATTAGTAGGAAAATCAGCAAGCAAAAGACTAATAGTAAATTTAAAAATCAACAACTTATTTCATTGTGGACCACCAACTCTCATCAAGGATCCTTTGCCTCACTGCTTTTCCTTCAGTGGACTTAGAATGAGACCATCGTCCCCACTTTGGATTCACCACCATCAATTGAAGGACCTCATACACTTCAATCATCCTCTCCATCAAGATGAAATATGTGCAATACCTATAGTAACAATTAAAAATTAAAAATTAAAACTTAAACATTAATGATTAAAATTTAAAACAACAAGCATCACATGTAAGTTAACTTATAAATAATTTTTTAAAATAACTTAAAGTTAAAACAAACTAAAAGTAAACTATAATTATAATTGACGTACCTTGTCTCGGCTAGTTTGAGGAACTCTTTCTTAGAGAAGGTTCTGAATAGAGAAAGTGAAGTGTGGTGGTTGCAAATAAACATTTGCACTTCTCTAGCTTTTAGCACCGCTTGCTTCACCCATTCAATCTTCCCTATGTCCTTCAATGCATTGTTCAAGGAATGAACACAACAAGGGGTCCAAAATATGTGCCTATAAGCACCCTCTATCATCAAACCTGCTGATTTGCACACAAGTGCAGAATTTGTGATAACCTGTACAACATTAGAGGGCCCAATCTCCTCTATGGCATCTCGCAAAATGGTGAACTGAAAATCTGCATCCTTCTTCTTTCTTGAGCAATCTATGGCTCTCAAAAAATAAGAGCCAGCAGGGGATGTGACAATGATATTGATGAGTGGCCGATGTCTAACATCGGTCCACCCATCCATCACAATAGAGCAGCCTGTCCTAACCCAAGTGCGTCTCATATCTTCAAATAATAAAGCAACCTTTGAGTACTCTTCATCTAGGATAGTGGTTCGTAGCTTAAGCTCACCGGGGGGCACAAATGAGGAATTCATGCTCATAATATCTTTCACCATTTGTTTATAATAAGTGGAACGGGCTCCATTATATGGGATACCATTAGCAACAAAGAATCTACCAATGGATGCCTCACACTTCTCCTTTACTTGTGCATTAAACATACTTTCCACCGAGCCCTTCTGACTACTACTTATCTTTCTCTTCCCTTTAGACCCACTAGGGCTGCCACTAGTACCAATGGCGGATGAAATATGCCTAGATGGTTGTGAGGGAATGGATGGTGATGTCACTGTCAAATTTTGCCCCTCCATTTCAGCTTCTAAGTGCAATCTTTGACATTCTAATTTTTGTTCATCGGTTAAGTTAGGACAAGTTTTGACTCCTTGGCATGTAACACCTAAAAAATGTGACTTCACTCTTGTATAGCTGCCCCTAAAATCATCAAGACAAACATGACAATCCCACACCCTAGTCCCTCTCGAATTCTTTTTATCTTTTGGCCTAGGTGTGACATATTGGAGAGGAGTTTTTTCCTATTGAAAGGACCTTTTGCAAAATTCTTCATAATGTCGGAAGGGCATTTAAACAAATCAGCTTTAGGATTGGGTTTTTGCCTAGTGTCACTACTAACAACATCAACCTCTACATTTTCTTCTTCATTACTAGTACTTGTACTTCCACTGCTGCTCATTGTGTTTAAATATGCAATTGAATAGATATATGAGCTGAAACAATGGAAAAAAAAAAAAAAATCAGACTTTGCAAGCTACAAATTTATTACAAAAATGATAGATGAAAGCACAAAGAGTTTTATATTTACGTGGTGGACAAAATAAAAGATCAAACCCTTGGTCAAGCGCTTGGAAGCAAAACTATTACCTCCTCTACTTGCAAAATGAAAACTTCAGCCGGCTGCAACATAAAATGAAAACCAAAGAATGGTTAAAACAATTTAAATGTGTTGAGTTATATACATTTTAGGGTTTTTGGAGGAGTGGGGCCCACTAGCCGACCAAAAAAGACACAACAAATCTTTTTTTTATGTTTTTTTTTTAATGTTTTGAACTTGCAAAAAAAGGGGACGGTCGGCCGTACCCTGTACGGTCGGGGGACGGCTAGACGTCCCCTTTCCGTACCAGGGACAGCTGGCCGTCCCCCTTTTGTCCCCCCCACGTCCCCAAGTTTCGGGGACGTCCCCTGCAAAAAAAGGGAATTTGGGGACGACTGGGGGATGTCCCATACCCGTCCCCCCGTCCTCGGGACGTCCCCTACCCGTCCCCCCGTCCTCGGGATGTCCTCGTCCCTGAAACAGGGGGTTTTAGGCTGGGTACGCGTCCCCGGGGAACATAGGTCGTAAGTGTGAAATGTTGTGACCTTTGCCAATGGGCAGACATGATGAAGAGGTGTCACTGATCACTCCAATTGGAATGTATGAAGGAAATAAGTTTTCATTTGATATGCTAGAGGAATTGAGTTGGAAAATAAATTTATTAATCTCAAAAGGTGACAATGTAGGTTGGAGACCCATTCTTATAAAATGTGGTGACCCTTTCACAAATAAATATAAAGGAGAAATCATTCCAAGCATTCAAGGATCACTTAACAATCACAACTTATGTATCTTTGAAAAGCAATCAGTTATCAAATCATGTAATCAGTTAATGAGCAAATCATTCTATCAAAAGTGCATTCATTAAATCATCAATTAGAGGTATATGAAACTAGCGTCCATCATCACTCGTTAATCATATAACAAGAAATCACTTAATCATCACTCATGAATACCTCAAATCATACAAATCAAAGGATTTCATGCTATCAAATTATCAATCAATCATTCAACAAAAATCTATCAATCATCAAGTGAAAAGGAATTAAGTAGTTTGATATAGAGAAGAATTTAAAAATAAATCTAAATTTGAAAGTAAGATAACAGTTTATAATATAAAGTAAAGTAATTCAAGTAAGTATTTTTTAGTAATCTCTATTTAAATCTGTAAGATGTAGCAGTATTGGTCTTCCTTCATCAAGTATGCCATCTCGAGTTGGATGGACTAGAGGTCAGATCATTTAGAGTTTCATTTCATGCCCTTGGGCTTGGTAGAAGAAGACAAGTATCTCGATGTTTTAACAAGAAATATAAGATTAGTAATTATTTATTTTATTTCATTCATATTGCATTGTCATAGTAATGATCATTGTGTTCCCTTTGCCTTGATTCAGGACAGCCTTACTTGCATTCTCGTATTTGTGAGTATACAAGGTATATATAGCAATTTACATGATGGTGTTCTAAAAAGAACAAACTGAAAAACATATTAAAAATTGTGTTAAAATGTGAGCAAAAATCGACTCGGAAAATGCTAACAGTCTTGTTTTGTAGAAGCGATGAATAGAGAAGTCACATTCATAGATGACATTATAACGTGGGAGAAGACACCATTGCGCTGGACAGAGAAGAACCTTTTCAAATCTGAAAACATACAGAATTGTGACGAAAAACTGCAGTTTTGTACTATAAACCCTCAAAATGTGTGAAGAGGCAGATCATTGCCTGGAAAGATCCGCTTGAAAATTATTAAAACCAACAGCAATTTTTCATAAGAAATTGATTTAAAAAGATGTGGAAACAATTTCCAGGATTGTGGTCACATTCATGAATAACATGGGAGAAGATGCTGTTGCACTGGATGGAGAAGGATCTCTTCAAATCTGAAAACACCCAAAATGGTGATAAAAAAACTGCAGTTCTGCACCATAAACCCTCAAAATGTGCAAAGAGGCAGATCACAATTTTTGCCTGGAAAGATCTGCTCTAGAATTATTGAATACCAACTGCTTTTTTTCATTAGCAATCGATTTAAAAAGATGTGGAAATTTTTTCCAGGATTGTGTTACATGTTTTTTCAAAAAAAATTTGCCAAAACTTATGAAACCCTATTGACCCAGTTTGATACCATGTTTTGGTAATTGCATTATCTTATTCATGAATATTCAAGTTATATATAGCAATTTATGTGACGATGTTCAAAAAAGAACAAACTGTTTAGTTGATAACCTATGAAAACCACAAAGGACAAACCCATTGGCCAACAACCTATAGAAAATGGGGAGGGTCTGAGACAGGAGCTGTAAGTGCCAGGAAATTTTTTGAGAATTACGGGTGATGTGATTGTAGAACTGTTGTCATGCAAGCACAGATAGAAAACACTTCAAAAATCACATTAAAAAGTGGTCAAAAATATGACCAGGAAAATGCAAACAGAGGTCGCATTTTGTAGAAGCGACGGAAGAGAGGCCACATTCACAGATGACAGAATAACACAGGAGAAAATGCCATTGCACTGGACAGAGAAGAAACTCTTCGAATCTGCAAACATCCAGAATGGTGAAAAACTAAAACTATGCACTAGAAGCCCTTGAAATGTACAAAGAGGCAGATCACAATTTTCTGCTTTGGGAAATTTGCTCAAAACTGATTGAAAACCAACGATAATTATTCATTAGAAAATGATTTAAAGAAATCTGGAATTTTTTTTCCAAGAACGTTCACAAAAACTTGCCAAATATTATGAAACCATATTGACCTGCTCTAATACTGTGTTTCTGTAATTGCATTGTCTTATTCATGAATATACAGCGTATATATAGCAATTAACATGATAGTGTTCTAGAAAGAACAAATTTTAAGTTGGAGCTACAAACTGAAGCTAAAGATAGCAACTGTGTATTCTAATATAAGAAGTCTAAAGAAAAAGTAAATGATTGGTAAAAGATCTAAAAATAATGGACTGAATATAATTAAATATTCTAAAATAGAGCAACAATATATCAACCTGGTAGACCAATGCCAAACTAATAAATTGTAATGTTCTGTACTGGGAGTGAAGCTACCTACCGGTTTCCCAATAATTATTGTACATCATTAAAACATTATTACATCTAATTTTGCAGTTAGGAGATTTCCACAATCCATGAATTATGCAACTGTTTTTCTGGGCCAAGATTGTGTATAATTTTTTTTTTTACCATTAACGTTTCGGATCATACTCCATGGACCACCATCAGGATGAGAGAGTTCATGACATTCTTACACTCTCTCATCCTGATGATGTTTCATGGAGTATGATCCAAAACGTTGATGGTAAAAAATATTTTATACACAATCTTGACCCAGAAAAACAGTTGCATAAGACATCTAATATTTTTGTAATGCAATAAATAAAAAATTATAATAGGGTTTCTCCTCATTGCTTTCCTAACCTTAATAGAGAATGGCAGAATTACTTTGCGAGGGTGCTCAGAAATCATCTACAAGCAGACTTTCTCAAGGTTTCATGTGCGCATGTTCATACCCAACTCAGGACTCCTTCCCCAAGGTTTCAGAAATACATGGCCTTACCCCATCATGGGACTTACCTGTCTTGTGAGGAATTACTGCACCTCCCCCTACACAAACCCCCTATTCTTTCAAAGCCGTTAGTGGAAGACTAAGGACTAGGTCATTAGTTATATTGGTCTTTCATGTATTACGAATTTATATGCATATAAGTGAAATTAGGGATGAGCTCAATATAAATCCCAATTCTGGTACTATATATATATTCCAAGACCACAATATATGTATTTGAATCTGCTGTGTATTCCATTTTCTTGTCAATTGAATTGTTCTCCCTATTCTTGCGAAGGCATTAGCAGAAGACCAAGGACTAGCTTATTTATTATATTGGTCTTTCATGTATTACGAATATATATGCATATATGTGAAATTAGACATAACTGATATAAATCTGAATCCTAGTATTATATATATTACATATATTCCAAGACCACAATATATGTATTTAAATCTGCTGTGTATTTTAATCTGGTCTGTCCTTTATTCTTCAAATAAACATTCTTCCCATGGTATCTCTCAATTTGAGGGACTGGTGATACCTTTTTTTATGATAAATGCCCCTTGGCAAGAGACAACCTCCTACCACTAGCACTGTGTTAATAGTGCAACTCTTTATTATGTCTGCTCACTGAAAGGACACAACCTTTCACAATCAGATCTTCACTTCTTATCTATATCAGACCTGTACTTCTGATTCCTCATTATCTGATTACAGAACACTTATTTCTTTGATTCTTTTTTGATGCCCATTTCAAATGAATACTTGTCCCTTTCAAATCCTTCCCATATGAGGGAGGAGTCGTGTCCTTTTATTGTTTTGCCCATTTGAAAGAGTCACAACTCTTGATCATTGATTGCAATTTAATTATATTGTATTCTAGGAGATCGCTGCCTTCAACTATTTTCTTTATTTTAATTTGATCATTATTTACCTTAAATAATTTCTTTGTTGTGTGGTGACATGACATTAACTTTACATGTTCAAACATAGAAAGACAAACAAGTTTAGCGGCAGGAATGCCATCTTTTAAAGCACATTCAATCATACAGGTGTGTGCAAGAGCAAGTTTTCTCTGTACCGATGATATGATATGCCGTCTACTTCGTTATTTTATCCACTCAGTTAGATTCTCCCTCCTTAATTGGGAGGAGGAACTAAAAGTCAACATACACTTCATTCATCGACAAGCAGTTATTCCTTCCACTCTGTAATCACTAATATTTTGAAATATGCCAAAATCAAATTGATAATCAATTCATAGTAGTGAACGATATAGATCACATTAATCTCATTCATCATTTAAAATTGATATTTAATCAAAATCATCAGGTTCATTGTGAGTGTGTTCTGGTGAGACTTCTGAATTTCTTATACTTATGGACTATGAAGTTAAGTTTATTTCCATTTTCTAATTTCCATTCTTGACCAATTCTAAGTTGCAGACAGACTTCTGTATTTGACGCTTTAGGAGTGTTAGTGTCAAGCCACCCGTGATTTCATTTTTATAAATTATATATTTATTTTTTGACTGTGGGTATCCTGTTTTCTTATTTTATGAAATGCCTAATTTGTAGGCTCTGATGGAGGTAAGGATGGACCTAGTACGCCTGCACGGTCCTTTGTCCTGGGTTCGAAGGATCAGAAAGGACAGACACCTAAAGCAAAAGACACCTCTGTTCCCAAAGAGGTATGATATTTGCATTTGGGTAAGCTCTGCCATAGCTAGATTATTTTTCTCAATGATATTCATTTGCAGTATTTTGTGCAGGCATCCAAGACTCCTGTAACACCTGGTACAGGCTCAGCAAAGAAAATTGGTGCACATAATTGTGCAACTTGCTCAAGGTGGGGTTATATTTGATTTCAATGGATTTTTGGCACTGGAAGTCTTGTTGGTGGAAGTTAATTGCTAAGATAATCTTTTTGAAGCAGTATGAATATAATGCTTGATTTATTTTTTATTTTTCTCTTTTTAAAAGAATTATAAATGATTTTTAATTGTTATTTCTAAATCCTCTTGGGTTGTTAAGAAGCCATGATCCTTGTTTTGGATAATGATTTAATCATCTTAAATCAGAGTGGAGAAATAATCAAACTTTCAGAGCTGCCATTGATAGACATCTTTTAATTTAAATTGAAGTGTCTGAACTATGTACAAGTAAGAGAATCACTGATACCCTTTAAGATGTATCATATTACCATGGAAAATTAACAGTCCAATGAAGTTGTCAAGTCAATGAAGCCCTGCAACCATTTTATGATGAAGCTCTTGTTTTGTTGAAATACCCCGGACCTTATGATCATATGTTCGACTGAAATTAGAATTTTTGTTGACCTGAGACACAAGTCCCTGATCAAACCACCACGAGTCACTGATGCTGATGTGCATGATATTTCTGGTTGATCACTATCAAATTAAAATAAAGAAAAATGATCAATTATGTTCAGTTTTGTGCAGTTTTTCTGATAACTGCAATTAGTTATCTGATTGCAATATCAAATGTTTCATAGGTTGATTGTTGTTTGTTGTGTGTGCACAAAAATGTTTTGAGTGTGCATCTCCATGTGCATTTGTTGTTTGTCAATGGATACTTAAGTCCAGTGTGATTGTTTGTGTTAAGAAGCAATTTCTTCCAGAGGAGGTTTTTAGATATAATAATATCTCTGCTTTGGATTTTATAGAGGCATTTAGTAACAAGTTTTTTTTGTTATTATGTACACCTATATCCGTTATTATATACACCTATATTGATAGTAGCTTGCCACTCTATGGCAATGCCATGGACTGGCCTGGCCCAGATGAATGTATTGATGTTGCTATGATGATTTTTCTCGTTAATCTGAACAATGTTCAATGAGGATAAATAAATCCTTTAAAAAATCTGAGCTCCCTTCTAAGATTCTTTATAATCTACTAACTGTTGAAGCATCTTGCTTCTCTTGTGGCATTGTTCCACATTGAATGTTTTGTATATAATTTATTTCTGCTAAGGTGGGTGCAGACAGTGTTATATATGTTGAGTTTTGACAGTGGGGAGGGGTTTAGCAGTGTGTTTTTTCCCTATCATAGACGCTCATTGTTAGGGATCTTGCCTCTTTACACCAATTCCACTGGGATGTATTGAAGGTGCTGTGATGAGTTCTCTCGTTAATCTGAACAATGTTAAATGAGGATAAATAAATCCATTCAAAAATTCTGAGCTCCTTCAAAAGCTTCTATTCAGTCACAGTAAACATTAAAACTAGTGACCATTTACTTCCTTCTAGATTGTGCTTCTCCATGCAGTCTCTTTGATGTATGATTTTTTTCATTTCGATGTTAGCTGTATCTGGCTGCACATGTCTCTACTTCCCACTTTACACCAATGCAACCGACTGGCCCTAAGGTGCTGTGATGAGTTCTCTTGTTAATCTGAACAATGTTAAATGAGGATAAATAAATCCACTTAAAAACTCTGAGCTCCTTCTTAAGCTTCTATTCCATCCAGTGAACATGTGATCTTTTGGTTTCTTCTAGAGTGTGTTTCTCCATGAAGTTTTTTTGATGTATAATTTTTTTCATGTGAATGTTAGCTGCATGTGGCTGCAGTAAACACCTATATTTAAGCCCTGCAGAAAGTTTTTAACATTTGCTTCCTTTTGGCCGAGGCCATTGAAAAATGTATCTAGTCAAGTGATCTTGTGATAAGCTGATAATCACTCTTATTAGTTGGGTTGATGATTTATGAAGATAGATAAAATTAATGGAACAATTCTGTTGGCTACTTAGTCTCAGTCAACTTTATCAAAGGTTTATTGGAAACAGTTTCAATTTAGAAGTTGGTTTTACTTTGTCTGGGCTCTATTATATATGGATGTGGTAATTCAAATGTTAAATGAAGACTGTTAAACAAAGTAACATGAATTTCTCTCAGCTTTACTGCTAATTCATTGTTAATATGGAATTGATTCTGTGTGGATAAATTAAATGCAATAAAGTTATGAACTGTAAGATGGGGAGTGGGCTGTATATCCATTCTGTTTTGTTTCCCATGATGCAAATTCTAAATGGAAGCACAGAAGGTGCTATGATAAGCTGTGTTGGTAATCTGAATAAGGCTCTTGGATGATGGATAAAATGCTTCCACAGAGTCTCACCTTCTGTTGATCCTGCATGACACAATTTAAGGTTCATCTTAGTTGGACCTGAACTTGTCAAATTGTTTAAATCCAAGCTTTTTAGTGTCTGCTTGTTGATTTATTGTACATTTATTATATTGCAGTTGACACATGTAAATTTAATATGCACATCAGAGCTTTGACAATATTTGAAAATTGTGAAACTGCTGAATTTTGCCTTGCTGTATGATTTGAAATTTGGTAAAATTTGATATGAAGGTACAGTTTTTCTTGCCAAGTTGACAATTGTTGTTGCATATCCTGATCTTATCATTTGACTGTGGCTGCAAGTCTTTTTTATAGCAATCTTCAAATGCATGCAAGTTAGGCTAACTTGTAAAATGGATAGGAAGACATTGTGAATCAGTTATATTTTGTGAGCTTAAATTTGTGTATATTTGTGGCTTCATTTCTAAAATACATGAATATATCTTGGATGTTATTGTTTTATCTGTATGCTGTACTTTTTGATGTGTTATTTTGTATCCAAACAACCTAATTACTATTATCTTAACAGGAATTTTGCCACGGAATCTGCATTGTCACAACATAATGCTGCCAAGCATGGTGGAAAGCAAGGTTGATAATGATGCTTTGTCACCAACCATTGATGGGTATTTTGTAGATTGCAAGGATGAGTTGTAACTGTGTGGATATGGTGGATGTTTATATGCGGCAATTTGAAAATCTCAGACACATGGGGACAACTGAGATTCTGTTTACTAGCTATCGTGTTAATGGAACAACAGTCGAGCTGGAGAGCTGTTCTTAATTAGTTACGATATTCTATACTACATGCCATAGACTTCGTGAACATTTTGCACAATTTCTAGCCATGTTCTGAATCTATATATAACCAAAGTATAAATTCATCAGTTGGGGGTGGTAGCTGTTTTGAAAGTGTTACTGGGCTGCTATCAGAGTTTTTATGAAGACCATGCATTTGCAATTAAAATGTTTTTAGGAAGACCATGGTAATTTAGAACTTTTTGGCAATGAGATGCTGCTGAAATAGTTTGCTATTACATTATATTGTTGGATAGTCATAAATATTCTATTTAGTTCATATATTCTCTTATTTTTTCTGTTCGTTCACTCTTAGCTAGCTATTCATATATATGTGCAATTGATACCAAGAACTATAATGTGCAGTGTTTTTGATAAGTCAGATAGGATAGAATAGGGGATAAAATTGTTGGCAAAGCAGGGCATATAAAAGTTAAATATAAAATATGCACTATCTTGATACACACATCTTGAATGGATTGCTCCATAGCCTGGTGCAAGCATTTTGATTTCCATGGACGAATTCATTGATAAGGAACATTATACTCTTATTAGCCGATAGGCTATTATATGCGAGCATTTCACTTCAAACCTGTCCAACACTTTAAAACAACTAGTTGCATTTTTAGGCGGTTTGCAGTTTTCAATCATGCAGAATCAAATCAGATTTACAAATGAATTTTAGAATTAAATAAGATTCATCCAATGATTTGATTTCACAATCAAATCAGATTTTACAATCAAATCAGACTTAAGCGATCATTTCTTATCCTATATTAGATAGTTGCTTTCTTATTATTCCAAAAAGACCTCGATTTGGAACACAGAGCAGAAGAGAGAAGAGAGGGATGGTATTCCCACCAGGATTGAAGAATATATGACTCGGGAAATTCAAAATATGGTTGTACACCAGACATACATGCTTGTGATCTGTTTAGGCATCAGTATCACGTGGAAATCCCGTCTAAGTCTTACTTCCTTCAAACCGTGGGCCACATGAAGGCAAATCGCAGTGGCTGAATTTGGTTGGAGGCAAGACTTAGGATATTAGTGACTTCAATGACTGCCCATGTGGAATTTCAGTGGGAGTGAATTCAGTCACCACAATTTTCTCTCTGCCCAGAAGATGTGACATCAGCCAGTCGTGTATACCAAGAATTGGTGAATTCTATGAACAGTGCAGGACAAAGTAAGTTTGCAGAATCAGGTCTTAATAATGTGGCCATTCTACAAATAATTTACAATGCCCATGGAAAGACACCGTAGCAGTCAGTAGATGCAATGGTGAGCTGTCCTCAAGCAATATGCCTGATTCATATAATGCAGTAGCCCACCCATTTGTCGTTTTTACAGCATCTCAGCAACATAGAGATGTTTTAAATCTGGATCCAATGCTACCAGGGCACACAACTCAGTTTACACACAGGTGATTTCTGCTCAAACAAAGAAGATGGATGTTACAAGGTTGATGATTCCAGTGTTGCTAAGATTTGTTAATGGGATTGAGGTGAGTCAAGAGGTGTTTTTAATCAATATTGCACATGTGCCCACTGCCGTAGTCACTACTTGTAATCACAGGTCAAATGTGGACAGAGAAGCCCAATTGTCGACAGAAGAAGATTGAATAGGCCATGGACAAGATAAATAGCTGGCTGGATAACATTCAGCTTGCAGAGGTGGACAAATTTGAAGACAAATTGATGGATGCAGATCACCATTACAGTGGGGGAAATTGGAAAAGAGACTTAAACAATTTTGGGGAAGGATATTGGATCTGGCAATTTTATAGCTCGATATTGGAATCAGAGAATGGTGATTTTCTAAATACACTATTTTCTGTTGGAGAAAAGCAGAGCTTAGTAATAGGAGATGATGTTGTGGATAGAGAAAAATTATGTATTAAATCTACAAAATTTAGTATTTTGAATCATGGGATGATGGGCAAGTTTGTGTCCCAAGTCTTTCATAAGCGAAGATATCTTTAATTCTGATATAATTTGGAGAAGACTCATTGGGAGTGTATTGGAATAGAGTTTTTGGCAATCTTGAGATCATCTCAAGACCCTGAAAATAGGGAAACAGGGGATGACATGATGCATGGCTGTGTCAGTTGGACTTTCGGATATGAAGCCCAATAGTCATATAACTGTTTATTTTTCCTCAACTCTTCATATTCAAAGAACTTTCTATATAATGGCTGTACACAGCCATGTAATATTATATTGTTTAATTCATGATAAAGTATTCCCTGTTGGAGTGTGGATGTCGGCAAGTTTTGCCACACCATGGTAAATCTTGTGTTCTTAGGTTTTGCCTTGTGAGTTTTTGTTTTCGTTAATTTCTCTGCTAGTTAATATTTACACTATTAATGCACCTTCCATAGATTAAGGGTATTGACAGGGGCATTCAGTATACAAATTCATGAGTAGAAATTGGGAAGCAAAGGCATTGAGAACAGGTTTGTAGGAAGCAAAAGTATTGAATTGAACAAGAGGAGTGTAGATGGAGGAGAGGTAGAGGAAGGGTTACACAAGTTTGCTCAAAAGTTTAAAGGTCTCTTTGGGGATCGATTTCAGTTTAGGATGTTCAAGGACTAGCTGCTCAGGCATAAAAGTTTCAATAAGCGCACTATAGATTATTTGGGTTATCATTAATTGTTTCTTTATCTATATAAACATATAAGAAGTCATAACTGCGATTGTAGATGTGGTTTTGGTTTCTCGAGTATATTGAATACTGTACAACCACTATTTTCACAGCAGAGTCAGAAGTTTGTAGACCCTCGATTGTATATAAAACCTTTGGCTTTGCAATGAACACAAAATTTGATAAATATTGAAATCTATTCAAATCATTGTTATCAGATAATACTCAGCTCAAGAACACAAGGCACCGATCTCTCTAGAAATCTACAAGTCTTACCTGCAATGGGGCGAAAATGCCTGAATCCCATAAAATTGCCCCTGAAAATCTTTTGAGATACATTTTATTTGTGTCGGAGGCATATGATATTCGATTAGTTATCCCATTTATGATATTTAAATTGAATTGAATTTTTGAATTCATTGGTGGGATGATTTGATTGACAGCTATTTTATGGCCAAGTAAAAATTGATTCATATTCCCTCTTTCTTGTGTTATTTTACAACTTAAACAACTTTTAGAATTTATTTGGAAGTTAAATTTTTGGGTTCTTATTGAGGTTTGTAAGATTTATTAGATAGCTTTTTCCACAAAAGAATCACTTCTTGTTGGTGACAATACTCTATGCAAAAAAATTAAAATCAATTAGTAAATATGAAATAATAGATTAAAATAGGAATGATTGCCCAACCAAGTGAAAGAAAAACTTGGAACTTTTAATTTTGAGTGAGATTGTTAGAAAAGTACAGTTTTCTAAGAAGATTTAGGGGAATGCTTGGGCGATTCGAGAAATGTTTCTATTTAAAATTGAATTGCAATTAGTAAATATTTGTTAGAAAATTAATTTTTTTTAATTTTTTAGTCAAAGATTAAAAAATATTTATATTACTCAAGTATAGGACATGATCTTTCTTTTATGTCATATGTTTATAGGGTTTTGTATCTTTGGAGTGGTGTAATGAAAGAACATATAATTATCTTTAATAATTATGTTCAATTAATTGATTTATAATTTTTTGTTGTCTATTTCAATTTAATTTTTTTTGGTGTTTATTTCAATTTAAAAGATCACAGTGTTTGTATGTATATGTTGTACAGCAAAATTCTTCTTACAAGAAGAGATAGGTAGAGTTGAAGACAAGATGAAATCCACATAATAATAATAATAAGAACAGTATGTTTGATTTTAATCAAGCAAAATAAAAAGTACATAATAAAAATTATCAAATACCTTGAGAAATGTAGGTCAATATATAAGAAAGTAGGGGAACAAAACATTACTATGAATATAGAATAACTCATTAGCCAAAATAATGAAAAACCTAAAAGTTTAAAATTTTTATGATATGGTAGAAGGTTACAAGTGAGTTTGTCTAGAGAAAAGTAAAACTTTCTATATAATTGAAGAGCAAGCTTTGGACCCATGAAAAAATCAAAACAGTTGGCTCATTTGAACAAAATGATACATTGCACACTAATCACATTATATGTTGCACTAGACCCGTAGCGGACAAGGACATCGTTTTCAAGTTAGCACCAATGTAGGGTGTATATGTACAAGGGCAAGAACATCATTTTGAATATGACTGAGGATAATAAAGAGAGTATAAAAAGACAATCATTGTTCGCTATAAACAAAATTGATTGTGTGGAATACATAATTGGCTCCAAAAAATGCTACCACTGGCATTACAATATGCGATCTACACCTAATATTTTACGTTTTTCCATGGTTGGATATTCTTGAGGCTATATGTCATCCCATGATGGGCTTAGTAAGTTTCATTTTTTTTGGTAATGCATAAAACAACTAAGGTGAACCCATTTACGTGGTGGTAGGAGTTACTTCCAAGTCTAATAAAATTTTGGGACCTCTTAAACTTGGAAGTATCTTCAATATACATTTGTACATGTGTTGTTTAACTCACCAAATTTATCCCAACGACAATTTTCTTTGCTAAAGGAGAGGTCAGTAGGTCAGACTAGAGATGCAACGGGATCAACATGGACATATATTCTCACAAATGGTGGCACAGTGGCTGGAATAGTTGTCACACATTTGAGTGAATAGTTTGAAACCCTAGTTGTGAACTCAATACTCTTAAGGCCAATTTGAAAGCATATTCAGAGCAAAATAGGCAATAAGAAAGTTACGGAGCACAAGATAAGATGAAATGTGGAACAATCTACTTAGTTCAAATTATCTTTATTGATTCTCCACAACGCAAAGTGATAGGAATAGACAAATAAATGTTCACACATAACACAAATGGTTAAAGAAGCATACAATGGAGAAGATCTTTTGTTACCACTACCACAACATACTTTCAACTAGAGAAGATATTTTTTGTATCTTTTTCAGTCACAGCTGTGATTGTAGTCCTCAGAATATCAAATAGAGGAATTTAAGCTAGATTATTAATGACTTAGTGATAACATCTGTTCTTAACCATGAATATATATAGTACATAAAATATTGAATAAAAAAATATCTTAGCAAAGTTCTATGACTACAAGAAAGAAAGCCATGTAGAACAATGTTCATAGAATTATAGAATTAAACATCCCACAAGTGAAACACTATTGAATGTTCACCCACAACCTCAACGATATTCATCCTTCTAGTCTTTATGAAATCCCACTTTTTTGTAGTTCTCATATACTCAATCTCCACTTTAAAATTAAAACTTTACCCCTTTATTAGAGATATTGGATTGATATAATTAACATATTAGCTGGAACTTTCGTAAATGATATGTACAACATATGTTGGAATATAGATTATTCTCTTTAAATACTCACAAAGATGTCTACATAAAATATTGTCTCATTGAATGCTATAATTGGAGGATGTATCCAAAATGGTAGTTGTGACTAGATTCTCTTTTTTAAAAGAGAAATGCAAGTAAAAATTAAGCTTTATGAATACTTAGATGCTAAGTATTCATTTGAACCATCTTCTACCCCAATGCAATACAAACTTTGCAATAGTTTCTAAGCAATTCTACATTAGGACATATACATTGTCAATAATGTGAACATGTAAAGTATGCAATAAATGCTACCTTGGGATGCATACCTCTTTATTCTAATGTGGTACAATTTATACTATATGTTCTCACAAGAAAGGAAGGATTTGATTATTTATGTGTAATATTATAGACCCAGGAAAATAGCTCGAAAAATTAAAAATTCTAACCCAAATTGAAGAGATGTTCATAACATGAGTAAATCCAAAGTTCAAGTGACCAACAGTCATGATGAACAATACAAATATTGTGGGCAAACAATTAGCTTCCCATAAGACATTAAAATATTAGAATATCTCTCGTGTAGAATTACAAATTTGGATGTCCTAATAGTTGAAGACCATACACATTAACATTATTATGATTTCTATGTAAGTAGAAGTTGCATATGACATTACAATATAAAATTACATATGACCCATTCTATAAGGATGTTTAATATCCACAACTACTTAATCATACAAGTATAGGCGTTTCAAACATGCTTCACCCTTGAAAATTGTTATCAATTGATACTGATAATAACATGAGATGGATATTGTCAAAGAAAAGTTACAAATTAAAGATCCAAATGACCCCCTTATTCATTTGTCAAAGCTTGAATAAATGAATATAATATTGAAGGACTTATCGACATGGATTAACCCATGCTCTTCTTGGATTGTATTGCATTGCCAATACGTACTCACTATCGTCAAGTTAAAATGCATGAATATTAATACACTTAATGAGATTCCATGATAGAAGATTTGAAAACCACCTAAGATTTTTCTATTTTGTATTGCATCTAATAATGAGACATTGCAATCAAGAACTCTCTTCTATGTTTGTTAATAAAAATCTAGATGATCACTCCATCCCAACCACCATTGAAAACCTTTGCATCCACACATAATTTTTTTTTTCTTTTTCCAAAGCTCAATTATCTTAACAATTGATGCATTTCAGATCTTCCTTGTGGGGAATTCAAATGTATTGGAACAAATGTTGCACGGTGAGCTTTTAGATACGATTACCTAGTTAGGATCTACTCTTTTGCATATTTAGTGTTGCAAATACTAAATGCCCAATGTTTCAACAATTATTTTCAATTGGCATTCCATCTATCCTTCAAAGAAACAAATAACACATGTAAAAAATATTAATAATAATTTGCATCTGATTTTCTTGTTTTTGTACCAAATGTTCACAATTTTCTGCAAAGAAGCGATAGAATTTTTTTTTTCTACCTAGACAAACTAATGGTATAGATAAGAATGACAAATGAATTTAAGAATAAATCATGTATGCTACCCAACTATTTATTATGTTAATATGATTATTTATTTTTTCTCTTTTTACATTTCCTTGTATATTATACCAAAAATAATATATGTAGGAAAAAACCATCTTATATAGACATGCACTTTTTGTCTAATTTCCTCTCCTCCTTGATTTTCTTGGTTATAAAATAATTAGGTCAATTCATATAGTTGTGTTTGTTTGGGAAGTTACGATGGAGAGGATTTTGTTCATTTTGTGTTATATAATAACCATTTACATTTGCATAGGTTGGTCGTTTGGGAAATAATGATAGAAAGGCTAGAGGTTTGATAAGCATTCTATTGTAATACATTAAAAGTTAACTAGATTTATATACAATGTTGTGTAAATGTAGATGTTATTTGGATTTCCAATGTCCTATGAGAGCATTGGAAGTTTGAGCATGAGAGTTTTGCTAGCTCATGGGCTATTTTCTCATGGGCGTTAGAATGATTTTTGTGTTTTGTTTCTTTCTGGTTATAAAATAATTATTTATATTGACATAGGTAGGTGTTTATGGTAAAAACGTTATGAGAAGAGGTTTTGAAGAAGTTATATTATAATAGATTTAAAATTAATTATCATATTAGGTTTTTTCTTGGTAATAAGATTGATTTTATTAATGACATTCATAGGTTAAGTGCAACAAGATAAATTAGAAAGTTCTTGGATGAAGCCCATGTGTTGAATCTTGAATCCT
Organism: Cupressus sempervirens; assembly: GCA_028749045.1. Classification (NCBI taxonomy): domain Eukaryota; kingdom Viridiplantae; phylum Streptophyta; class Pinopsida; order Cupressales; family Cupressaceae; genus Cupressus; species Cupressus sempervirens. The sequence goes on along the minus strand of CM053786.1, from coordinate 131,417,440 downwards.
CCATCCAGAGTTGTACCCTCATTGCATACTCAATTACAAAGAGCTTCCATTGTCACTGTAATTATAGAGCAATCATAGAATTACATACAAGCAAAATTATTGTGAGATTTAGAAGACAAAAAGGAGAAGCATTAACACTAAAGTATCAAGTAGGATAGAAAGAGACATAAATGAAGCTTTCCACTGAATCTACTCTATGAAAATTGTAATTAAATTGGTGTCCATTGATTGGTAGAATTTGGCGTCCATTAATTGGTATCATTTTGCCTTTTTTGGTTGATCGTCATCTCACCATTTGACATTGTCAAAATGAAAGGGAATTTTTTACTATTTCATTTTTTTTCACTAAGGCATTTGTTGCCCCTTTCCCCATTTGGAGACCCTTAAAGAGAGAACTCAAAAGCAACCAAATTAAAAATGCTTTTCCCTCTTAAACATTAGAGGATTTACAAGTATACATGAAAGATAATAAAAAACAACATAGAGAAACATCAACACACATAAAACCAACATAGAGCAACAATGGATATGGGAAAGCAAACCCTTGTTTCCCTTAAAGGGCAAGTGGGATGAACCCTCAAGTCCTAGTTCTCAACATTGCATTTATTTTGGCTTATGGCTAGTTTTCTTCCTCATTATTTGCTTCTTCTCTAGTTCTTTACTTGTTTCTCATCATCAACAATCAACCCTACATGTGATTTCATTTGAGGCATGTCCATATTAATGATGTGTTGCATGACTAGTAGCTTGAGTGTGTACTAGACCTTTCTTGCCTCTTTAAACCTTCTCCATCTCAATTTATAATCAAATATCCACATAAATGGAGTGTATTTTGAACTTGGAATTTTTCAATTTCAATTAGCTTCTCACTCAAATTTATTCCAAATTCAAGTGTTAAGGCATCTAAAATCTCTTCTAAACTTAATAGAGCATCCTAAGGGACTAATTAGAGCATCATGAACCTAATAATGTCCTTTTCCTTTGCCAAGTTGTAACACCCATGCCATATTCATGGAGATGTTCATGTTGGTGCGATGTCTATTTTCTAGCTGGTAGAACATTTCACCAAGCAAACAATCTACATCTACCAATCTATGGTAAGTGAACTTGAACATTCTTTCCACCCTAATTCTTTTGCTATGATCATGAAATGAGTTTTGCTACTTTTGACATTGAAGGGTGAAAGTTGATTCGATTTTCGTAGCACCAAAAAACTTAACTTTGTTAAACCTTGCAATTGAAGAGACTTGCTAGTTAGAGGGAACACACTTCAATGTTTTAAGGTGGTGAATAATGACATGCAATAAAAACATGTCACATCTAACATAGTGCTTAAGGGGAATGACAACCTCTTATCGCCTTCATTTACATGATGCATTTATGAGTTGGGAAATGTGGCAAGAAGAGGGAAAGAGAGAATAATTGTTCTGGTTAGGTAAAAATAGGTTTAGAAAGGACCCAAAATGTTGTACATAAAATCTAAAGATATGACAATATAAGGCCCAAATATAGTAGTGTGTGTCACCAAACAAAGATAGGGAAAAACTAACAAATTCCCACCACAATGGACATCAATCCTCAACAAGGGAACTCAAGATTTAGATTTAGATTTAGAACCTCCCTTGTAAGATCGCAAAGTCTTATCTAGAGGAGGGATGGAGTACTTAGATTTCTTTCCTTTTACCGTTGTCCATCCATCCTCTAGCTTAACCACATCGTTTTGCCAATCCCTTGAAGAAATGAAGGAATCCACATTGCAGACTGGAGAAGAAGTATCATCCAACAAAATAGTCTCCCTAGGAGAGGCCAATTTGGGTGAACCCAAATCCAAAACATTTTGTACTACAAGTCCAGAGACAACAGATTGAAAAAGGGTCAACATTCAGGACAATAGGATCAACAGTCTAGGAAGCAAGAGCCTCCTCCAAAACAGGCTGATCCAAAACATCAGGAGTAGTATCCCCTGAACCATCAGAAGCAAGAAACTCCTCAACAACTTTCCCTCGAACAAAAGAAGGTTTAGTAACAGTGTAATGCTTATTAGAAACACCCACTCACTAGGTCGGTGCTTGCTTTGATCTTGCCTTGTTAGAAGAACATTGAGTTGCCACATGGCCAGTCATATGACATTTCCTGCATCGGAAGGGGAGACCTTCATAATCCAAAACTTGAGTTTAGATACCCCGTGGGGAACCCAGGAAAATCTTCTCAGGGAGGCCCTTAGAGACATCCATCTCAACTAGGATGTGTGCAAATGTCGAATGAAGAACATCAGAGGTCGCTGAATCCACAATCTGCCCAAGAGCCCACCCAACAGATTCCAAAATAGAATCCAACCAAAGATGCATGGGAAGATTTGAAAGCCTAACCCAAATAGGGATCTTATTGAAAGAGAGAATAATTGTTAATTTTTTCCTCCTAACTAGTATCAAAACAATTCTTTATAACAATTTTAGAATTGTGGAGATTTAAAGCCCAATTTGACATCATGTCTGCTTCTTTATTCCTTTATCTTTTAAAGTGTGTATCTTATAATTCTCTAGGGGAGATAACTCATCCTTGATTTTGAAGATGTATTTTTCAAGACATTGATAATGATAATGAAATTTGATAATAATTAATGAATCATCTTTAACATGCAATTTGTTGCACCTAGTTTTTTTGATGCTCTAATTGCCAAAAGAATTACTTTAGCTTCAGTCACATTGTTTGTTCTATCTTGAAGATGCTTGCCACCACATGGAACAAGGTCTCCCTTTGCATCTTTGACTCCGAATCCTGCACTAGAAGGGTCACGATTCCCTTTAGAGGCACCAACAAAGTTTCATTTTTACCACCCTTCTTGGGGCCTTTCCCATTGGGCCAACTTCGAAGCTGAGGGGAGAAGGATGAACCCTAGAACACCTATATACGGGTTTGAACTCCATACCAGGGCATACCTATTGGATTAGTTTGTTCCCTCAGGTGCAAACAATTGACATAGAAGCTACTATTCTTGTTGCTTCTTGAATATTGTCAATTTATAAGAATCACTTGCAGATGTAATACCACCGCCTTTCTGTGGAATGTATGTTCCAAGTGTAATGATCTTTTGGATTTATACATGGATAATGCAAGAAGAGACATATCCCTTTAAGGGACATGTCTATTCATTTATTTATTATTCAAGAATAATAAATAAATGACACACACACACACACACACACATTATTTGTCTAATGATTATTAAGGAACTTAATCTACCATGCAAGTAATCTTCTATTGTGATTTTCTTAGATATCATAAGATGTCCATCACAATAGAAGGCCATGGTTTGTTTAAGGAACTTAATCCACCATGTAAGTTTACAATCTATTATGATCTATTTCAAACATCATAAAATGTCTACCATAATAGAAGGCCATGGTTTGTTTAAGAAACTTAATCCACCATGCAAGTTTACCATCTATTATGATCTCAGACATTGTAATGTGTCTATCATAATAGAAGGTTAAGTTTTTGAAAGATTGCCACCTTTCAATAACTTCTACAAATACAAGTGTTAATCATTTGGAAGTCGTCACTTTCTCATGATGTACACACGAGTTATGAATTACAATCCTCTTGACTACTAAATTTTATTGATCACTGGAGAATTCATCTGAACATGGTCTATTCCCTATGAATCAATACGACCGAGATCACTAAAGTTGAATGAAACACATCTTCTATCTGCTCCCTCTTTTTAAAGGAATGAAATGTCAAGTTTCCTTTGAATCTCAATCTCCCTCTTCTCGTGATTCAGAGAAAAAGATCAAGGCACATAAGTCTTATAGAAAATAAAAATTTAAATAGAGACTAAAATTAATATTCATATAATCTTCCTATTCTAAAATAATATTTAATATATATTCAATCACATATAGTTCATAATATCCCATAAATGTCAAACATGTTATAAGAGATTTTAAGAAAATAAATAAGCATTATTAATAAAACAATACTTAAGTAATCATTAATTAAATTGAATACAATATACATATGCTATACCATTCATCGATTAAATTAAATGATAAACAATCAAATTCTAACTATAATGCATCATATTTATGTACCTCTGCAGGGACAGCAATTTTTTTCTTACCGCATGCCTATCTCCCTCTGTTATTTGCACGTGGCTTGTTTGCAATCTTCTCCACTATTCTCCTACATGTATTGGGTTGCTCTATTAATGGGTTTATAAATCTATATGCAATTCGAAGACCAATTATTAAAATACTCTCCTTTCTTCCTTTGTCCTCTGTTTGTCGCTGATGATAATTTAGGATTTTAGGATTTTGACAAAAGTACTTCTTTCAATCATTTTGATTGAGCATTTGCCAATATTGATTTTTCTTTATATAGGTCCGTAGCTGTTTAATTGGACATAGAATAATAACCCACCTTCGACGATAGCAAATTGAGGATGTAATAAGTGATATACTACTATCCCCATTATGCACACTACTGCAGTATTTGTTTCCCTTACTGATCCTCAATGTTAATGCATTGGATTCATAATGACAAATTATTTAATTTTCCATCACACCCCTATTTTCTCCTACTTTCTTTCAATTATAATGTCTTTGCTGGCAATGCATTTCATTACATGGTTGGTACAACCGTGTTCTTCTTTTCCCAATATCTTTTCTTCCCTTCAAATTAGAGCCAACTAAATAACAGATCCCTAAATCGAAAAGCCAAGTTCCATACCATATCTTTGCCAGGTTTGCAAACTAGCCATACAAATTCAGAGGCCAACCTCTAAATTTATTAGGAAACTTGTTGTTATGATTGCTTTCTCCACCAACTTTAGCTAACATGAATGATGAGAAGTAGTTGATCTTCCTACAATTCGCTCAGAGCCGAAAACTATATTGAGAGCAATTTGACCAAAAATGTGTGGTGTGTAAAATGAGTTGTGATTTATACAACTAGCACTTGTTACGATAAGAGGTGCAAGAAGTACGTCAATAGTTTTTTTAAGAAAAGATAAATTTAAAGAAGATCAACTATAGTAGGGATTATTTGATATTAGGATTGAAGAAGGTTAAATTGTTGATTACATTTATAGAAACCACAAGAGTAAATGCATAGATATAGGAATCCATGTAGGGTTTAAAGTAAATGACAAATGAATGGCTCATATAAAGTCCAAATACTGCCATGAGTGCAACATATCAAACCATGCCATGACTTTCTTCCATAGATCAAAGGATGATAATTCTCATGACTTTACAAATGGAAAATGAAGTGCATACTTCATAGTTTCTAATTTAGAGCGTCTTTAACAAAAATATGTAGTCTAGTATTATGCATTTTCATGTCTATTTATCCTCTTCTCTGTCTTTTCTCAATTTCTCTACAATTTTCCCACAACTTCTCATCACTCTAGCAATAGTTGTTTAGTTTAAGAATTAGATTAATATTTAATTTACAAATAACAACAATAAGAAAAATAAAGACAATCAAAATATAGAAGTGATACAGTCAATTATGTGTTTCACTCTTAAAAGAATTTATATTACAAATGTTTATGTGTTTTACCACTAAAGATTACATCCACACAAAGCAAGGAAATATCTTACATTCAATTATAAGAAGCCAAACCGTATCACTAAGTTTCTCTCCATCTCTAAGCTTCTTTAAAATTGACTTAACATAATTTCCACTGAGAAATACTCTCTCTCGCTGATGATGATGATGATGATGTTTTAGGTGTTAAAAACTATATTGAGACTTAAATTTACCTAAAAATAAAAAATGATTATATTATTCGGAAATCTAAATAGAGATCAAATCCAACAATGATATATTTATCATTGTTAACATCCAAGCAATGGGCTCTCCTTTACTTCCCTTCAAATGTCTTAAGATGCCTTTCTAACGTGAGGACATGTAAAATCATCCAATATTTTGTATGTTTGAGAACTTAAATTTGAGGTGGAAGAAATGCACGCCTTTTCAGATATCAAAGCTTCTATCTATTAATTGAAACTCGTGAGTTGTCTCCATGATCCAAAAGCCTTGCCAATTGGAACTCATGCGTTGTCATATATGATCCAAACAGGGATTTTTTAGTGGCGATTAGTCGCCAGTTGGCAAATATGTCCCGATCGGGCTATAGAAATTGGCAAAAAAAATACCGTATACTAGTTGACTGGTTCGCCCAGATTTTATAAAATACTCATATAGTGGTTGGAATGTTTGCCACTATTATTACGTAATTTTAGTTTGGTAGTTGGGTTCTTTGCCCATATTTCTCTTTAATGTTTACTCTTATTCGCCACGAAATTAATTGAGTGTCTCTTTCGACGATCATCATTTGCCAAATTTCCATTTTCCTATGTGAAATTTTTATTTGTCCTAGGACCCAATTCGCCATGCATCACGCACAATGGGGTCCCAAATTCCTGTCCGATTCGCCCACTCGATTACTTGAAATTATGCGGGCTTCGCCAAATATTAGTTCTTATCATATGTAACGGTCGGCCCATTCGCCAAAATGAAAACGATTTATTTGTAGTTGTCTATTTAAGACATGAGTTTCATTATTGAAACATGTCGAAAGAAGGAGCCTTCTTCATAGTATTGCGATCAGTAGAGAACCAGAACGATTACAACTACGAGTCCATAGTATTTTATTGCAGCCTTAATTTGATGGAGATGTCATAGTCAAATTTAAATAGGAAGAGGAGTAGGAATAATGAAGGTGGAGATGTCCAAGAGAGGCCAACGAAATGCAAAAATATATCTTCATACTTTGGCAGGGGTAGATGCAACAGTGTTGGTCAAAGTAAGGAAGGTACATCATCAGAGGAGCCTGTACAATCTCAACCTACACAGGAGTCCATTCAACAAATTGGGGAGCCTAATAAATCTGGTGACAGAGTTGCAGAACCTGATATCTCTAATGAAGATGACCTTGAAGAAGAATATCCAATAAATAACCAGTACTAGGATGAATAAATTGACTTTGGTGATGATGATGGTGCAATTAACAGTAACAGTGACACTAAAGGGAGAGAAAAATCAAAAGAAAAAACTGATCGTCAGTGGGAGATGGCCAGGAGATTTAAATTTGATTGGGCAGCAAAGTATCCATTCATTGAGCCCATGGACAATCTAATTGTAGGTGAGCCACTAGTAGAATGCAGATGTGCAATTTTTAGTTGGAAGTATAAAAAGGAAAAGTGGTTGCAGCTTAAACTAGACACCATAGAGAAACATGTTGGTAAGATTTACGAAACCTCAATTGTAGATGGTAAGGAAATAAAAGTGGCAAGATATAAAACAAAGGAGCAATGTCAACATAAAAGGAATGCTAAAGAATATTATATGTTTCAAAAATTTCAGATGAAGCTTGGTGAAGGTCAAGGTTCTATTAATGCTATTTTTGCAAAAGCAAGTGAAGTAGAAGAACGTGGAAAAGCTGTTCAATTAAGTAATGTTTTCTATATTTTGAGCAGAGGGTGTCCAATGACAGACTATCCAGAAATGAGTGATTTTTTACACTTTCTGAAAGTTCCTAACTATCCTATCAGTCATTGGTCGATAAACAGTGGATGAGAATGGGCAAGTTGTATTGCGCCGGTTGAAATAGAGGATGTACAAAGAAAAATAAAAGAGTCAACCTTTATTGCATTTTCCTTAGACGAAGTTATGGAAATAGATAATACGTCATGGGTATGCATGCATGTTTATACTGTACAGAATAATGTCCGCCAACCACATCTACTATCTATTGCTAAATTGAGAGACAATGCGAAAATAGAAACTTTATTTCAGTTAGTAAAGAGCAATTTAATTGAATATGGAACTATGGATGAATTGACAATAGCGAAGAAGTTGGTCTATGTTGGAGCGGATGGAGCTTCAGTAATGCAAGGTTAAAGGAATGGTCTTTGCACAAAGATGCAGGCTTCTTGTTCACCATATGTTGTTTCCATTCACTGTATGGCCCATAGGATGAATCTTGCTTTTAGAGTTGTGAAGAAGTTTCCTTCAGTAAACAAGGTTGAAGATTTATTAAGAGATTTGTATGCATATTTTTGTCGAAGTCCCAAGCGTTTTAGGAAATTTCAACACTTTGTTGATGGAATTACTGATGGAAACAGGCTTCTAAAAGATGTTGATACCAAATGGATCTCTTTGGATGGACCAGCGCATCGAGTATTTTTTGAATATCAATCTTTGATTGGATTGATGTACGAAAATCGAGACAATGCAGAAAATCAGAGATGTGGCAACTTGCTTCGAAGGTTAAGCAATATAGAGACACTTTTGACTTTGGCATCTCTTCTTCCCATGCTAGAAGAAATGAGGTTAATTATGAAAAAAGCCCAACAAAGAGCCATGTATATTGCAGAATATACTCAGTTGCGTAAAATGTCATGCCAAGCCCTCGATAATCTCTATCGTACTGACCTAAATTTATCCGATGATAGATTTAATCACTGGTAGAAACTAACAGATTTGGACGATCCTGATAATTATTTAAAGATCGTTGAAAATGGACATTTATGTGTTTGTGTAAGGGGATTTCCGATACCAATGTACTATAGTGCCCCAAAGAAGTGAGCTACAAGAGTTACAAGGGAAGAGTTTACTAAGATCGTCGAGTCTATAGCATCTACTACAAGGGACATAGCCTATAGAGTTTCCTTTGAAATAATATCACGATTCCCATATGATCAACTACTTGAGGCCATGTCAATTGTGTTTCCTCAATATTAGTCCTTCAACAATAAGGAAGATTATCGTAGAAGGCTATTGATTTTGATAAAGGAATTTTGCAAATCTATAGAATTCAATGGAGTGACTATCAATGGAATATTAGATCAGGGTCTTCTTAGACAACAATCAGGCACCTTTGCAAAGACCATGAAGCATCAATATCAATTAATGCGTAACCCACATGAAGAGGGCTTGACAACAAAGCTTTGGACAGAACTAAAATAGAGCACATTGTTGCGTGAAGAAATTTCAGAGTACTTCAAGCTTGTTGATCTATGTCAAACCATGATATTGGGTTCAATGGAGGATGAGAGAGTTTTCAGTGCTTTGGGCTTCCTAAAATCAAAGCTAAGAAATAAACTAGACAAGAATTTGGAATCATGCTTGAGGGTATACACATCTAGGTATAATGTCAATACTTTTCCTTTTCAAAAAGCAATGGAAATCTGGAAGAAAAGATGCAAAAGAAGAAGGGTGCGATTGGGCAACACCATTAACCAATTTCCTACATCAACTCCAAGTGGGACAACTATAGTTGGTAGTGGCACTGGCCATGGGATTGGGAGTCATAGAAGCGAAGGTTAGAGTGAACTTGAAGTTGAAGAAGACACAAACGAAAATGAAGAGAACAATGAAGCAACTAGACTACTAGAATTGGATGATGACGACGACATAGAGATGAATTGGAAAATTTAAGAAATTTCTGCTAAATTAGCAGTGGCAACCAATAGGTATTTTTTGAACTTATTAACTACTATATGATATTCTATCATTCAATGTTCATTTTAGAAAAGCAAGAAATTAGAATGTATTATGTTTCATCATTAAAATTTGAGAACAAAGAGTATTATTACTGTAGAGTGTAGTTTATATCATGTCATCAATGATCATTCATATTTGAATTTGAAATTCCTGAATGAAATTTTGTTTTCTATTTTATTCATTTATTCAACATACATTGAATTGGAAAACATGAAAATTAGATAGAATCATAGATTTAATTCCACAATTAATAATTATTAATGGTTTTCATTTGCAATATTCAGCTAATATGGTACAATTCTTGTAAGCCAATGACCATGAATTCCCTTTTATAGAGACAAGGGAGCAACAAAAGCTTTAGGTCAATTTGCCTAATGTGAAGTCTCAAAATCTAAATCAGTAAGACATCTACAAGTCTACAACATCTCTACAACTTTAGTTGTACATTTCTGCATTTGATAGACTAGTTTAGTAAATTAGTAATTTTAGCATAGGCAATAGCATCTGCAAGACTGCAACATTGATCCTGTTCAAAAAACAAAGTTCAAACTTGTTACTTTAAACTCAATTCTAGAGTCTAGACTATAGTATGTAGGATAATACGAAAGATATTCATATATAGTAAAGATATAGAGATGATTGAAATTGAAAGTACTTTCACATACAAACTATAAGTTTTTGTAGTATGCTCCATTCTTCTTTGGTTGGAAGGGAAATTTTTTTGATGTTATGGTAAATGACCTGCATTCTCGTCAACATTCCATACTTGGAAGAGTGAGTTCCAAGCAATGTTCTTTCCACTAGTGCATGCAAATTTTTGAATGTTTTGATGCACTTTGCAATGCCTTCATGAGTTTTGTCCTGAGGAAGTTTGCCTAAATCAGAGGTTATTTGGTCTTCCAACTTTTGTTTGTAAACTTCTCTTCCAACGAAACTCATTGTTGAGAAATCAGGTCTAGGACTTGGTAAACCAAGAGATATCAATTTTGCTATTTTATTGTTCATCTTGGCAAGCTTTGGCCCAAATAAAGCAAGAACTTCTTTTTCTTCTGTTAGTTTTTAACATTTATGAAATACAGAGGTCGCCTTTATTATTGAACCAATGTGGTCCTGAATTCCCTTGCTTGCCAAATGCATGTCAGTAGTGCTGTTGATTTCTTCCATAATCTGCTTCACAGTTTTCTGTCTCTGACCAAAACTTTTTTTCTCCTCAAGTTGCTCTTTCAGCTTCCCAAAAACATCTGTAAGAGCTTCGTAGAGTTCTAACCAATCACACAACCTATCAATAGAAGTCTTTATCTGCCCCTAGAAGTAATTTTTTATTTGCTTTAGTATATTATTTACATGGTCATTCAAGCCATTTTCATATTTTTTAATAGTATCATTTGCCTTCTTTAGGTCTTCTTTCATTTATGAGTACTGGTGTTCACTATGTTTTCTTATTTGCTCTGCTTTATTTTTCTACCCTTTTACTTTCTCTTCCCACTCTTTTGTTTTTACTCTCTCATTTTCCAATCCTTTATTTAACTTATTGTTTACATTTGCAGCATTCCCCAAGTTTCTATATAACTTTGTTGAAGAGTCTTTTTCATCCTGGAGTTTTTTTCCCATTTTTTCCAAATTTTCCCTTAGAGTTTTCAGTTCTACGTCCATTTGTTCTTGCTGTTCAGTTGCTTCTTTAGAGCTAGAGGATGAATTTTTTATCCTTTTCTCTAATTCTTTGCACCTATTTACTACTGCTTTCTCACTTGCCTTTACATTTGCCAAGTCCGCCTTTAACTTATCTATTGTGCCCTCAAGCTTTCCTTTCTCTCTCTCCAACTTCATCACTAAACTGTAGACCACTTGGTTGGTCATTTTGGACACATTTATCTTGTCCACATTTTAAATTTTGGATAAATCCATTTGGAGGGTGCTAACTTGAAATTCAGATGGATCTAATTGACTCTCTGGTGGATTGTTATCTCTAGCTGGGGGCATAACAACCATGGATTCCATCATATCTTTATCTGAGTCATATGTGAGAAATAACCTGTTCGTTGCAGGTTTTGCATCACGAGTTGTAGCAATTGCTTCCATCTTCATTGTCTTACTATTTTGTCTATTCTTGTTTTTTGATTTTTCATAGTTAGTTACAAATTCATTGTAACGAAAATTAGGATTTTGTGAGACAATTGAATGTTTGAATGGTGAAATAGCAGTAGCACTTGCTTTGATGTACGAGCTTCCACCAATACCATGAGGATAACCAACACCTAGACCCATTAGTGGGGTTTGTGGATTGTTCTGAGGGTTTTGTCCTGAAGGATGGGCAATTGTTGGACTCATAGTCACTATTGGCATTGTTGTACTAGTAGTACTACTAATACTTGTCATAACCTTCTGCTTCTTTACACTTTCTTGATCTCTAGGACCAAATTTTTTTTGCATCTATATACAATGTCCTTTTTGGACCACTAGTCGTAGTTGTACCCATGATATCTACAGTTGTGGGAGTGACAGTTGATTCAGATTGAATCTGAGTGCTTGGAAGTGGAACTGTAAATGAAGCAGGAACAAATTTAATTAATTGAGATGAATCCAATGTGGATGGAATTGACTGAGTTGATGATTGATCTCCATGCCCAAGGCCTAGTTTATGACCATGTTTTGGTGCTATAGCTGGTGGTTGAGATGGTAACCAAACCCCTTCTCCACTGGGACCCAGACCACTAGAATCTTGGTAGCCCATTTTTTCTACAATTTCTGCCCCTTTGCTATATAGAAGTTTGGTGGATGCATCAACTCCTCTCTGAATTTGTGTATTGGATGAGGGATTCAAAGAATCTTGGTCATCGTAATCATCATCAGTATCACTGTGATGTGCTTAAGGTGGATGCTCCTTATTCCACAATTTGTCAAATATTGTATCCTCTTCAACTTCATCACGATCTAAAGAGGTCTTTGACTCACCGAGATTCTTCCTCATTTCCCAAAATTGAGAAATTTTGCTTCGACTCCATCCAACATCTATACAATCATTCATTAGCTCTTTTGGAATAGGTTTTGTAGATGGTTTATCAACTTTCTTGTAGAAATTGGATGATGTCATGCCCTGCACTTTTCATTTCTGTTTGTGCAATGTCATTATTTGTGATGACAATTCTTGTATTGACATATTATTTTCGGCAGCATATTTCTCCATCTTTTTTTTGACCTCCTCCCAGGAGTCCATGTTTTTAAATTTTTCAATCAAAGGCATACTTTCATGTTGATATTTGCTTGCAGAAGTCCCAATGCCCTTAAGCCTTGCTCCAATTATGTTCAGTGGATCATACTGCCAGTAATTGTCAACATCAAATCGAAAAATTGAAAAAAAGGCTTCTGCCACTTTGAATCCTCTTCTCTCAAATGCGAACCCTCCAAAGGAGAATGGCAAGGAGGGAAATATCATTTTCTTTTGCTAACCATGAAAGAGTACATCTGTGCTCTCCATTTTTCGTACATATTCCAATGCAAAGACCCTCTCTGTTACATGTATTGGAAGTTTGTAGGGTTCTAACCATGAATCGTAAAACCTTAACACGGTGTACTCTTCCATTAAGTACCAGTCAGCCAATTGTAGTTCACTTTCGAGTTGAATGCAATTTCTACAAGTAACAAGCAATCTAGGCATTGGAGTGCTTGTAATTTTATGGTACATTGGTGCCAAAAAGAAGTCTACAAAATTGTTGTAGTTCCTTCTGTTATCAATCATCCTTATCTAAGGTGTCCACACATATATTGGATTTTGGTCTTGAGTCTGACTGCAAATCTTGTTTGCCTCAAATAATGCACGATGCTTTGCTAGGAGAAGATAGCACAAGTAGGTTGTGAATCTAAATGTCTTCTCTGAACCTCTTTGAATCATTAGTAATTGATCTTGCATGCAAGGAACAATGTGCTCAATAAAATGATATCTTACTGGTTCTTTTTAAAAATGAATATGATAAAGCATTTCAAGAATTTTGGCATCCACTTGTTTGTTACTATCCAATCCCAAACAAAATGCGAGCAAGGAAATACTATCCTGTGCCCATGGCACAAAAAATTCAAAATCATAAGGAGGCATGTGATTTGGACTCAGCCTACAACCGCTTGTTATTCCTCTAATATAAGAATCTCTCTGTTCTGCATCTAATTTTTCATAATCATCTGCCAGCTTTCCCAGGTCAATATGTACGTTTGACTATTGTTGTTGAAACCCTAGGTTCAACAGACTAGCAAATTTACTCTCAGTTATGGACAAAATTTCCTCCTGAGTAATTTTATTCACAATTGCTTTTCTATTTTCATCATAATTTTTGGCACAAAGCATAACAATTTTTGGGCAAGGGAATACTTGAGGTAACACCATGTGTGCTGGCCCATCTAGCCACGGTGCAATTTTATTTGTAGTTGCATTTACACTAGGGTTAAATGAACAAAATTTTGAAGCCTTGTTTGGATCTTTCCACTTGTTTTCAAGTGCCAATCTTATCTCCATTATACCCTTATTTCCATGAATAGCAAGATCATGTATATCATGGAATAAATCACTAAAACCTGGTGTTTTAAACATATTGTGGAATTCTGTTATTTTTCCCATGTTATTCTTGGTATTTGTTTTGCCCATCGTGGTAAATATGTAAACACAACTACAAGCCTACAGGGGTGATTCAAAATTAAAACCTTACAGACTAAATTTTTATATATAATATAAACAGTAAAGTTGTAAAATTTAAAATGCGAGACGCAAATTTTCAGGATTTTAGTAGTTACACTTACTTGTTCATGTTCACATTGCCCTTAGTTTCGATTTTTGTAGAGAGCTGAGAGACTGTAGTTTGTTGCTTTCCTCGGACCACAATCCTCAACCTAGAAATTAAGAATCTGTAACTTTGTTGCCCTGTAACTTTGTAAATTGTAATTTGTAACCCCTTTCTAATTTCTAAATCTGCAGACAATGTATAACTGCAAAATTAAAGAAACTTAGCATGCCAAAATTGTACAATCTATACTCTATAGTCTATAGTCGTCACTTGTCACATAGTACACTTTCAGTTTAAATGTGAGTGGAATCGTGGACCACTAGTGTTACCTAACCCGTCATAATGTATTAATGTCATTCATAATGTTACTGTTAACTGCAAGTGGAATGTGATTATGTCAATGTGTTAACTGAGTAGTGACACGTGTCATGATTCTGAGACACGTTTGAAATGATAGTGTTTCTTTTTCCTGTCATCTCATAACTCAACTTTGGTCGTTGATCTATAAACATCCAACGACACTGATGAATGGTGTGGTGGCCTCGTGGGTCGTGGGTCCCACTCCCATTAACTAAGCTAGTCAGGTATTAGGATGACTCACATCACGAGTCAGACGTGTCAGTGTCACGTCATCACCAAATTGAAACTACATTTTTATTTGTTGGTTGACCGAGGAGTTTAGTGACACATGTCATGTTTTCGGGACACGTTTGAAATGACAGGGTTTCTTTTATCCTTTCATCCCAAAACTCAACTTCGGTCGTTGATCTATAAACATCCAACAACACTGGTGAATGGTGTGGTGGCCTCGTGGGTCGTAGGTCCCACTCCCATTAACTAAGCTAGTTAGGTATTAGGATGACTCACATCATGAGTCAGACGTGTCAGTGTCACCTCATCACCAAATTGAAATGACATTGTTATTTGTTTGTTGACTGAGGAGTTTAGTGACACATGTCATGATTTTGGGACGTGTTTGAAATGACAAGGTTTCTTTTTCCTTTCATCCCGAAACTCAACTTTGATCGTTGATCTATAAACATCCAATGACACCAGTGAATGGTGTGGTGGCCCCGTGGGTTGTGGGTCCCACTCCCATTAAATTATGAGTATAGTTAGTATATTATTAAATTATATAATTGCAATGATGTATATTAATTAAAATAGTAAAAGAATATATAAATAAACATTATAGTATCATGCTAAATTAAAATTAGATGACATCCTAAAGAACATTTATCATACCAAAGATATTTATCAACTAATTATACATGAGATATAGATAAAATTGTATAATTTTAAAAAAAAAGAGTTAAATTGATTAATTTCAATTATTAAATTGTTTGATATATCTTGTTCAAGTGATAAATTTATCCAATTGCAGAAGTTGGACAATATTCTTAAGGTTAAATATAATGCATTAAAAAAAAACATAAATTAATTTTAAAATAACATTTATGCTTTAAAAAAACCAAACACACTTATAATAAATAAAGTTGATAATAGACCAAGCTAAATAATTTGAACTTTATTAAAATTGATACAAAATTAATATTATGTATTTTAAAGTATAAATTAAAAATATCAATATAGTAAAAATTATATATGTTAAATAAATGTATAATCTAATAAAATTATATATATAAATAAAAAATCAAAGAAAATTTATTAAAAGCATTGGTTTAGATATGTAAAAATAAAAATAATTAAATTCTAATTTAAACTTATATACAAATTAAAATAAAAATAAAAATGAAATTAAACTATATAAAAAATAATTTTTGAAAATTGGCAATTTAAAAGAGTTAAAATGTCTATATTTGATTAAAATATCTATATTTGAATAACATTTACAAATTACAAAGATAAACATCAATTAAAACTATTTGTCTTTAAAAAAAAAAGTTTATCCACTTGTCCCAAATGTGGAAAAGATAAAATTGAAATTAATGCATTCATTAATAGAAATGTTAGAAAAATGATTATTTAAAAAAAAAGTTTATCCACTTGTCACAAGAAAATATAAGGTTGCAATTAATGCTTGCATTAATAGAGGTGTTGAAAAAAATAGTTGTATTTTTTATGAAGAAAATTGAATTTTTTCATTGCCTTTTTCATCATGAACCAATAAAGTTTTAAAAAAATTGTATTTTTCAATTTCAAAAAAATGCAAATTAATAAACCTTTTGCAGACATTGGTATATCAATGAAATTTTTAGATTATAAAACTAATATGGAACTAGGTGATTCCATTAGTTTCCTGCCAAAGGTAGGAACTAATAATATTCTATATTCACATAGGCTTTTATAAACAATTCAATAGAAAATTCAAAAATGCAAAATATTGCAATGTTGCATAAGTAAGCATAAGAAGTTAAAACAATGAAATAAAATTTTATATGGAACTGAAACTCCAGAAATTTCATTGATATTTCTTGAAATTTACAAATTTACAAAATCAGGGGAAAACCCTAGACTCTAGAATTACTGTACTAGTCGTCATAGAAACCATCGAAGTTGACCATGGTTTCAAATTCTTGTAGCCAGTTGTTGCCATCTTCCACTTCATCTAGGAAAAACCATTTTCGAAGAAAATTCAACCCAATTCTTGCGCATTTCCTATGGTGCTGCAACTGCCCAATAGTCAAGCCCAGTAAAAATGGTTGCAGGACCACATTCTAGCCAGGTTCCAGAAGCTTGTGGACTTCACCTGCCTAAGGGATCCCCACTCCTAAAATTGCATGAGCGACAATTTCAATGTCATCGCCCAAATATACTACTTTAAAAATATTCCTCAGGAGCAACACAATTTTGGCCCTTGCTTCTCTGAGGTCAAGCAGGGAGGCTAGAAATTGTGACATAATGTCACTGTTGACACGATACCGATTTCGATTCTTCAAAAACTCACGCCCCAGAACCATTTTGATAGAAACAATAACAAACTTCACACCAGAGCATGGAACAACCTCATTGCAAATTGACAAGAGGTTTTCCTCAGGAATGTGACCTAGAAAGGCCTTCTGCTCCTCTTCCAAAGTGCATCTCAGGCGAATAGGGTTGTCCATCTTTACTGCAAAGTTCAAACTCTAAGTTCTAGCAGACTAACACCAAACAAACCAAACCTATCGACTACAAAAAATGAGATGAGCAATGATGAAAGAAGTAGCTCAATCACCTATAAATAAGCTTGGTGGGCAGGGTGCCAGGGATTATTTGTTTGTTTCCATTCGACTGCCAATTCAATTACATTAAATTAGCAAATATTCTCAAATCTTGAACATAATTGCAAGTACGTGCTGAAAAGGCCAATTGTAATTAAACACTAATACCGTCCATTGTCCTGTAATGCATGTGAAGCCATTTAACCGATGGAAAAGGCCAATTGTAAATTTGTAATTAAGACTAATAGTACTACTGCTAGTGGACTATGACATGTCCTGTAATGCATGCGAAGCCACTTAGTCGATGGAAAAGGCCAATTGTAAATTTTAATTAACAGTGACAAGACATCAATATATTATCTCCTGCAACTTAAGTGATACACCCTGGACAGAAATGTGTCACCATTTCGGACACTTGAACATGGTTGAGACTTCATTCCAGACGTTTGGTAGCGTACTAGCGAGAGAATGTTTCTATCATTGACATGACATTTAATTCTTTTCGGGTGCACTGTACTCCGCATACAAATTACCTTGATACGTGTCAACATTCCGGTGACTACCTCGAAAATTCTTCTTCCTTCAAGAAATGTTGGCCGAAATTAACCTCAGCCATTGATCTTGGATCATCAGACGTTCTGAGTTCTCAAATAATACATTTAACATAGTTACAGTGGTAGTGGCAAAGATTATGCTTCCATAATGTACGGTCAAACAACCACGTCTTTAAACCATCACTTGCCAGTTGCCAATAATTTATGTAAGTTGGTATGTTAGGTTAGGCTACTTATTTCTCATATTTTGAAAATAGCCATACCAACTATAACTTTCTGAAAACCATTCGCCATAACAAATAAATTAATTCAATTATTTGGCAAATAATTTCGCCACCTTTTTATAAAAAAGGTATCGGTTATTAAAATATTCGCCAACCAATGTCCATATTTCAAAACATAATTCGCCATCAATATTAATAGTTTTATTAAAAACAAAAATTATAATCACCATTATTTTATAAAAATTGTCAAAACTATTAAAAAAATCGCCACCAAATATCCATCCATTGACGCATAATTCACCAACACTATTAATTTTTTTTTCACCCAAATGACATGTGATTCACCACAATTTTATAATTTTTGGGAGTGGGGTGGGGGGGGTTCCTTAAAGTTATCCTTGATCCAAATGCCTCTACTCTTTGACACGTTTCAAACAACCTAAACGTGACACAAAATTTTAGACAAAAAGCATTATTTGGGCCCAACTTTATTCTATATTATGTGTATGAATTTAGAGAAAGGATATGTGCATCCATCCAAGCATAATAGATAGAGGTGCTTTTCAGACACGAGTTTTTGAGATGTAGCTACAACTGCCCTTCTAGACATGAACCCAAAATGTGGAAGCATAAACAAGTAATGTGAATGGTTTAACATGATGGTTGAAAGAAATGTGGTTTGCAATGACCTTCGGATATGCACAATTTGGATTTGGATTAGTTAGAAAAGTTATTGAAAGCTTAAAGAAAAATGTGACCACAAGATGTAAATCAAACTTTTCTAGCATCCTTATTGCCTATGCCAAAATAAGCTTTGATTTTCTCCACCATTGCTGCTAAAACAAAATGTGCAAAAAAATCTATCTATTTGTTTATTTATTGTTTTTTGTATTTTCTAGTGTTGAGTTGGAAGAAATGGATGTTTTCTTAGAAATTTTGTTCGTGCATGTTATTCACTTGGTTTTAATTTTTATGTTCACTATTTTAGTTCCAATTACTGAAATCACATTGTGCATCCATTGATTTGGAAATAATAGTTTTCTTTTCCAATATTAGTTTACTGTAATGAATGATAGCAAGATTTCATGTATTTTGTTTCTAGATATTGCTCATTAACAGTATATTTCAAGTTTGGGGTTTTATTCACATTAGTGGCTTGTATCTATTTATTTACAATGAATTTTCTTTTTCTTATGCATTGATTCTTAAGGAACTATAATTGTCATATGTCTATATTATAATTCCCCCAAACTGCAGACTGAAAATGGGTCCTCCACAAAATTTGACAGCCACTCCAGGTCTTCCAGGAGTCCATTTGTTCAAAATAGTGGAAAAAAAAATTAGTAAACATATACTGAATCAAAGAACTTGAAATTTAAGGAAATAAGTAAATGAATGGAAATAAATGAATTTAGAAGCAAAATTTTCCAAAATGAAGGGATAACTGATCGAATAAATGATAATAGAAGCTAAATTTTGTCAAAGAGATCATAAATGAAGGAACATAATTGAATCCCTAGGCAAAATTTTCAAAAGAAGAGGATAAATGAATATACAAATTGTTACATGCCTGATTTAAATGAACAAGGACATTAAATTTGGATACTTCCAACTTTCTAAATAATGAAAGGGATAAACAAACAAAGAGACGAATTCAAAAAAACAAAAGGCTAAAAATGGAAAGCTAGCCTAAATTTCAACACTAGAATCAACATATAGTTCAAAATCACAAAGGCACGGACTGAGGATAATTTTTTTTCTTCCAAATTTAAGTATCAAACAAGTGAAGGCATGAATTCTAAAGCCTTACAGGAATATAGAGTTCTTCGGGAGCTTCTTGGTTTGCAGTCTAGTTGTTTTCATTATTTGGAAAATAATTCTTGTCAACATATGTAGATAGAGATGTTTCCTCGGATGTGTTCTCTTCATCAATAGGGGCACCAATGTTGTTGTTGGAGAAGTCAAGGAGGTCATCAATAACAAAGCCTTCAGGACCGCATTCAGGGTTATTATAATCATACGTCCTATAGCTTAGGCTAGTGAGAACCATGGTATCCATAGCCAAACTCAAAGCCAACCTCAAAGCACCTATGTTTTCCACAAAATATTTAATCTTTGTGTGGCTTGAACACCAGACTTGTCAGAATCAAAACAACTTGTAAGAAAAGCCATAGTTCATAAATAATCTGCATGTCCATGCACACAACAAAATCACACCCCACATAATAAATGACAAAGAACACAAAACCATTTCCCCAATCCCTTAACATATGCCTTCATACATGGAACCTACGATAATTCAATACGTTTCCATGCCCATTGCATGAATTAAACTTAAATTCACACATTTCAAACACAGACAAACACAACAACTAAAACAAAACAAATAATAAGATCCCCTTCCGTTCCACCATTTTTGCCCCTATCTCAATATTTTACTCAAAGTTTCACTCAAACCCACTTGGCCAAAACCAGAAAACAAAAAATCTCAAAGCTTCTGTAGAATTGTAGGAGTTTCCATTAATTTTACTTTTACATAGTTTTGTGGTGTCCATCTACTTAAAGTTATTATACCAACGAATTCATTAATGGATGCTCAGTGGATTATAGTAGCTAAAAAAAAAGGTGAATTCTTTAGGGGGAACTTGGGAAGAAATACAAAGTGATAAGGAAGTAGGATATGCCAATTTACTATAGAGCTATGACATTAGCAAGGGCAATGATATTTTTGCACTCCCATGATACTTATGCATGTAAGACAACTCTGTTCTAACAAGTAGTATGATTCACACTACAACCTTTTGATCCTTAACTCCCAAATCATGAGTGCATTTCCCAAATTAAAAAAATGTGTAAGGTGCAGATTATAATTAATCTGATCAAATCTTTGATGATAATATTGGACTGATCGATTGTTTCTTTCCAATACACTCTTTGTATACCTTTAATTACAAACCATTCAATGCTGTTTGAAACCATTATTGATAAGAGGACAAACCATCTATCATCCATCTAAAACCATTTATGGGCAATAGTTTTTAGGTGTGAGACAAATCCCAATTGCAAGCAATATCATAGGGAAAGCCTATCAGCTAATTATTTTTCTTAGTGAAGATTTGCTGAGCATAAATGCCTTCAAACAATCAAATTGCATGATTATTGAACTTAATAAAATATCTGCCATATCATCACAAAATCATTGAATGAATTAAATAGTGATGCATGCCCAATGCACAATACTAAGATATCATGGAAAAGATTGAAGTGTGAAAGTTAACCAAGCGTGTGGGTCTAAAATCCTCCTTTTTAACCATTGGTTTCTATTCTATTCTTTATAATCCTTCATTCTAATTTACATATTCAAGTAAGGCTCTGATATTGTGTTAATTTATAAGGATTGTTTGTAGATGTAATAACACTGCCTTTTTGTGGTATGCATGTTCCAAGTGCAACGATCTCTTGTATTTATATATGACTAAGACAGGAAGTTATTCATTAATTTGTCATTTGAGATTAATAAATAGACAATAATTATACACACACACATTAATTGTCTAATTCTTATTAATCATAATAATCAGTTATACCAATGTATCTCATGGTTAAATCAATCTGACTAAAGCTACAATATTAACAAATAAAATTATTGATTCTTAATTTTAGTCTTTCCAAAGGTTTTGTTTTGTCCTGAAAGATCCTTCTATTATGTTCTTTCTAAATCTCCCAAATTAACTGGGATGGGCTTAAGGTCCAAATACTAGGGAATGACTCATGAGGGTGTCAAATTATTAGGATTGCTGCAAATGTACTAAAATTGCCATTGTTATAGGTGTGTTCCAAATACATATTTGAATCTCATATAAATATGAGAGGAGGAGACATGTCTCATGAAGAGACATGTTTCTATGGTTTAATCATTATTTAATTACTAATAATATATTAACAAAAATAATAATAAGTATAACAATATATATATATATATATATATATATATATATATATATATATATATATATATATATAATACAATAATATATATTATTTAACATGGATAAGTATATATAAGAAATGATGGTTTACCAATAACAATAATGTATCTTAGATCAAATCAATCCAACTAAAGCTACAAATTTAACACCCTCTCTTAACTAGGGAGGATTTCTAGAACACATTATGCTCTCAAGTATATGAAGATACCATCTTAGTATGATAATCATGGAATGACATATTTAAGGATATAAACATAAATCCATCAACTCAGATTTTATTTTTTAATGGAGGTCATCCACAAACAAGTTTTAGGTACCCGATAAGGGCCCGTGTGTGCCTAAAACCTCTTCAACTAAGGGACAAGGACTAAAGAGCATCCACGATGCCAAATTTTCCTGAGGCACAATCCCAGCCTCATCCCTTAAGATGTCTTTCAGCCTTGCACTTAGCAAGACTTGATCCCTGGTGGTCTCTTTGTTGGCCGTTCAACTTCACCAGTAGACCAAGGACCCATTGACATCAACTTAGATGTTATCTTTCAATATAATCCAAAGTATGATTCAACAAGAAATATCAATCATATGATAATCATCATACGTATATTCTTTTGGTATGTGGGTTGGCATCAAATCCTTGATGCCTACCAAAAGAATATGTTATATCTTAAAAGGATACAAGTTATTTAACTTTCAATACTTCAGGACAATAACTTAACAAGAAATCACAATGTCATGGTCTCTATCATGACAAGTATCATGATCTCTGACACTCCGGGACAATAACTTAATGAAGTCTGATCATGATACGTTTATTATCATGACTTCAAACACTCTAGGACAACAACTTAATAAAGTATTTCATGATAACATGTCTACCATTTATAAGATTGTCATCTTATAATGGTTACGTGGTACAAGGGCTTTGACCTCAATTATCTTTGATAGAGAAGAATGCATTACAAGGAATTTCACTTTAAACTTTTCCCTTGTAGAGAAGAGATCACACTTCAAATTTATCCCTTTGAACAACATTCCTGGGAAGTCAAGTCCTCTAGTTACTCCCTTGGAGCCCTCTTCACCTAAGAATGCTTGTCAAATTTCTTCTGAATCTAATATCGATCTTCCTAACTTTCAAGTGATAAGTCATTACTTCCTCATTATATACACAAGGGTAGGCCTATCAAATTCATGCAATCACATACATGTATCTCTAGACTCCCTCTAAATATCAACTTCTAAGCTCTTTATCTAGTCTGATCATCAGATGACTAATGAATTCTAGATCACAGCTTCTTTCAAGCTACTATCATAAGATTGAGCTTGCACAATATTTTGGTAGCATATGTAAGGTACCAACCTTCATTTTTTGCAAGAACATCCTTAGACATAAAGAAAAAAGATCAAGGTAGATAAATCTTCTAGTACATATAGAATTAAAAATATGAGAGAGACTCCAATAAATAGAAAAATGTAATACTTAAAGATAAGAGTACTTATTTGCACATGAATGAAACATCTCTCCTTTAAAAATGGTTCAAGTTGGAGTGGAACCTTGTCCTTGGGGATTTTTCTTCCACCCACATGCCTTCCTTGTGCTAGGATATCATCTATATGCTAGTGATTTGTGAAATACATATAGCCATCTATGACCAACCTTCACAAATTCTTCATGATTTTCCTTTATGTGTGGGGAATGTTTCATTTGATTTAATCAATTTATCCTTGGACTACATATTTTTTTGAAAACCATTCATATTCTTGAGAGAAATTTCATTTCAATATTCCCCATGTATAGATTGGTCTATGATTAATTTTCCTAAATATTTTATTGGTAATATATCATTGTCTTATGTGATCTAAATGAATATCAATCACCAATACATATCAATCCTTATCCCACATAACAAATGTATCCATGTTGTCTTCTTGGATGGTGACTATAGAGTTAGTATGGAGTTTAAATTCCTTAGGTCATGTCTACAATGTTTGTATGGGGTTGTAATTCCCCCTATCTTCCTTTTCTAATCGCTCTCCTTTTATTCTTGTTTGCTACCTTGCATTTAGACTTACTATCCTTCTGTATGCAGAGGCCCTCCATTTTTTGCCACATTTTATCAGCCAAGTCATGCTTATCTATTTTATTGACTATGATTCACATTTATATATATTAATTTTAGGATTTTTTTCCTTTACCATCTTCCTTTGTAGTTTGGCTCTAATACCATGTTGAATTATTAGCATCACTGCAAATGTACTAACATTACCATTGTTATAGGTGTGTTCAAAATGTATATTTGAATCTCATATAAATATGAGAGGAGGAGACATGTCTCATGAAGAGACATGTCTCTAGGGTTTAATCATCATTTAGTTAATAATAATATATATGTATAACTATATATATATATATATATTATAGTATATATATTTTTAACATGGATAAGTATATATATGAAATGATGATTTACAAATAACAATAATGTATCTTAGGATTGAATCAATCTGATTGAAGCTACAATTTTAATAGAAGGGGTTTTGGTTAGTCTTGAAACAAATTTTTAGAGTTTGTTCTATAGAGGGCCTTACCATCCCAATTTACATTGCAACATCCACCAACATTCTTCTATTAATTTACAAGAAACTAATAAATGGTCCACATTTTCCATTGCACTATCACATAAAACACATTTGGATGGTCCTTGGAAATCTAGTGTTTTGCACATCATTCATGCTTCTTTAAGGGATTAGACACCAAAGAGTAGTGTATTATCAAAAAATTGTAAATGCTAGACACGGTCCACATTTAAGGCCGCCTTAACACCCTTCTAGATTCCAACAATTTTTTCACTAGAGACTAGTCTACCTAGAGCTTTTGCCAAAATGATCAATAAGAAAGGGGACAAAGGATCCTCGTGCCTGTTGTCCTTTGTTCCTTAAAAGAAGCCTTAATTCCTATCATAGATCAATGCTAATAATCTTCAGGGTGCTCATACAAAATTTAATCCATGCAATCAATTTGTTATCAAAATCCATTTTTTGAATTACAACTAGGAGAATGGTACAATTTACCCCATCATAAACTTTCTTTATGTCTAATTTGACAAGCATTTTTTTTGTATGAGCTTGTTATATAGTATCTACTACTTCATGGCCACTATAACTCCTTTATAAATTGATATGTACAGATAAATCCCCTTTTTTATGGGGAGATAACTGAGTGTAACATTGATTTCACCCTATTTTCAATGACGTTGGAGGTGATGTTATAGATCATGTTCATAAAGAAATTAGTCTATAGTCCTCAAAGTTTGAGAATTTTTATTTTTTGGTATTAGTGTAATGAAAGTGTTATTCAAATCTTTAAGTATGAAGCCCCCTTTTCTACATTCCTTGACAACCTCTTAGATATCTTATGCAAAAATGTCCCATTATTTTTGGAATTTTTTTGCATGGGAGACATTAAGTCTTAGAGATTTTTCTCCCCCCCTTTCCAAAAGGGCATCTATAATAACTTCAGTCAAAGAAACTTTATTTAATAACTTATTATTTTGAGCCTTACTAATACAATCTAGAGTCAAATTTCAAAACTTTATTAGAATCATAATTTTGAGCTGTCTTTGCTCTGAAACCCTTTGAGAAAACTCATATACCATCTTTCTCATTTAATAGAGTACTTATGGAATCCTTTATGGAATAAATGTAATTGACAGACTGTCTAGTTTTTAGCGAATTGTGACAAATATTTGTATTTCTGTCCCCTTCATGTAACCATGTTTCTCTAGATTTATGTCTCTAAAGTCTTTCTTCTTTCTCTAGTGTTTTAGAGTACTCTTCCTTTAATATTTTCTATTCTTAAAGTCTAAACTAGACATAACATCCTTGGTAATCTTTTCATTTAACTCTTTAAGTGCCTCTTCAATTCACAACTTTTTTATAAAGATGTTTTTAGAAACTAAACTATTCCATTTTTTCAATTGATCTTTTAAAAACTATAGATTTTTTAAGAAAAGAAAAGATTTATTACCTTCCCATTATGGGGTTTCACTTCACCAATATTTGATTAAATCTTTGAACCTCTTAGAAAAGAACCACATTTTCTCAAACTTGAATGGGCAATAATATGAAATCAAACCATCTATAATTTATAAACTAATAGGAAAATGATATGAGCCTAAGATGGGGAGAATGTCCACTAAGAGCTCCCAGGGTAACATCAACTAGTTGCCAACAATGAAGAACCTATCCAACTTTTTTATAATGTTTAGAAAACCTTTCTTCCTCTATGTCCAAGTGAACTCCTCAGATTGAAAAAAAAAAAATCTAAGAAAGATTGTTGTTTTTTACAAAATCACTAAAATTCCTTTGTTTAGTATAGTCCCAGCCTGATACACCTTTCTTGTCAACATTTCTAAGTATAGAAATGAAATTATCCCCAAGAATAATAAAGTCATTCTTTGCTATTGGAGGATGCTAGATAACTTCAACAAGAAATTGAGAAAAACTATAGTGGTAGCTGGGTCATGCTAATTTCAAAAATCAAACCTCCATTCAATTTCTTAGAAACAACATACACTAATTGCTAGAAACACTCATAAGCCATTACATTAATATCTATAACTTCAAGGTTCCAAAGTAGACCCAATCCCCCTGAGGCTCCCTTAGCTTCAACAACAGAATATTACAAATGATGAAATTTATTACTAAAAACATTCAAGTCATGTCCATTAAATTTTAATTATTGTAAGAGAATAATAAATGGTCTAGTTTGATTAATACATCTTTTGATCAAATAAAAATTTTCAGGGGCAATGCGACCCTTGACTAGTGTAGGAGCACTTAGGGGTAAGGTAAAACCCTAACTCAAGTTTTGGTTTGTAAATGGTTTAACCAACCATTTAGAGAATAAGGACTACATTTAAAGTCCCAAGGTAGGTTTTAGGTGAGGTTCTAGGTTGAGTCAAGTTGTAAGAAAGTAGGTGTTGATAAGCATAAAAATTGTTAAAAGTAGCTCTATGAGGCAAAACTTGAAAAGTGCCTAAAATGGGGCAAGAAATGTTCAGAGGAGGTCATTAGAGGTCCTAGATTCAATTTATGAAGGTGGAAACCAAATCAGTCAAGTTTGGAGGCTTAGATTGCAAAATTGCAAAACTTGTCAAAAAATTGATGACTTTGCAATTTTTGCAAAAACGTAAATGCAATTGTTGCAAAATTGTAATAGCAATTTTTGCACAATTTTTGGAAAAGAAGCAACATGGGTAGTCATGGCTCAAACCAAAGGACAAGGTGGTTAGGAGAGCCTATATAAAAACCTTCCAACTCATTTCCATGGGTTGAACATACAATTGTACATACAACATATTCATGAAGGAGAGTTTTGCTTGACAAAAATATGAGTTTGGAGGATTGGGCAAAGAAACTTGATTGAATAGTGGTATCATAACTTCTTCACTTTAGAGATTTTATGCTCTACCAAGGCTACTCCTAGCACACTTAGGGTTACTAATCTAACCCTAGCCTAGATGACTCTCTTCCAATCCCCTCTCTCCAAGAAACTCACCAATCAACTTAGGTTTCCCTCCTTTTCACTCCACAACCCCAACCTATACATTCTTTGATCTAGTGAGCCAAAAATCCATCAAATGCATTGAAAGTGTCAAAATTAAGTTTTAACCATCTTTATATGGTTCTTTATTCTCTTCACTCCATTATTCATCCTTTAGGTAGGTCTACCATACCCACAACTCCAATTTTCCTTGTTTGCCCTTGTATCCCTAGGAGCCCCTATTAGCCCTCCTAAAAACAAGGAACAAGCAATAAATCACAAAAAATATTAACAAGCATTATTTATGTCATGAGGAATTTGTTTCAAATTGGCCTAGGTTTGAATGTTTTCCAGGTCTTAGGTCTTTATGGTGTCTGTACTATATGATTGCAGTTTACCCATATTTTGAGAGTTTTATGGGAAATGGCAAAAAAACTCTTACTAAATGCTCTAATCCTTACATCATGCCTTGTACTCTAGTCTATGGAAACCTAATAACCTACTCTACCATTTCCCAACCAAGATTTCCATGTGCCAATCCTCTGTTCTCATTAGAATTCAATTACAACCCTTCATTGCACCTTGCCAAGCCTTCCTTGCTTGCCTAGGGCTTGCTTGTAAAAATAGGTTCTTGACTACCACAACCTCCAAAACCATTATTTAAATAATATATATGAACTATTTCTTTATTTCCAAATTCCATTGTGTTTTGACCATGAAAGTTTATGCTATAGCCATTTGAGTGTTGGTTATTCAAAACTGGACATCAGGAACACAAAACTTAACTAATTTGAAAGTATGCACAAAATTAATAGATGACACTAGTACACTAATCCATTCAAAAAAAAAAACTATTCAATCAATTTTCTTTTCCCAATCATCCAAACTTCGTTTTCTGTCAAGTAAAACTCTCCTTCATGCATATGTTGCTCGTACAACTATATGTCCAACTCATGGAAATGAGTTGGAAGGTGTTTATATAGGATCTCCTAACCACCTTGTCTTTTTGTTTGAGCCATAACTACCCATGTTCTTCTTTTCCAAAAACTATGCAAAAAGTGCTATTGCAATTTTGCAAAAATTGCAAATTTGTCAAATTTTTGACAACTTTTGTAATTTTACAATCTAAGCCTCCAAACTTGACCAGTTTGGTTTCCACCATTATAAATTGTACCTAGGACCTCTAATGACCTCCTTTGAACATTTCTTTCTCCATTTTAGGCTCTTTTCAAGTTTTACCCCAT
The DNA here is from genome assembly GCA_028749045.1 of Cupressus sempervirens. Taxonomy (NCBI): domain Eukaryota; kingdom Viridiplantae; phylum Streptophyta; class Pinopsida; order Cupressales; family Cupressaceae; genus Cupressus; species Cupressus sempervirens. The sequence goes on along the minus strand of CM053786.1, from coordinate 131,388,441 downwards.
ACAACCACTTTTAGCAATTTTTAGGTTTATCAACACCTAATTGCTTATAACTTGACTCAACCTAGAATCTCACCTAACCAAACATCTAAGCCTACCTTGGTACTTTAAATGTAGTCCTTATTCTCTAAATGGTTGGCTAGACCATTTACAAACCAAAACTTGAGTTAGAGTTTTACCTTACCCCTAGGCGCTCCTACATCGTTCTCCCCTTGCAAGAAGAAGCCTAAGGTATTTGTGGAGAGAGGAACTCCTTGTTGATGCCATGCTTCTTGAAATCACTCTCAATAATCCAAGTTTCCTAAGATTCAAGTGTATCCAACCACTTCACTAGATGCACTTTATAAACCTTTTTCCTTGTACTCTTTCTTACTCTAGAATCCAATATCCTCTCCACATGTGGTTGCTTCCTTTCAGGTACCTGTAGGTCTGAGATATCCTTTCTTATTTCTTCATGATACTATGCTTCATCCACTCTTGGATAATGCTTCATCCACCCTTGTACCATTATAAGTTATCAAGTCTTTGACATTAAAAATGGGAGTGATAGCTGTGTCTTTGGGTAAGTCTACTTTGTAGGCATTGGGTCCATACTTCTCTAGTACCTTACATGGCCCAATCCTCTTCATTTGCAACTTACTTGGGATGCCCTTCTGTAACCTGGATTTTTTCAAATATACCATCACTAAGTCTCCCACTTGGAATTGTATCTCTCTTCTCCCCTCACCTTTCTTCTCTTTCAACTTTTGATTTGCTTCCATCAAGGTCTGCTTAACTTGATCATGCACCTCTTTTGTAGACTAAAAAATTCATCAACATGCCCACTATTGTTGTCATGTGTTGGTAGGTCTCTTAACTCCATTATGCCCCTTGGATGAGTGCCATACACTACTTGAAAAGGAATTAAGCCCGTTGTCCTATTCTTGCTATCATTGTAGGAAAACTCTGACTGAGGTATAACTTTCTCCCAACTTTGTCCATGCTCCTTGGTAAGACACCTTAAGAGGTTTCCTAGGACCCTATTGATGACCTTTTTTTGCCTATCTGTTTAGGGATGGCAGGCAGAGCTTTGGGATAGGTTTGTACCAACCTCTTCTATAGGGTCTTCAAAAAATGCCTCATAAATTTGACATCTATATCTACAACTATGCTCCTTGGTAAACCATGTATTCTGACCACCTCCTTAAAGAATAAATTGGCTATATTACTTGCGTCATGTGTTGATTTGCACGAGATGAAATTGCCCATCTTGCTGAACCTATCTACCAACACAAACACACTATTTGACCCTGTTATAGTCCTTGTAAATCCCACTATGAAATCCATGCTAATGCATTCCCAAGACCTATTAGGAATGGGTAGTGGTTGGTAGAGTCCTACATTAGATGAAGTGCTCTTTTCCTTTTGACATATACCACACTGTTCCACATACCTCCTTACATCCTTTTGCATCTTGGGTCAGTAGTAGAAAATTTCCACAAGGTCTAGGGTCCTGTTAAAGCCAAAATTCCCACTCATGCTCCCATTGTGCTTTTCTTTTATGAGATTTTCCCTCATAGATCCCCTTGGGATGCACAAATGTTGACCCTTGAATAATCACCCATTTTGCAAGGTACATTTAGAGAAGTCACAATGGAAATTATTTTCAAAGTTTGTACATACCTTGTAGGCCTATGAAAAATCAATATCCTCCTCATCTAAGTCATTGAATCCATCTAGTCCTATGCTTTTTAGCTTGACCTCTTGTACTATCAACAACCTCCTACTCAAAGCATCTGCCATCTTATTGTTTGTGCCCTTCTTGTGTTTAATGGTAAAAGTGTAGGAATATAAGAACTCCATCCATTTAATGTGCCTTAAGCTTAGCTTCTCCTATGAGTTGATAAAGATTAATGCTTGGTTGTCACTGAAGACAATAAAGTCCTTAGGCAATAGATAATTCTTGCACTTCTTAAGAGCTTGAACAAGTGCATAGAGCCCCAAGTCATATGCTGAATACCTTGTTTTGGCTTCATTAAGCCTCTCACTGAAAAATGCTACTAGCCTACCCTCTTGGCTTAAAACTGTCCCAACTACTATGTTGCTAGCATCACACTCTACCATAAATGGCTTCTGAAAACTAGGCAAAACCAATACTAGTTGAGTTGCCACTTCCTTCTTCAACCTCTCAAAACTCTCATCTACAACGTTGGTCTATGTGAACTTGGTTTTCATGCCTCCTTTGATGGTGTCATTCATTGGTGCACAGATCTCACTATATCTCCTCACAAACTTTCTATAAAATTGTAGGCTAGGCCATGAAAATGTTTGACTGTAGTAGTAGATCTAAGAGTATGCCAAATTAAGATTGCCTCCACCTTATCCTTGTCCATTTTTAGATTTCCTTGGGATACTACAAAACCCAAGTACACTAGCTCCTCCTTCATAAATTCACTCTTCTCAAGATTCACTGTCAACTTTTCCACTTGAAGCTTCTTCAACACCATTTCTAGGTGCTTCATATTCTCATCTTTTGTCTTACTAAAGATGAGGATGTCATTGAAATACAAAACAACAAACACTACTATATATATAGCCTTTCAAGACCTCTATAAATGGTGCAGGAGCACCAAGGAGTAAGGTAAAACCCTAACTCAAGTTTTGGTTTGTAAATGGTATAACCAAAAATTTAGAGAATAAGGACTACATTTAAAGTCCCAAGGTAGGTTTTAGATGTGTGGTTAGGTGAGATTCTAGGTTGAGTGAAGTTGTAAGCAATTAGGTGTTGATAAGCCTAAAAATTGCTAAAAGTGGCTCAATGTGGCAAAACTTGAAAATTGCCTAAAATGGGGACTACAGATTTTGACCACTGTAGAGGAGGAATCAAAAGCTAAGAGTGTTGAAAGTTATTTGAAGGAAGAGTTGCACAATGAAACTCTACCTCCAAAGGTGGACCCTTATGCACAAAAGCAAAAAAGGGGAAGGAGGGACAATATTTAGAGTGTTTCAAAAAACCTTAGAATCAATGGTCATTTTTTTCAAAATTTTGATAGAAAGCCAAGTGTTGTAGATCATTTAGGAAGTTCTTAAAAAAGAGGGGAGTGAACATTTGCAATAAAAAACTCAGATCTTCTTTCCAAGAGTTACCCTCTTTTAAAATAGTAAGATGTTAAAGATATTCACTTTGTAGTCCTCTTCCTTTTCCTTTTAACTTCATTGGGTATTCTTTAAGAAGATGAACACCCCCCTTATAATGTCAACAATAATTTAGATTTTTTTTTACCTCCATAGATTGTTTCTAGATGCCATCCCTAGAGATGAGTTCCACTATTTCTGAAAGTGAATGAGTTGTCAATCAAAGAATGCAAATTCTAGCATACATGCTAAAGTATTTTGTTTTCACAACTTGGCCCATTTTGAAAAAGGTCCCAAGTTTGTTACAAATAACCCTACTTAAGTGTCCTCATTCCAGTACTCATGGGGTAGGTTATAGAGTCTTACCCAAATAGAAATAGAAAATATAATACCCCAAATTTTCTATCATTATAGACTTAATGGTTACAGTTGTATATGGATCTTCTATAGATCTGCTAGCCCTTATTTGATATTTGAAATGCAAAACTTTGATACACTGTGTAATTCATTATGTCAAGTTGTAACAATTTTTGACTTGCAGTGATGATGCATTAATTGCTCTTACTTAGTTTTTGAAATTACTTTTGTGATGATGCCATATGGTGTGTCTTAGAAACATGTTTAGTATGTCCTCACGATGATGAGATATTCATGTTAGAATATGATGTTATTTATATTTAGGATTTAATATTATTCTTACCCCATATTTGCATGTGTATGATGTGTGTGTTTATTTTACATTTATATTTGATGTGCTTGATATAGTTGTGGGAGGGAGTCATAGTCACCTGCTAGTTGGGATCTACACGATGTACCAATCCCTACCATTAGCTATTTATCTGAGATATATATGCACATGTACATGCTCATATTTTATATAGATTTACAGGTACCAGACATTGACTTTTTTGAATTGTTAGGATAAGCGTACCCTATCACAATAACTCAATGGTAAGAATGAGGAGATAATGTTCAGGTGCAATCCCAACCATAGCCTAATTACTTGTTTTGAGGACATGTATTTGACTATCCACCCTTTTTAAATCCATTAGTTTATCTTTGTCCGTGTTGTTTACCTTTGAGTTTTGGTCAATTTTGCTAATGTTGTTTTTATGTGGATTTGACTATGTGATTTTTTTGGTAAATGATTTAACTATACGGTAAAAGAACAAACTTGTGTCACCTTTTATAAAGAAAAAAGATCTCAGAATGCAACAGTTCAACTTTAATGATATAAAAAATAGTATTTGTGTTTAGAAATTAAAGATGATGTAAACTAATAAAATATGTAGAATTGGATGAATTTTATGCCTATAATCTTTTTAAAAAAATGAGTAAGAATTTATTCATTTTTTCTAAATTTTGAAGTCCCTTTTTTAATTGTAAAAATTATAGGGTGGAGTTCCTGTCAAACAAGTATATGCAAATAATCTTTTTTTATTTTGATTTGAAAATATCCTATATATGACATATATAGCTAGAAAAAAAAGAAATAATTATTTCTGATATATATTTTCTTTGTTGTAAGTACTCATGGTTGACCTTATTAGAATCCAATAGTTTTTTCCTCTTGTTAAAACTTCCTTGTCAAATCTACACCTTTTTGAAAAAAAATTACATATTCCTGAAGAGGACTCTCTCCTCTAGAGATAAGTATAATTTTATTTTTATTTTTTTGATATGATTTACTATTTTTTTCTTTTTTTGAGGGAGCATCTTCTGAAATGTTAAAATATCAGCTTATAATATTTTGAAATTATAACATACTCAAACTTATCATAACACCCTAAAATTTATATAACGATGGTAGTGAATTTGAGATCTATAAAAGGGTATTTTTAGTTTCTGAAAAAAAGAGAGTTTTGATAGAGAAATAAGATTTGACCAAAATAGGGTTTGGTATCCTAAAAGATGACACATATTTGTGCTTTTACCCTATAATATTTAGATTAATCATATAATATTGAGAATTATTAACGATTATTTGATTAAAAAAAAAAATTAAAATATGAAAATATTTAATTAATTAAAAACAAATTAAATATATGCTTTAATTTAAAAGACTTAATTTAGAAGTCTAATTTAGAAAATTGGTTAAAAAGAAATTAGAATATGATGATATTTAATTAATTATAAATCAATTAAATATGTCCTTAAGTTTAAAAGATTTAATTTGAAAGTCTAATTTAAGAAGTTGATAAAAAGAGAATTAGAATATTTAAATATTAAATATTAAATATTACTTTGTTATAAATATTTAATTAATAATAATTGAATTAGAGTTGCATTTAAATAATGAGCTTTAATTATTATTAATCTGAATAATGAACTACACTTTAAATAGTGCTTGCACTGATTAATAAAGTGGAGAAAAAGAAAATAAAAGAATATTTTAATTAAAAAGTTCTTGTACTATGCATGAATGAATTAAATAATAAAACAATATTTTAAGGAGAGGCCTTTGGATGTTCAAAAATTGGAAACCCTAGGTAGAGTAAAACTCTTTATTAAGAGATTTGTGTTGAGGTTGATGAAAGATCAACCCCACAATTTCCAAAAATCACCTGACACTTGTCACAAAAAGAGAAGCAAAAGCTATGGAGGCCGAAATTGCCAAATCCATAGATGAAACATTCTTGATGAGCAAAAAGAGAAATTGTTATATTAAAAAATGAATTGGTTAATAATTACAAAGAGAGATCATCCTTATAAAGGAGATAGAAACCCCTAGGTTGCATCATAATAATTAATTATTAGATGCCTAAAGTTCAACTTAAGAAAACTAGAGTCAATTAAGAAATATCTAATTACTCTAACACCCCCCCAAGATAAACTTAAGGAGTAGCTAAAAACCTAGAAAGTACTACAAAAAGTAGATTTAGGTCCCAACAACAAAGCCTGATGAGGTACCCAAGCACAACCAAATCTCTGAAAACAAGAGAAATAGAGTAAACCACAAAGGAAAAATCCTACTCCAAAAAGAGATGGAAATAATGTTGAAAGAAACTAGTGAAGGACTGAAGAAGCCTTCAAATTAGGGAATGTCTCAGAAGATAGGAACAAAAGATGATCATGAAGAACACCACTAAATCATGTAGAAGCTACAAAGCTCTGTCAAAAGTAACTACTAATTTAAAGAACCTCTACTGAAATAGAACCTGACCAGGTAGAGAAGATTGTAATCCACATCAAATCAGGAGGCGCACAAAGACAAACAACTGAAGTCAAAGATACAAATGACATAAAACACGAAAGCCTGAAGAGCTGATCAATCAAATCAAGGAAGCATTAGAAACAACAAAAGAACCCCCCGTAATGTAGACAAGGTTGAGGCGACAAGCAGCTGGAAAAGTGGGCCAAAAGAACTGCATGTCAAGGAACCATGATTAAGATACACAAAAGAGTACATATGTGTGTATTGAGGTGATCAATCTCAAACACACCATGAGGCTAATATCACAAAAGGGAAGCTCACTAGACAAGGAATGATGACAAACAAAGGCAAAACATAAACCCCCCATGACACTTTAATCAAAGTAGTGCATGTACAATAAGGCACAAGATATGGTAAATCCCAAGAATACAATAATTTGCATGAGTATCCTTAGATGATGGTGTTCAAATCAAAAGGAAAAACAAGGCAAAATAAATGAAACAAAAAATATAGATGCAATATGACACCTTATATTAGTGTGTTTGCAAGAATGCATACAAATGATGTCTAAATAGATCAAAAGAGACAAAGACTAATACAAAAGATAGTACAATTCATGATGAATTAGTTGAAGTAACAAAATTGATCCTCAGACTTGAAACAACCAAGTTATCCACTAGAATGTAAAAAATTAGAAGACCAAATAGAATGTACCAGGAGCAGAATCTAGAAAAACAATCAACATCACTGAAAAAAGCTTAGAAAGGCTTTTCTAATGATATAAAGAATGTTAGAGTAAATAATTAATTACTAATTATTTATTCTATTTACTTAAGCTTACTTAGGTAAATGCATTTTATTTATTAGTTCTAGTTTAGGAGTTTGTTATAAGTTGTTGACAATACGGGAGTTTGTTCTCTCCTAAGTCATACTTATCCTCTCACATTGTTCGAGGACTTTCCACCTTATGTGGATGTATGCTTAGTTGTCACACTTATCTCCTAGCATCTTCTAGCTTGTTTTGGAAGATTCCTAGAGCTCTTTGTATTCAAGCTCCCTCTTTGTATTTTTATCACAATATTGCATTCCATTGTAAATACATTTTTTCTTATGTTTGCATATTTTCTCTCTCATGTTCGATTAGGGTTTTTCCCTAGCTCCACGTTCTTCCTTCCTTGGCTTCCCTTTGACAGGTTTTCACATGCAGGTGATCTTGGGCATCTTCAAAATTGGATTTCATCAACTCCAACATGGTATCAAAGCCTCCATACTGCTGCTTTGTTGAAGAATTTTTGAAGCCGTGATTTGGAGTCACAAACTCTAGTTTATTTGTGCATTTTTTCTTCAAATCAGGGGATCAGCAATTGTTCCGAGCACATTGGGCCCAAACAGATGCTGCCATTGGATTCAAAAGGTGCTTTTCAGCTAGGGTCCATATAAAATTTGTCAATTTTAGAGACAGAGCTTTGAGAGGCAAAATTTTTTAGTCACAAGACCTTTTGTACAATCGTACGAACGATTTGAGTGAAAAAAAAAAATCTTGAGCACACCATCGTCGTAGTGCCAAGGTGCCATCACGGGGCTGCCTGCGCGCAACCTGCTCCCTGCCAGGGCCTGGCCGCGGAACCCTGCCTCAGCCTGTGCCCCGCTTCTCCAGCGATGCTTCCCAGTTTCCTCGGCCCCGACTCCACTTTTGCAATGCCTGCCACTAGTGATTAGAGCTCAACTAGTTCTTCCAGCCTGTTTGTCACCCGCCTACATGGTACGCTCTGTCAATAGTTATAGTTAGCATTTGTAGCCACTTGGAACCATGTGGGGGTGACACATGGCATGTGTGCCATGTGGTACACTGCTACGTCACCTGCCACATCAGCCATATGCCACATGGACCTACCATGTTGCCTTCTTTTTTTATGGTGACAGCCACATGGCCATCAAATTTAATGTAGTTGTTTACTGACGTCATCAGCATCTTAGCCCTTGCACCTCTCCTGGGTTAGTTTTGGACCTACTTGCATTTTTTGGCCATAACTTGAGCATACAAAGGTATTTTTCCAATTCAAAAAAAGCGTTGAAAAGCTAGTTTTGAGACAGAGACATTGGTGTAGGTATTTTCAAGTTTTGATGCTTCTTTATTGCCCATTTTTTCAATTGAAGTCCAAAGTTATGTTTTTGACTCCGACATTCATATCTTTTGCGTCCCATGTTAGTTTTTTAAAAACTTTATATTTTTGAAAAGCTGGTTCTGTCACCTTTTCAGAAATGTGGTCTTTTTAAAAAAGTTTTTAGCCCATGCTCTTTCTATCATATTTTTGTCATTTTTGCTATACGGTGGATATCTTGAGTGTTTTAGGCCTGAGGATCATTTTCCTAGCATGGTTTCCTTTGTTTTGAGCTGTACTATATTTTGTTGCAGCTTGTTTTCAGTTTTGATCATTGTAGCTATCATTTTGAAACACTTTTATGTATCACACTGAGATAAAGTGCCACTCTTGCATTCTGGGGGTCATGAATGTTGTTTTTGAGTCATTTGTACATGCACTATTTTCATAAAGCACCATGGGGGGGATAGTTGTTTGCTGTTTTAGGCATTCTCCATTTGTCAAGTGAGTGTCCCTTCCATGACATTAGCCCATGTGGCATCATTTTGACTGTGTCTTTATAGGTGTTTGTATCTCTTCCTCTCTCATCGTTCTTGGTTCGTCTACAGGAGACTTTGGCCCACCTTCTTAGTTGCTTGTCATCTAACCCTATCTACATTAAGGGGGGGTTATGCTATTGTTCTAATGCATTTGTAGTTTGATGGTTCGATAGTGTGAGCTATGTATTCAGTGGTTGATCCTATATACAAGGCGATTGTAGTGGCTGGCTACCTATGCATTTCAGTGAGATGGATCATCTATCATATAGACACTCTCGGTTTGTGCCTTCTTCTTCCATGGATGTTCTTTAGATCAGCAATTTGATAGGTTTGTGGCTTCGTCATGCTTCAGTGATGCTCTTGACGATCACTTTCTTGTTCCTATTTTAGGGGACATTCCCCTAGTTGGAGGCTTCTTCAGTTCTTCACTAGGTTCTTACCTCTTTTTAGGGGAGGGTTTTTCTCACGTGATTTTCTCTCTTTCCTCATTTTTAGAGGTTGCATTTTGTTGCATTTGTACATGGGTACCTAAAATGGCCTCGTTTTCGGGACTCATTCTGAATTTCTTAGTTTTGTGAGCTTAAGGAATTTCCCTAAGTTGCACTTAAGGGGGGGTGTTAGAGTAAATACATAATTACTAATTATTTATTCTATTTACTTAAGCTTACTTAGGTAAATGCATTTTATTTATTAGTTGTAGTCTAGGAGTTTGTTATAAGTTGTTGACAATACGGGAGTTTGTTCTCTCTTAAGTCATACTTATCCTCTCACATTGTTCGAAGACTTTCCACCTTATGTGGATGTATGCTTAGTTGTCACACTTATCTCCTAGCATCTTCTAACTTGTTCTAGAAGATTCCTGGAGCTCTTTATATTCGGGCTCCCTCTTTGTATTTTCATCACAATATTGCATTCTATTGTAAATACATTTTTTCTTCTATTTGCATATTTTCTCTCTCATGTTTGATTAGGGTTTTTTCCTAGCTCCATGTTCTTCCTTCCTTGGCTTCCCTTTGACAGGTTTTCACATGCAAGTGATCTTGGGCATCTTTGGAGTTGGATTTCATCAACTCTAACTAAGAATTCCCAAATTAGAGTTGAATGCTCAAGATAAGTCTCCTAGAGTGTAAAATTGTACCCTTAACTTTGACAGTAGAAAAATCCATAAAAAAATCAAAACTAAAAACTAACTATACCACTATGATGGGCTTGAAACCAACCTTTTGGTGATATCTTGTTTTCAGAAAATGAAGTCCATATGCCCAAGATATGAGCAAAAATGAGAAGGTCAATCCAAACAAAACCTAAAGAGGTGATAGAAGTACTGATGCAATGCTAACATCATTAAGTGATGAGCATAAATTTGATGATCAAATGACCATTGAGGCAAAAATTCCTAAAAAATGATCCCTATAAGAAAAAAATTCCAACCATTGGAAACAAACTAGAAAACCAAGAGCTGGTGCTGAGTTAAAAAACTAGTGGCCATAAAACATTTGGTCAATAAATAAACCATACAAGATATAATCTTGCCAAGATGCATGAAAAACCATCACTTTTTCTGCCAATATTGGTGCTTTCCACATGGAAAGGTTTGGAAAATAATATTCAAAAACTACAAATTGTGGGTGAAACCAATCTAGTGGAAAATACAAATCTACCCAAAATCTTCATACAAAATTACCTCCAAAAAAGAAAATGACACTAAGGAAGGTGTTAGCATGAATGCTGATGATACTACATTAGGGGACTATCCCAAGTATTGGAGAGTATTGAAATATTGTATTGATGATTGTGTTTGTTCTTGATGTCAACTTGGCATGGTTTCTGAAAGAATGACTGAGTAGAAGAAATAAATCTCAATGGTATGAATAATAGTTTGATTGTCTGGTAATGTGTAGTTATGGACATGTTTGGCATAGTGTCCTAATGACATGGTTAAGTGCGCAAAGTCTAAGTCAAAGATGTATGAAAGATGTAACTAATTTATAGAGAGCAATTCATAGATAGAGTATTGGGAAAGTAGTTCCTGATGTTCATTTTCTATCTTACATCTAAGATGCAATGAGAAGATCTACAATTAGGCAATGATAGAGGATAGTTGATGATTTCAACAAGTGTGCAAGCCCTAGTATTGAACGTGTGAATTTTTGTATAGACGATGAGCCAATAGTGCTATTGTAATTATAATTAATTAATTATCTTATTATAATTAATTGGCAAAGTCTCAAAGCTGATTGAAGAAATTATTTTGAAGATATGGTATAAAGGAAAGGTGTTTTCCTTGATTGAAAGTAGTATCCATTGTTGTATAAACTACAAAGTGCAAAAAGAAGCAGAATGCTTACTGAATCCATGTAAGTGATCCAAAGGATTATTGGATGCGAGATTTATGACCTAGTTACAAGATCAAAAGGAGCAGAAGTTTGGTTGATAGGAAAAAGAAAGAGGAAGGAATAGTATAGTACAATTCTATTATTCTGCAAGAAATAATACATAGATAATTTGGATAGTGGGTTCATTGGTATTTCCCTTGAAGCTATTTGGGCAGTGGGTCTAGCTATCTTCCACAACTTCTAATAGGGTTAGAATCTTCTAACAAGGATTCAAAGTCTCCTAACATGGACTCATATATAATAAATGTATTCATAGACTCCTAACAGGGTCTATCCTCTAATAAGGAACATTTATATTAGTACAACATCTTATGGGTACCATCCCCACTGGGGTTTTACCTCTGATTAAGGGTTTCCCTAGCTATCATATCCAATGTTATTGTGTATGAGTAACTTATTGTGGTTTCAATTTATATTTCTCATATGGTTAAATTTTTTTAAGGTTGATAAATTTGATAATAGTTGGATAATTGATTCAACCCCCCTCTCAGTTATATCAGTGGACTATATATTCTAACAATTGGTATCAAAGCACTGGGTCCTTGAATGATAAACTTAACAACTTTGGGAGATCAATGATAAATCTTTTCAGAAAGGATAGTCCTAGATTTGATTGGGCCAACTATGACAGTTGGAAGGAGAAGATGGAGACTCATCTTTTGTGCATGGGTCAAGGATATTGGATCTTGACAAAGAGTAAGAAGACAATCACTGAAGAAGAAAAGCTAGAAGGATATAGTAAAGATGAAAGAGAACTATTCATGTGTAACATGACAACAAGTGAAGCTCTACTAATAGATCTTCTAGAGAATGAATATAGTCAGGTAAAGTCACTTGAAACATATTATGAAATTTGGAAAGCATTAGAATCTACTTTTGAAGGTGATAAACACATAAAGAGAATGAGATTATAGAATTGGATATGTGCATTTCAAGATGCTAAAATGATAGAAGATGAATCTTTAAGAAGTTATATTGGTAGAATATTAGAAATTATTGTAGAAATTTAGTCTCATGGTGGAACCAATGAAGAAGATCAAGTTATATGGAAGATTTTGAAAATTTTGACACCACCATTCAAGCAAGTAGCTCAAATGATTCAGCTAGTAATGCCCTGCACTAAGGATTTCACAAAGGAAACATTTCTTGGGAAAATTAGAATTTGTAGAAGTAGATATGAGGTTGTCTAGAGATCTATCAAGAGTCAAAACAACTTTTAGTGTCCTAGACATTCAACCTAATTTGACAAGGAGTGCAAGCACACATAGAGATTTTTTTGGTAGCTGTAGATCTGATGAAGACAAGAAGATTGAGGAAGAAATAGCCCTTCTTGTGAGAAGAGAAAAAGATGGTAAGAAAATCTTTAAATATTGGACTTGTGATGAATTTGGTCATTATGCATCTAAATATCCTAAAAGAGAGAAAAAGTATAAGGGAAAGCTTAATCCTAGAAGAGATAGAGATAGAAATTGTTTGTATGCAAATGAAAATGAAGAATATGATGAGAAAGGTCAAAGTGAAAGTGATGATGAATTGACATTTGTGGGTATCAAGGAAGATGATCTTGATAGAGAAATTAGAGAAGAAATAACTCTAATTTCCCAAGTGGAAAAGAAATCTGATTGATAATTGCTAGTGGTTGTTCACATCACATGACTACTAATTTGAATAAGTTTGTTAAGTTCAAGAGTCATGATGGAGCCATTGTTAGAGCTGGTAACAATGCAACCTATCATATAACAAGAATTAGATCCATTATTCTTCATGGTAAAACTAACAATGATGATGTTTATTTTGTTTATGGATTGAAGCACAACTTGTTGAGTGTTGGAAAGTTGGTGGACATGGGTTATAATTTGCAGTTCACTGAGAAGACCTGCATTATCAAAGACAAAGATGGTAAGCTAATTGGAATTATCACTAGATCTAGAGGTAATGTATTTCAGTTGAATCTTACTAAAATGAAATGTTTGGTAGGTAAAGTGGATAATAGTTTGTTGTAGCATAGAAGATTTTATCACATTAACTTTGATGATATCATGAAGTTTAGTAGCACTTTTGCATTCAGAGACTTTCCTAAGATTACAAAGCCTACTAATATTGTGTGTAAAGAATTTATTTTGGCTAAGCATAAGAAATTATCATTTCCTAGCAAGAAGTTCTCTACCACAGAGAAGCTAGAGATTTTTCACACAAATCTAAGTGGTCCATCTAGAAAAAAAAGATTCTATGGTGAAGGTATTTTATGATTTTTGTTGACAATTTCACTAAAATGATGTAGGTAGCATTTCCTTAAAGAGAATTCTGAAGCTTTTGAGAAATTAAAGATATTTAAAAATAGAGTTGAGAATGAATCTAATGTTAAGATAAAGTGTTTGAAATCTAATAGAGGGGGAAAACTAACTTCTAGAGAGTTTAACATATTTTGTGGAGAGGATGGAATCAAAAGTTAATTATCTTCACCTAGAACATATGAGCAAAATAGGACTGCTAAAAGAAGGAATAAGTCAGTAGTAGAAGTAGCAAGATCAATGATTTTTGAAAATGATGTTCCTAACACATTTTGGAGAGAAACAATTAATACAATAGTATACACTCTGAACAGAGTATAGATAAGAAAAATGTATGAACAAGAAACCTTATGAAATATGGTTTGGTCATTCACCATCAATTAAATATTTTAGAATATTTGGGAGAAAATATTATATTAAGAGAGATGATGAGATTGGTAAGTTTGATCCAAGATGGGATGAAGGTATGTTTCTTGGTTATTTATTGAAAAGAAAGGCATACACATGTTTTAACTATAGAAATAAGACAATAGTGAATGCACAAATGTAAGTATTGATGAAATGTTTGGAAATAAGGAAAATATAGTAGATTATAATTTAGATGAAGAAGAAGATAATTCTAGAATTGTTAGACAAAATGCTGAAGTTTTATTTGAGACTAACAATGATTTACAGAATGATGTGCTAACTATTGAGAAAAGGGGAGAGAAGAGATCTGAACCTAGAGAAGAGATAAGAGTTGAGATGTCAACTCCTACCTCTAATAGGAATCTGACAAAGAATCACCCTCCTGAGAAGATAATTGGAAGCAAAGACAAAGGTGCGATGACAAGGAACAGAGTAAATAAGGAGATATGTTTGTAATCTCAAGTTAAGCCTAAGAGCATAGATGAAGCATGTAAAGATGATCACTAGATTCAAGCGATGAAGGAAGAATTAGATTAGATTGTGAAGAATGATACATGGGAGTTAGTTCCTAGACCTAAAGACAAGAATGTGATAGGAAACAAATGGGTATTTAGAAACAAGATGAATGAGAAGGAAAAAGTTGTGAGAAACAAGGCTAGACTTGTATGAAAGGGATATTCATAGAAGGAAGGCATAGACTATGAGAAGATATATGCACCTATAGCCCGAATGGAAGGAACAAGGATGTTCTTGGCTTATGCAGTGAATAAAATTTTTAAGGTTTATCAAATGGATGTTAAATCAACCTTTCTAAAAGAAGAATTTGAAGAAGAGGTATGTATTGAGCAGCTTGAATGTTTTCCTTTATCAAAAGACAAAGATATGGTATGCATACTAAAGAAATCTTTATATGATTTGAAGCAAGCACCTAGAACCTGGTATGCAAGGTTGAACAATTATTTGGCAAAGCTTGGATTTGCTAAAGGCATGGTAATTGATAACTTGTATTTGAAAGAACTTGAAAATGGTTTGCTGATTATTGTAATATTTGTTGATGACATTATTTTTGGAGGTAATGATGAAGCAAGAGATAAATTTTCTGAAGAAATGAGCATGCTAGAAGAAATGGATTTTTTCCTAGGACTGTAGATTGTACAAAATAATGATGGTATTTTCATTTCACAAGCTAAGTACTTGAATGATCTATTGAAAATGTTTGGTTTAGAAAGTTGTAAACCTATTGGTACACCTATGATAACTAGTCACATGTTATCCAACAAAGATGAGACACTTGCAGTAGAGCAGAAGAAGTACAGATCCATTATTGGAGGATTGCAGTATTTGACTCACACTAGACCATATATAGGAAATGCAGTTGGGATTGTAGCTCAATTTCAAGCTAATCCTAAGGAGTATCATTTTGTAGCAGTGAAGATAATATTTAGATATTTGAAAGGGACACCTAATTATGGAATTTGGTATGATAGATTGAGTGATTTCACTCTATGTGTATATCAGCAGGTAGTATGGATGATAGAAAGAACACTGATAGTGGAACATTCTTTCTTGGAGGAAGATTGGTTGCCCATAAAATTCTAGGGGAATATTTTTTAGTGGAGTAGGAAGCTACAAATGGCAGGGGTTGCCTATGTCAAAGGTCATCCATGTCAGAGGCGATCAGGTAGATTGGTCAAAGAAAGAGGAGAAACAACGGTAGCCTGGAACAAATCTCATTCTCCTAAATATAGGAATTGCCTACTATTATAAGGTCTATCTGGACCAAGGGATTGGTCTTTCTTGGTTAAGCAAGAAGCAAGATTGTATTTCACAGAGTACTACTTAGGTAGACTATTTTGTAGCAGCAAATAACTGTAATCAAGTTATGTGGATGAAGTAGATGTTGAAGGATATTAGAATTGAGTTTGAAGAAAATGTTATCATTTACTATGATAACAAAAGTACAATAAGTATGTTTAAGAATCTTGTATTGCATTCTAAGAATAAGCATATATCTATTAAGTATCATGTGCTGAGAAAGAAAGTAGCAGGAAAAGAAATTAGATTGGATTATGTGAGTACTAAAGATCATATAGCAGACATCTTTATGAAGCCTTTGCCTAAAGATATGTTTAAGTACTTGAGAGGTATTCTTGGGGTTATGCCCCTACCTACTTCTGAGTAGATGATGTAGAGAGTACATCAGTCCAATGGTACAAAACACTACTTTAGTCTAGACTGAATGCTGATGTTTCCCATATGAGGGAGTATCTATGATGATTTGAGTCACTGAGGACTCTTGGTATTTGGTATTGAATATTGTATTTGGATACTTGAGCTGGTTGAAGACATGATGCAACATATTAGCATTTGGTATTTATCAATTGGTATATAATAACATTGAGATTGATGTCCTTGACATTGATGTTAATGAGGGAGAGTATGCATGAATTTTTTTTTTCCTAAGGCATGGGGGAGAGTATGCATCAAAGATACACAAATCCTAAGTATGGGGAGTTAATATGCATGAAGGAGAGATATCTCTTTAGAGAGATTTAGAAAGATTCATGAAAGGAAGCAGGAATATGCATCTAATGCATTGTAAATTATTTAGTGTGAAGTAAAAAATTGATTTCTAAGAAATAGGAGTATGCACCTATTGTTTTGAGATTCTTTTTAGTGTGTGGACAACTGATGCTGGTAAGCAACAACAACAAGACATTGTTTGGTATTCTTGGAACTTAGATAGTTTTTCATCTATGTTTCCATCAATTCCAGAGGGGGACATGTATCCTAAGCATTGGAGAGTATTGACATGTTGCATTCATGATTGTGTTTTTTATTGATGTCAACTTACATGGTTTCTATAAAGAATGGCTAAGTAGTAAAAAAAATATTAATTGAATAGATAATGGTTTGATTTTTTGGTAATGTTTACTTATGAACATATTTAACATAGTGTCCTGATGATGTGGTTAAGTGTGCAGAGTCTGAGTCAAAGACGTACAGAAGATGTACTTGATCTATAGAGAGCAGTTCAGAGATAGAGTATTGGGAAAGCAGTTCCTAATGTTTGTTTTCCATCTTACATCTGAGATGCAATGAGAAGATGGAAAATCAAGTAATGATAGAGGACAATCACTTGATGATGTTAGCGAGTGCGCAAGCCCTAGCATCGCATGTGTGAAGTTTCGTATAGATTGTGAGTTGAAAGTGCTATTGTAATTATAATTAATTAATTATCTTATTATAATTAATTGGGAAAGCCTCAAGGCTAATTCAAGGAATTATTTTGAAGATATGGTATAAAGAAAAGATGTTTTACTTGATTGAAAGTAGTATCCATTGTTGTATGAAGTGTGAAGTGAAAAAATTAGTAGAGTGCTTACTAAATGCGTGTAAGCAATCCACGGAATTATTGGATGCAAGATTTATGATATGGTTACAAGATTAGGAGCATAAGTTTGGTTGATAGGAAAAATAAAGAGGAAGGAATAGTACAATACAATTCTATTATTCTGTAAGAAATAATACAGATCTTTGGATAGTGGGTTCACTAGTCTTGCCCTTGAAACTGTTTGGGTAGTGGGTCCATCTGTCTTCCACAACTCCTAACAGGGTTGGAATCTCCTAATAGGGACTCATATGTATTGAATGTATTAATAAACTCCTAATAGGTTCCATCCTCTAACAAGGAACATTTATATTAGTAAAATCATCTTGTGGGTACCATCCCCACCAGTGTTTTCCCTCTGATCAAGGGTTTCCTTAGTTAACATATCTAGTGTTATTATGTATGAGTATCTTTTTGTACAATTTTAGTTTATATTGCTCATATGGTTAATTCTTTTTAAGGTTGATAAATGTGATAATAGTTGGATAATTGATTCACCTCCCCTTCTTAGTTATATTAGTGGACCGTATATTCTAACAAAAGGAAGGTAAGCCTCTTATGTAGTTGCTTGAAAACTCCCAAACCTCCTCAAGGAACATGGAAAGGCATTTGGAAAAGCCCATAAAACCACTGTGAGAGTGGTAAGCCGTCAACATTAGAAAAACCACTCATGTCTCTAAAACCCATACATTAAAAAATGCCTCTCATAAATGCTAAACCTGTGGTAATGCTATGAAAACCCATACACCAATGCTGATGGTGGGAAGAATCACCAAGTCAAGGGCCCACATATTTTCCACAAAATGATGCAAAATCCAACAAATGAAGCATGTTCACCAAAGAAAAATGTGTGGCCTTGAGATCATAGGATATCTTTAATCAAGCACTAATGTAGCACACTACAACATACAAGAGATCCAAATGTGCCCAAGAGGGCGTTCACCAGAGGTGAAAAGCATAATTGGAGGTTGAGCACTACTAGAGGCTCCCAAAAAATGGCATGCAGAGCCTCAAAAAACCACCAAACTCCAAAACAAAGAAAATTATGAGCATGGGGCACATGTGGTCCTTCAAAAAATTGTAGGTTAGAGTGGCCATTGGGGCTTGTGTGAATAGGTGGTGTGAGAAACAAGCCTTCACACCCCCAAAAAAATTTCTCCCCAAATTCATTCCATTGTGAACTTCCAAAAACTGCCAATCAAAGGCCCAAAAATAACGACACAAACAAGCCACAGATGAAATAAACATCTGCCCATTAACCAAATCTCACCACCATTAATTTCAAGACCAGGATCATGGAAAAGGAATCAATTTCAAAGATTTTTCTAGTGGAAAATGTTTTTTTTTTGGCTCGATGAGTGGTGGCCTTCAGTGATTTTTTATGTGGCATATGAGGAGGTAGGGCAACAACTCGAATAAGAGCTCTCAGAGCATCTTGAGGGCACAAATTTGTCAAATTTGGTCAGGCTTACTTTAATGAAGTTGTAGATAAATGAGCTCCATTTCCATGCTATGTAGGAAGAGGACAATCTTTCACATAGATTGCCAAAACCTCAAGGTCCAAGTACGCCTATCCAAGGGCACACAAAAAAATGCCTAGGGTGTCGTGTTCAAGCTCAGGGTTGATTGACAGGTGATGCTCATTAATATCCACCCTCATAGATGAAGACTCATGAAAAAATAGGGAACTCCTACAAGAATGCGTAAGGTGCTAACTGCACTAGGGAACAAAGGGCAGTTGCATAGGTGGGAAGTATAGTACCCTTAGAAACATGTAGGGTACCATTAAAAGAGCCCCCAAATCACATGTACCCAATAAGCAATCAAAAAATTTCCATTTGAAAAATAAAATAAACAAAAAATATAATCCTCCAAATTTAATTCTAAAAAATAAATATAATCGCTACCTTAATTTGCGTGCCCAGGACAAAATAGCCTAGCTACAATTTTTTTACGTTAGATTTCAACAACATCCAAGAAAGATGTATTTTATATGAAAATGGGGTTTTTGAGCACTCTAAGCTCAATGGTGATGTCTGTTTGGGCTCAAAGTGCTTTGAAAAATAGTGACCCCTAGATCTAATAAAATCCATCTAAAAGCTTAGATCTGAAAATCGATGTCAAATCTCTCAAGAATAGAACAAGGGCATGAAGATCTGGAGCTCTGATACCATGTTGAAGTTGATGAAAGATCAACCCTATAGCTCCCAAGAATCATCTACATGCAAACACTTGTCACAGAAAGAGAAGCAAAAGCTATGGAGGCTAAAATTTCCAGATCCATAGATGAGACATTCTTGATGAGCAAAAATAGAAATTGCTATATTCAAAAATGAATTGATTAATAATTACAAAGGGAGGTTGTTCTTATAAAGGAGATCAAAACCCTAAAAAGGTCTAACCTAAGTTGCATCATAATAATTATTAAAAGAATTAATTATTAGATGTCTAAAGTTTAGTTTAAACAAACTAGAGTTAATTACGAAATATTTAATTACTCTAACAATTTGAGCTCATTTCTACACACAAGTTTTGGGGAACACAATTCAAAATTGGATCAAAAGAATTGTTGAAAGTTTCAAAGGGTTTGGATTTGCATGCATTCATAGATTGTCTCAGATTTTAGCCATGGTTTTGAGGTAGGGTTTGAAAAACCATTATAGAATTTTATTGAAAGATTTTTCTACTTCATGTGTCCCCGACTGCTTGCATAATGCTTATTTATTTTTTATATTGGCTTTTGGATAAAGAATTATGTTGTAGATTTTGAAAAAGTAAAATTTATTAATAAAAAAAAATTGACTGAGAAAAATTGTAGAAAAATCTAGAAAGTTATTATGATTCTATTATTTTAAATCTTCTCTGATATAAAGAAAATTCGATTATAAAAAATTAGAAGAAAGCAACAAATTGAAAAACTAACGTTTCGACTTTAATTTGTCATTAGAACCATGTGATTATTATAAATTTTCTAAATAAAGATAGTATTCTTCTTATATTTAAAATAATTTGGTTGCAAAATTTATTGGAAACACAAAAGATTAATTGAGAGAAAAGTATGTTGTAACTAAACTTATGCATGCTTGTGAAAAGAAATTTACTAAAGATAGAAAACTAAGTATAGTATGGTTGCATGATTTGAGAGAACAAAGGTATGCAGAAATACTAATTGTATGTTTATTTATTAATAATTTTTTTATGATTAATTTTGAAAAAATTAAAAAAAATTTATTTATTTAAAAAATAAAAATAAATACTATTAATTTTTTTATAAGTGGGGTTTTAATATCAATTAATTTTAAAGCTCTCAGTGGGATATAACTTATTAAATATTTATTAATGCAAGTGGAGTTACAAATTAATAAATATATAATTGTGATTTAGTTATATTTTAAGAAAAGCTATACTAGAATTCAATATATAATAATCTACTTATGAATATTTCAAATTATGAGGCAAATTGTAGATAACTTAATTAAATTTATATAATTTCAAGTTTGAGTTATCTCTAGTTGCATCATGAATTAAAGGAACATTAAATATAGATATTCGACTTAAATAGAAGTCAAATTAATATTTTAGAAATGAAATTGAGATTAATATTTAATCTAATAATATATTTTTATGTTATTAATTAAATCATCCATGATTTAACATTATTTATATTTATAACATGATAATATTGCATGATATTTTATATGCACAAAGACATTTGACATTTAAATACTTATTGATTTAAATAAGTATACATTTATAACTATTTATATTAATAGATATATTCTTTCTTTATTTTAAAATACATTCTTATGACCCAAACTAAACAAGAGAAAATGATGGAATTAAATCATATGGCTGAGACTATGTGTTTTCTTAAATATTCTATTTATAGTCTTGTGATGCTTATTTTCATGATACTTTTATTTGTGGGTTGTTTAGTTGGCCAAGATATGATGTGCACCAGAGGCATTTTTGAGATTTCTTATGATTATTTGGTTGGACTTCATGATGTACTTTATGATTTAAATTAAAATTTATTTTGATGAGCATTTATGAGAACTTGGGTTTTGAGAACAAATGTTATTTTTGGGTTGCCTATTAAGTAATTGAATTCAATCAATATTACTTTTGTGGTATGAGACACAATTGTGGTTTGTGAGTTTTGGGAAGGTAGTCTAGGTGCATGTCTATGAGAGTGACTTGCAATGGGGGACGGGGCCCAAAGTGGCTGCCAGGGTAACTCATTGTAAGTTTTGTAACAAGTGATAACATAGTAATTAAAATACTTTCCTCCCCATGCCTCGAGATGAATTAAAAAGATAAGTTAGAGATTTTTTCTCATCCATGCCTTGAGTGCTTGTATAGGCTAAGGATGAGAGTGGGATGATACCTTGAGAGGTATGACTAGTTTCCTCATCTTCATGAGAGGGTATTCTGGCTCTGCATAGAGTCACTAGAGGGTCGAGGTCCTTAGAGATTGTTAGGGCAACCTTAGAGGTGGGCCATAGGTGCATGTCTATGAGAGTGAATTGCAATGGGGGATGGGGCTCAAAGTGGCTGCCAGGGTAACTCATTGTAAGTTTTGTAACAAGTGATAACATAGTAATTAAAATACTTTCCTCCCCATGCCTTGAGATGAATTAAAAAGATAAGTTAGAGATTTTTCCTCATCCATGCCTTGAGTGCTTATATAGGCTAAGGATGAGAGTGGGATGATACCTTGAGAGGTATGACTAGTTTCCTTATCTTCATGAGAGGGTATTCTGGCTCTACATAGAGTCACTAGAGGGTCGAGGTCCTGAGAGATTGTCAGGGCAACCTTAGAGTTGGGTCATGTGATGACACTCCATAGTATGTATCCTAAGTCTCCTTCATGTGTTCTTTATATTTGCCTCTAGTGGTATATTTATTGGTAGTGAACTTGTTGGATATTACTTTTTATGATATATTTATTGTGAGTTATTATTTATTGATTGGATGCCAGTTATCGTTGATAGTTAACTTTTATTAATGAATGTTAGTTATTCATTGGTGGTATTTTTTTATTGTTGGAGTTAGTGATTGGTGGTTTACTTTTATTGATGATATTTTTTATTTGTTGCTTATTGTTGACACCTGACATTGATTTGGAGGTGGTTGTATCTTTTTAATTTTGATATTTGATTTGTACTTGGTATCTATTTTTGATTTTGGTATGTGATGTTGGTTTGGATGAGTGTCTTTTTGACTTTGGTTATTTTTTTCTTTATTAGTAGTTTGTGTTACCCTTGAAGTAGATTTGGCTATTAGAATTCCTTACCTAGGATTGTTTTATGATCTGATTATATGTGTGTGGATCATGCATTATCTATCCTACACGATGGGAGTGAGAGCCTGATTAGGTGACAACACGATCAAGAGGTAGTATCTTCTTACCATTTGCCCCTACCTTGCCCCCCAGATTGACAAATATTGGATGCTCATTGATACAGTTGTACCATTATTATTCTTATTCTTATCTTGGAGACTCCTATTTTCTTGATGTATCTATGTATCATGTATTTTGAGATCCTATGAGATATTGTATTTTTTATTGATGTACTTGTATTTATTATTACATACCCTATGACATGACTAGTAGATGATGTTATCTGAATGTGCTCTATCATATACATTTTTTTATGTATGTGTTTATTTATTTTGTGATTATGGACGTTGTAATTGAGACTTAAACTTATTAATAAAACTTTCTTAAATGTGACTCAATGCGAAGGAACCCTTTAGGTATGAATTTTGTATTGTAATTGAATTTGTGTAAATGTTGCATATGTGTATATTGCTTCCACATTGTTACATTGATATTGTTTAAAATTTAAAAAATAGTTTCATAAAATTTGCAACATATTAGATTTATTTCTTTTGGGTTCCCTAGTGGGGTGCTACAATAATCGTGCACTTTATCTTGGGATTGAAATTAGGGGTCCAACTTTGATGTAGAAACCTTTCCCATTTATCATGTAAGGTCCATTTTCCAAAATTTGATTTTTTGTTGGATTGTTCTCACAAATGAATAGATAAAAGCCATTTGGGAGAGTTTTGATAGTGCAGCCTTTCTCCCACTGTGATTCAACCACTCCATTTCAAAAAAAATCCTTTTTCTCATAGATCATTAATAGAACAATTCCAATCATTATTCTCTATAAGTATCTTGACTATTATAGAATGTATAATGTAAGGAGCTTCTTCACAACTTTGCTTTGCCATGCATGGGGTTTTTGCCTCCAAAACTTGTGCTCTACCATTTTGAAGTTGAATGGTTTATGTAAGTGCATGTTTTCATACCCCTATTGTTTTCTTTGTGGTTGATCACAAATAAAATTTTCCCAACACTAAGTGTTCAGAGGTGGTGGGAGCGCTCTTGTCCCATTTCTGTGCAACCATTCCCTTTGGGGTTTAGGTGTTGTGGTTTTGGGACCAACTTGTGCCTTGGGGTGTATGCCTATTAAATGACCATTGATGTCCAAAGGAGCCACTGTAGTGTCTTCCTTCGTGCTAGAGAGATTTGCATCCATAGCATTGGTCGAGTCATTTTAGAGCTCATTACTCTATTATAATAAGGGGAATTTTTTTCATCTTATATTTATTTATTATTATGTAAATGTAAATGTTTCTTGATTTGTAGTTTGGGCATGAGAGTTTTGATAGCTCTTATTGTAGTGCTTTCTAAACCAACTTAGAAAATCTCTGACTCAGGCCAAAGCTTTTTGCAAATTTTTTGCATAATCAAAGCAAATCTAAGTTGGACATGTTTTGGAGTGGAGATAATTAATGTATTTATTCAATGCAATTTTTGTGAGATATACTATACATTCAACTTGACTTGAAGAAAAAGCACAAGTTGATATAGATTTATCTAACTTGACACAGAGAAAAGACAAATCACAAGTTGATGTAGATTTATCATAACATTCATTTTTATTGGAAATTTTGGAATATTTGGTTCTTCTGTATCACTCTCCTGTGTAGGAATTTCCATTTACTACTCCAAGAATTTTCCTTTTTGATGGACGCTCAAGGATATCTTCTACACTTATCAAACCCCCTTCTTCTCTAAGTAAAAAAGTACCTCCTTCATCATCTTCATTGGAGGGTGAAGCATTTTTATATTTGTTTTCTCAGGCTTGAGAGCTTAGACATTCCCCATGGCATATACATTTGAAGTTCTTCTGAGAAGTCTAACATATCAAGATGAGAAGATATTTGACCTCACCTATCTAGTCAGATATATGTTGTAGGCAACTACATTCAGAAATACCAAGATTGTCAAAATATCTTTAGCCTTCTAACATGATTTATCTTCTCCCCAATCTTGGTTTGAGGTAAATTGAGAACCTTGAGGAGCTTAAATTTCCCAAAACATTGGTAGTATAGAGATATATATTGGTCACTTTCAACATCCATAGTTTGTCAGAATCATTAACCATGCTTGCTAGTTGATAGCTTGTAGGTTCCCTCTGCAAACCATTGGATGTCCTCTTTGAAGTTGAGCATTATTTATGCCTCAAGAAATACCTACATTCAAAGCTTTCCAAGCAACCCATTGGAAATGCAAGATAAAGTGTCTTGACAATCTTTGATTTAGAGAGGAGGATCAAATAGTAATGCAATTTAGATTATTTTTGTGTGAGCATAATCCACATCAAAACCCTAAGTGCTTGTTTGGCTATGGGAATATAAATATGAGAATTGGAATTGTTATTTTGGAATATAAAATGGGGATACATATTCCTATTCTTGTTTGGTTTAATTACAATTTAATTGGGGAATTCACCAACCCAAAAATTTATGATTTCTAAAATAATAAAAATTGGAATAGGAATATGTATTCCAATTCTACCTATTTAGATGGAATTGCAAATGTTCATTTTTGGGCCAAAATTGGAATACATATTCCTATTCACAATTCCAATTTAGTCTACCCAAACACAGAATTCAAAATTTTAAGAAAATCTTATTCTGACTATCAAAC
This sequence comes from Cupressus sempervirens, assembly GCA_028749045.1. Lineage (NCBI taxonomy): Eukaryota > Viridiplantae > Streptophyta > Pinopsida > Cupressales > Cupressaceae > Cupressus > Cupressus sempervirens. The sequence continues at coordinate 131,363,044 of CM053786.1, read as the reverse complement.
GAGCCCTAAATTTATAAGGAAAGTAGGCTTTGGCTCCAATATAGTAGTGAAGTTTATTTAGTTGGAAAGCTAGTGTAAAAAAATTACGACTACTTTGAGCTATGTTTTTTCAAAAATTATTTTTCTTTCATCAATTCATCAAGGAGAGCTTGGAAAAAACTTACCTACAACATTTTTTTACTATATAACATTTGAGGAGTAGCATCTACTTAGCCACTCTATTTTTCTTAATTACATAACATGGTCAAAGTTTTAAGATTTGATGTTCACATAGGTGTTAGCAATATTGCATCATATGGTGTATAAAAGATTTGTTTAATAAGTTGTTATTATAGTAGTCTATGTTGGTTTTTGGTGACTAATTACGAAAGTACCATACATTCATTGTATATTATTTTTGGGTTGCCAAATATTTCTCTTGGTTAACTCATCAATAATTTCTAAGGTTAATTTTTTAACACACATTGGAAAACCTTGTAAATAGGCTATAGATAAATGACAATGTACTATGAAATTATTAGAGTGTAATTTTCCCTTGCTTGGATATTAAAATAAGTGGACAATTGTTTATGGTGGATGTAGCCCATATTGGGCGAATCACATCAAATCTCTGTATTATTTTTTGTTTTATTTTCTCTAGTTCTATACTATCTTAATATTTTTTTATTGCTCATACCTATTTAAACCTTATCAATGTGTATTGAGTTAAAATAACTCATAATTTATATGAGAGTATATAGTAGTTTTGTATAATGTAAAAAATACATATCCTATGTATGTTCTTCAAATGTATTGAGAAAAAAGAGAATTGAAGTGCACATCATTTTGTATTAAATAATTTGCAACTTCAACAACCCATATTTCTTATATGGTATTAGAAAAATATATTTTGGTGGTTTGTTGTTTAGGTTGAGCATAGTTTGTACAATGTAAGTTCTTCTATTTTTGGAGAAGAGAAGCATGCACTTCAAATTGATTGTGTGCTAATCTCTTCCTTGCTTGAAATAGTTTTTGAGTTGTTGTCTATTCAAGATATGTGATAGAGTCATGAAAAGTATTCACTATGTTTTATCCAAATTGTTAATGATACTTTGATCTTCTTTATTAAATTATTTATTCCTTGCTAATATTTTCTCTAAAGCCTACCCAAAATCAAGTCCATGCAATAGACCTTGATTTAGTTATAAGATAAATTGTTTTAAATTTTTGTGTAGGCTGATCCAAATTGGCCTCTCCAAATTGACTAAAATGCATTGGTTAAAGGCATATCAAAATCTAAATGAAGCATAAAGATCTTTCATTATTTTTAGAGATTATAAAGAATCTAAGAAGTGCTAGATATTAAAGGCATTGAAGTCACTACTTGTAGTTGCAAAAGCTACAAGAGATTTGTGAATGATCACAATTAAAGACAATGATTGCCTAGTTTGAATGTTAAGAAGTCATCAACTTTGAAGTGCTGGAAAACTTGAAGGGATCATTTCCCGTAAAACAATCCTTAACTACAGATTTATTTAAAATATAAATTTCATTTCATAGAATAAAATTAACACACTCTCTCTCTCTCAAATACATATATACATATATACATACATACACATACTAAGTAGAGTAGTTTAATGTGTTGGTATGATTTTTCACAGTATAGAGAAAGTCTAAAATTTTGGTGAAAAATCATTTAGGTCATTATATTATGTAGATTATGGTTTCATTCCTTATATTTTTCAAAATTTTAGGTTACCCTAATCATGCCCTGATTCATGTGTTGTCGAATTATATTAAATTCTTAAGGTTTGTCTCTCAACACAACCATTAAAATACCCTAAGTGTGAAAAAACCCTAAGTCTCCCTTCAAATTTTTGAAAAGATTTGTAAAGTGCTTAAATTTTTCCCTTTATGGTCTTATGGTGTAGGGTTTCACGTGAGAACGAAATACCTTCTTCCTCATGTTTCCATGGTTGCGTTTAGTAATGCAACCTATAAGCATAAATGAATTCATGCTTTACAGGGATACACTTTTTCTTTTCATAGTAGTGGAATAGTTCATTTTGAGGTTCCCTAGTCATATGTTTGGTCTTTGAGAAAAGAAGCATAAAGGTTTTTTGTGCTTTGAGAGTGGTATTACGACTTTATGGTGAACAGTTGAGCGAAAGAAGCTTGAAGAGGTATTTCTAGTCATACGCTAAAATGTTAAGTGTGTGATCATAGAAGATATGTCATGTCACTTTATGGGATTACGAGTAAATGGTTGAGCGAAAGGGTAGAAAGGTGTTGAGTTTTGATTTACGCATCTATGTTCTAATGAATGGCATAAGAGCGTAATACCCTGGCATGGCATAAAGGATGGTTTAAAGGATTGTATAAAGTGTTTTATGATTCTATAGGTAAAAGGAATTCGTAAGAGAAAAAGTAAGGTCCAGTGGTGTTTATGTGCATAAGTTCCTTGAGCTTGTGGACAACTATAAAGCCATATTATAATAGTGATCGTGCTAAGTGGGACCTGTTGAGTTGTCAGATGGGCCCTAGTGCAAGCGAATCAAATGGTGACACATCACAAACATTAGATGAGTCCAAAACACATGGAAGATGACTTAAGTTCTTAATTTTGCATGTGCTTAAAGTCAACAATGATGTTATTTTCTATTTTTCTAAGTTTCAATATGGGTTGTTGATAACTGAAAGGTGAAATTTTATCATTATGCCTTTACGCTTGTAGGGCAAGCGTATGAACGAAGATCTATTTCATCCCTTTCCCTGTGGTTATGAGTTAAGTGTGAGCGTAGGAGCATAAAAGGATAGATGAAGGAATGGAGACAAGGTTTTACAATCATACAAGAAAGGAGAAACATAAGAGTGGGATCCCATTTGTAAAGGCTTTTCGATGTTACGAGGTTAAAAGAAATTGTATAAGCATAAAGGGGAAATAAGGAGAAATAGAGGAGGTAAGAGGCATTATGATGCCATGGGTAAAGCCTTAAGCATGTGATCGGACAATGGACAAATAAAGAGTTATGATGTCCTAGGTAATGAAGTGAGTGGAGCAATGTAAAGAAGTTTTTAAAGGTTTCCACTAATGCGTGTCCGCGTGAGTGTAAAGGATAAAGATAAGGATATAACAAAGGCTTTACACTCATACGATCAAGGTTTGAAGCATAAGATTGAAGGTATTAATTGAGGAGGCTTGAGATTCTACAGTGTAAAGGGTCATGTAAAGGCATAAAGAAAATTTTAATGTAGTGTTTAAAAAAGCCCTAATGCTTCTACGCTTGGGATGTTCTAAAGTGTCACTGGAAGAATGTAAAGGCTTACCAGGGGTGTTTTTGGGGTTACAAAAATTAAAGATCTTGACTCAATGTAAGAGCAAAAGACCAAAATTTGAAAAGAAAGCTGTTGAAGTGTCATGCCAGTTTAGAAAAGGACAAATTCACCATAGCCAAGTAAAATAAAACATTGAAAAGGACATCAAGATTGAATTTAATGGTTGACATCCCTTGTTGTCAACCTACGAGGGTGGTATTTAATGCTTGTGCATGTAGAATTAATTAAAAAGATGGTAGACTGTATGATTAAAACATAAATATTTGATTGAACATTCAGAATATTACCATTTTGAGAATTTGTGTTCGTGCTCTAAAAATTTCTTTAAGTATCCATTGTATTGAGATTTCTATGCCAGAGTTTGAAGTATTATTGTAGAGAAGATGGCTGATAAGGAGGTTGAGGAGGTGTCTGTAGAAGAGGTAGAGGTTGAAGATGAAGGTGATGATGTTGTAGAAGTCACACCTAAAGGCAAAAGGAAGAAGGGTGCCACCAAAATTAAGAAGACATTGAGGGTTAGAAATCCCAACAAACATGCTGAAGATTGGTTGAAACTTCTTCTAGGGTTGTCAAATGTTATTTCAGCAAACAACCACATTTTCAAAGACCCTTATTTCTTGGTTAGGGATGCACAATGCCCTAGAATTGATGGCTTCAATCTGTATTTGTATTTTTATCAGAACAAAACTGAAAACATGCCAGTCTGTAACCCATGGAAGAGAAACATGGAAAAGCTAATATTCCCAAAAGTGTTTGTTGATGTGGACCTATTGAAGGCACTAATAAATTCCTACAATCTAGTCATCGGGACATTTCAAAGACATAATGGGAGTTTTTCGTGCACATTGGATAGAACTTCTTTTATAGAAGCTTTTGGATTGGAAGGACAGATAGATGTGCCCATTGATATTGAAGACTTATAGAGTAAATTTGGGAGAAATAAGACCTACTTTGTGAACAATGTCATGTTGCCCCACATCCCTTATAATGTGAAAAAGGTAGGGATGATTCCAAAGAAGGTGGGGGATTTTTTTGCCCTTGAGTAGATTCAAGAATTATTTCAAGAACACAATATATGGGCTGCACAAAGTTCTAGGAAGTGATTGTGTCTATGGTTCCCTGTTCTTGATGGAATGTGATATACAGGATCCCTTCCACCATAAAGAATATGATTATATGGCTTTTATCATGGACAACATGCACAATCAACTTGTTAGTGCAAAGAAGGGAGAAATGAAAGATTTCAAGTTCCAGCATTACTCACTATTGATGCACCTTATCCTTTATCACAACATTGGTTACATCATCTCAGACTTCATTGATCAAACCTTTGATGAATTTGGTGAGTTACCTATGCAACTATGGACTCACATTTGGGATAAAAATTTTCATTATTCAAATGCACTTATGTTTTTAAATTTATTTAGTTCTGTTATCATGAGGTAATTGGACCATACTTTCTTTAGGGCACCAAATGTTTTGAAGACTTTGAATAGGCCCTCATTTTTAGATGAGAAAACCAAATTAGATCATAACTGGGGAAGCATTTTTTTTATTCAAAGAGTGCACATTGATGAGAGAATATGCATGCCCACAACCTCCTCACTTCTGCCTAAATATTTACCCCCTAGATTGGCCATTATTGAATTCTTTTGGCATTTTTTATTGATGAATAAAGAAATGATCCCTCCTTCTCTACACAAGCCTACTTTTGTTTGTAGAACTTTTAAAGTGGGAGATTTTGAAATAGGAAAAAATGCATATGAGGGGTTGAGTGAGTACCTAGGCCAGTACAAATTTTCTTCTGGGCCTTACAGGATGTATGACCCTGACAACTACATTACCAATAAGGTCAAGGCCATTAGGGGATACATCCTACCTCCAAGAAAGCCAATCCCTTTAGAGGATTTAATTGCCAACATAGTAGCAATAGGGGAGGTTGATGAGCTATTAAGGAAGTATGAAGAGATAAGGAAAGTAGAGGAGGCTTTGAAAATGACCAACCCTAATTTTAAGGGATTTTTTTACAGAGGATCCATACCCTAGTAACCTAAGAAAAATGGTCGACAATTTTGATTACATCATGTCACAAATGCCACATGATCCAGAGGGAGAGGAAGCCACTATAAATAGAGAATCCCCTAAGCCAGATGTATTATCAACTTCAGCTTGGGTGCCAAAAGGAAATAAAAGACAAAAGAAAATGCACATCCCAGAAAGGGTGGTGAGTAGAGCCTTACAAGTGATGCCAGGAAATAGTGAGTATTTTTCTGATATTAGGCAAAATTATTTAAGTCAAAGGGCTACAGAGGCAGGAAAAGCCTCCACGGATCTTTAGATTGCAGCATCAATATTGGATGATAGGCTCATTCAATCTGAAAAGTTCATGGAAGATGATGATTTCATCAAATCATCATAATTTAAAAGCTTTCTTTACAAAATAAAAGAAAATGAGCTTACACTAAGCCTCATGCCAGGAGAGGATCCAAAGAAGAACAAAGAGTTAGTTGAAAAATTGTTAGCCTATGATCTTGAGAGTGAGACAATGACCCCTACAAAAGCTAGGGAGTTAGTACATAGGAGTGGTATGATTTTGATACCCAACTGGGATATTGAGAAAGCTTTTGTACTTGATCAAATGAGAAGATAGGATAAAACCATCAGTTATGAAGCTAGTAGTAGTGAAGGGTTGAGGAGGGGGTTAGGATTTAATATAGATAAAAAAACCATAGTAGTATGGAGTGTTGCCTTTGACACCAAAAAGCCCAGAATGATGGATATACAGGAAACTGCATAGGGCAACATGATTGTGTGGACATTGGAAAATACTACTGGAAAAGAAATCTCTAGCCTAGTCAAACACTTTTCTCTCATGAATGAGGTAAAGGTAGACGAAATTGAGGATAGGCTAGTTGTTGTCTACAATGAATGTATAGATATCAGAAAAATGTATGAAGAAGAGCTCAAGACAAGCTATGTGCATAAATAGAGAATCGAGGAGTTGGCGGGGAAAATCCATAATTTAGAAGCAGAAATAGCATCCCTCAAAGAACAACTCAAGGCTGCAATAGAGGTAGAACATGCACCAAGGAAAGTGGAAAAAGAAAGGCACACTATAGAAGCAAAGGCCCAAACAGAGAAGATACCTACAGGGGTAACAGTGCCAGTGCTTGTGGTCAATGTGGAGATAGAAGCTCTTCAATCTGACAATGCAACCAAGAAAAGTGTTATGATGAATGTATTAAGCCATAGAATAATCACTTTGAAAAGAATATCTCAAGATGCTTATAATACATTCATAAATATACAATCTACATAATAGGTATGCAAGGATGCAATTGGATGGCTTGAGCCAATTTTTCAACAATGGGGACCATATATGAAATTCTTTGATAGATTGATACCCTTGTTAGCCAAAAAGCTAGATCTCCCAGATAAAGTTATTGCTGTAAAGGAGGGTATGGATAAGGTGAAAGATCTATTGCAATATTTCACAGGGAAACTTGCAGCAATTCAAAGCAAGATGAAAGTATTGATAAGTGGCTTCTATTCTTTAATTCTTTTTGTTCTTAGTTCTGATAACAAAGTGAAGGATTTCAATGAATTGTCTAGTTCTTTTAATCATATTGTAGACTTTCCATAGGTGGCATGTATTTTTAAGGGTGATATTGATGAATGTGTTTTCAATGAACTGATTGATACCCTATTCAAGATTGAAACTGAAATGAATAGGTTTACTACATAAGAGGAAGTAATCATTTATGCCAGGTGGCAGAAATCTATTAGTGAGTTAGCAAAAACCAAGATATGTGAATGACCTACTAAAAGAGAAGTCATTATATGGGAAGCAATCACAAAAATCAAAGCTTTATCAACAGGAAGAAGTTAGAGAAAAGGAAAAAGTTGAAGATTTTATGCTCCAGCTATCATCTGCAATTGCTTTTCTTTGTTTCTTTTTGAATTAAGGTGTCTAGATATTTTTGAAAAAGTTTTTATACTCATTTTTGTATAAGGACACCTGTCAATCACAATTGCCCTTTGCTTGTTGCAACTCATGTTATATAAATGAGTTTTCAAGGCATTGTGAGGGTCCAAATTTTTATAAGTTTTTAGTTTTCAAGAAAGTACATTCGGTCCAGTCATATGTAGTTGTTTTTTAGTTTACTTTTAGTCATGTACTTTTCTGATGACAAATAGAAATGATAGAAGTAGAATGAATCTCTGGGTTCTTTACTGAGTTTCTATTGGTTATTGTATTAATTAGCAAAAAGGATAATGCAAAAGGGTATTTACATCAAATTTGTGTCACCATTTTCTATCTCCATTTCATGAGTTTATTAGTTTTGAGATCATTTGAATAATGTTCATTTGATTGAATACATTTTGGATGGGGTGTATATTGGTTATATTGTTTCTTTTAATTCAATGGATTATGTAAATGCTTCAATAAATTAGTAGAATTCATGAGTTTATGAAGAGGATATTATGTCAGAATAGAAATAGGTGATTATAGTTGATAGATTCAATTACAAGTTAATTGAACAAGATCTCCTGCCAATAAGTGACTCTTTGTTCCCAATGGATAAGGTACTGGTCATATAAATCAGAGATGATTGAGAATAAATTCTGCCTTTACATGTCAAAACAATTATAAATTCAAAATCATTTTCATTATATTTTGTTCAAGGTTGTATTACTGGTCACCACTTGTTTACATTTAATTTTTTGAGTCTTAGGTAGCTGCTATTCCTAGAAACACTTGTAAACCCTAGGAGAATTAGGACCAGATTTGCTTATAGGGGATGCATATAGACTTGAGAGCATTAAATAAATTGGTAAACTATGTATGTGCATGACTTTATAAAAGATGAAAATCAAAATGAAACTAAGATAGTTTTAATACATCAGTTTGCATTAGAATCATCCTTAGGTATACTCACCTTGGTTTTGCAGAGCCTAAAGAGTAGGAAACCATCCTTGATTTTTTTGAAGTTGAGTCCAAATGGTTTATTCATGTAATTGTTCCTAGGAATTGGCTAATCCTTAGGTTATATGAGTATTGTCATTCTGGTATTGAGCATTTTTTTGCTTAGTAGTTTCAAACACCAACATAATGTTCTTAATATTTGAAAATAAAATAATTTTCATGTAAATTATTTTTCTCTAGAGCACATGACTGGTGGTACTCGACATTCCATTTTAGAAGTTTGGCTTGAAAGGGGCATTATAAATTGAACTTTAGAGTCAACTAGTTTTTCTTTAAATGGAGAAAAGAGATTTTAATAGAAAAGTTTGAAGATTCAAAATTTTACAAATGGAAAATCAAACTACAATTGATCCTTATTAAAAAGGATCCATGGGATGTGGTATGGGGAGAAACAAGGCCAAATAATGTTAATGGAAGCACAAAGTGGATTACAAAGGTTCAAAGAGAAATAGTCATGATTGGTCTTTGACTATTAGGTGTATACCTCCGTCATGCTGACTTAACACAGACCTCAAAGGAAGTGTGAGATGGTTTAAATGCTTTGTATGGATCACAAGAAATGAGTGCATATATGAGTATTTTTATAAGCTTAAAAATGTCTTTAGGTGTTAATATTTTTCAACATATTAGTAAGTTCCATTGCCTATTGAATAAACTAGCTAGGATAAATGCTAAAGTTGATAATGATATATTGTTAACTAGTATGCCTCCTAGTCACGACAATATTATTTTCATAATAGATGAAGTAGATGCTATCCTAAAGGAGATATTATATAATTTGATTCATAAATGAGCTAAGAAAACTGACTCAGGTATAGAGGAAATTATAATGCATGGTAAAAATATGCCTAACTATTCCTCCATTTCTATTTCTTCTATCAAAGAAAAACCATTCCCTTTAAGAATTTTTTTTTGAGCTATTATTGTAAATGATGATGAAGAACTAATGATGACACATTTCACACTCACAAACAAATGCTAAATGTCTCTGTACTCTTGACAATAGAAACTAGACAACATATACGATACTTTACTTGTAATAAATTTTAGATGACAAAACCTCAAGAAACAAAATAAATCCACATGAAAAATTAATGGTAATTCAAATGTCTTCTATTATTCAATTTATTCTTACAAAACACAACTTAATTGTGTAGAAAATTTGTAATTACAATGCTAGTAATGCAAACTACATTTGTAGTAATCGTACAAATATAAATTATCAAGCATTTAGCTAGCCAATGACTTCTCTCTCTTTGTCCAAACTCTTGCTATGTGGTCTCCTTTCCTCTGCATGATACTCTCCTTGCTTTTGTCAATCCATTCTATTATGGACTCACATTTGGAGCTCCCTCTCTGGTCTAGGCCCGATTTAATTATCTATTCTTTATATTGTGAAAGGTCTACTATAATTAAATGATAATAAAAATCTATATAATTTATCAAAATACACAAAATAAAAAATACAAATTGTTGGAATAATTTATAATAATTGGAATCAATTATGCAAGGTTCAAATGTACAAATAAAACTTTTCAGTACTTAGCAAGTATATGTGCATGCATTGATTAGATAATCCAATATCTCAAATTTCAAAACTTTGTTTATTACTATCCTAGGTCAAATGAACTTTTTAGAAATGTAAAAATAAGTTACTAGAAATTCAATCACACAATTTTGATACAAGGACTTAATGGGAAAAACCAATTTGGGAAAAATCACTAGTAACATACTACCAATTTTCACTCTTCTTAAGTGAGCTCTATGACAAGCCAACCCTGTTAGAGGTTACAATAGACACTATTAAATATGACCTTGATTAAAGGATTTTAATCACCCTATTAAAAGTGAAACTTGTTAGAGGAGTTTAGAACATCCCATTAGAATGTCACCCGATTAAAGGATTTACTCATGACTGTTAGGTCAACCTTAATCCAAAGGATTTATCCAAATTGATACAATTGCTAAAAAGTAATAATAGGACTTGATCTAATAACAAAACAACTCATTTGAAAATTTCATATCTCTCATTCAACTCTCCATTCTTCTTGGCATTCATTCCCCTTCATCTCTGATTTCTTGTTCACCCTTCAAGCCTTCACCTCCTTAAGCCTTCTTGCTTAGTATGCCAACTATAGATTCATTCCTTCTACCACCATATGAGGCAACACCTCCAAACTTCTTCTCTTTTCCTTACACACTTTCTTCTGGCCTTGTATCTCCATAAATAGAGATTTTTTATCTATTTCTTCTTAATCACAATAGTCCATTTGAGGGTTAGGTTAGATTCATTGAATCCTTCCTTCTTTCCATTATATCCCCTTTAGAAACTTGGTGCAGGAGCACCTAGGGGTAAGGTAAAAACTTAGTTAAAGTTTTGGTTTGTAAATAGTCTAACCAACCACTGAGAGAATAAGGACTACATTTAATCCCTAAAATGGGTTTAGGAGGTATGTGTTTTCATAGAGGTTTGCATCCTTGTCCAAAGTCTTACCTAAGGACAACTTTGTGAAACATGGAAACGACCTCCAAGCTGTGGGACTTGAACTGTGAAGTTAAATCTTCGAAGAAGGCTGACTTCCTCTTACTAGTAGGTTGCACCTAACTACTCTTGGGGAGGAAAAGGGAGAAAGAAAGAATGGAAGTGAATCTACCTATTCTAAACCTAAGGGGGTGATGCACCAAAATAGAGTGTTCAAACTAATCTCTACCCATATATGCACTTTTAAACCACTATGGCACCAAAGATATACACCTTCAAACTTGTTTAAATCTATCAACCACATGCAGATCAAAAAATTGGAATGAATGGCACAAAGAAAGAGAGATTCACTTATATATAATTCATAGGTCAAAAGAGATACAATCATGCAGATTGCAAGTTTCTACAAAACACCAATGAGAGGCAAATAGTTCTTGCACTCTTACATTAATGGTTGAAGGAGATAAGGTAGAATTCCATACAATTCAGAGGCAAAGGGAATTTTACACTGAAGATTTGCTGAGCAATATCAAAGAAATAAGAGAAAGTTCAACCTTTTCCAAATTTACAAAAGTTTCCTTTATAGTTCAGGCATAACTGAGATGTCTCCCAATTGTAATTACTCTACAACTACTGCATTGAATTCCCATAGAGAATAATCATGGAGAAAATTTGAAGAAAGTCCAATCTGAATACAGATCCAAATGTAATGATATCCAATCTTGGTTGAAATAAAACCTTGAGAAGATAGAAACAGTGCCATTTAAGCCATTCTGACCAGGTAGATGGATTAGGTCAGTGGTGGGGTGTTTTGCATTCATGCAGAGTAGTTAGAATCGATCATGAGGATCAGATTCATGCAAAAACCCTAGTTTTCCTTCCTTTCTGGCTTGCAAATCAGGAAGGTTAGTAGATCAACTAGACGCTGCGATGAGAATGGGCCATGTGGGCCAACGATATTTTATCTTTTCACCACCTCATAGGGGTCTTTCCAAGTTGACCATCCTTTTTAAACTAGCTGTGCCATCCTAAAACCTTGACCGTGGTGGTTACACTAGCTGTAAGCACCGTTGATACCCTAGCCAGGCCATTGAGACACGTGCCCTTTAGGTGATCCACCACAAATTTTATCCTCCTTGCATCTTGATAAAGCAGGAAAGCCCTGGTCGTTGATCTCCACGAGATCAACGATAAGGGAAGATCTTCTATATTCTACGCTTGCTCATATAATCTGGGCCCATGACACTTGGCACCACCTTGGCAACCCGTACAACAACTCATCATGACACGACACCACCTAGCATCACCTGATGACTCACAAAGAGATAGGCCCCATAGGGACACATGAAAGCAAAGTGCTTGCCTACAATATTTAAAATCCTCCCATCTTGATAATGCTGGGAAGCCTCGACCACAGATCTGTTGGCATCAGATGGTGAGAATTCTTCACCCATCATCCTGTGAGAAAGATAGGTCCGTGATGTCATTTGGGATAGGTGTCACTAGGGTGCTTGCCCACAATAATTAAAACCCTTGCACTTCCATCAAGTGGGAAAGCACTAGCCCTTGATCTGGGGAGATCTGACAGTGATTATAGCACATGCATCCTGAACTTGTGCCACTATCCTCCATGATGTCATCCAAACACGCATCATCAAAGCACTTCCCCGCACTGTCAAAAACCTAACGAAGCTTAGAATGCCAGAAAGTGGGCACCAATAGGACTACCAACTCACCCTGACACCCTGCGGCCCTCAAGAAGGACATGGACCCACCTGCCATGCATCACAAAGGGGCTTTCTTGTAATGTTTAAAGATCGTGCATTTGTGGAAAATGTGAGAAGGTGCTTACTATGGATCTGGGTAAGATCTGACAACGTAGAAAGTTGCAGGCCGACAGAGCAAAACATAAGGCTTTATCATTTTATTTTGTTTTGATATTTCCATGGCATTTAAATAATATTAAACCTAGGAACTAGCCATTGGGCGGACAAACTTTTGAATTCAAACTTGGTGGGGAGCAAGAAAGGATAACATTTCTAGTGACTCAGAGGGGATGCGAGCCTGCTATGCATAAAATAAGTGACCTTGCATGTCCATTAGGCTACATAGTCATAAAAATGTGGATCAATGTGCTAAGAAACCCTAACCCTACCTCTGTAGTAATAAAACACTAAAAATTTGGAAAACCTGCCCTCTGCAACTGAAACCAGAGACTAAAAACCTTCTACAAAACACATGTGCTAGTTCACTTATGGGAAAGATGAAAACAACAGAAAGGAGACTAATCTAATATGTATAGAAGGCTTCAAACCTTGTCAGAAACATGGCTTGAGGTAGATCCCATTGACTAGGATGGGAAAAACTTCACCACTAGGCTTGCTTATCTGGAAAGCATTGGCCTGCTTGCAACTTATAATCAAATAGGGACCACTCCACAATGCATCAAATTTTGAGTGCCTCCTTGGTTTTTCCCTGTCTGCATCCCATTTCAAGACTAGGTCACCCTCTCTGAATATTTTGACCCTAGCCTTCTTATCAAAGCTCCTTTTCACCTGCTACTGATGTATTTCTAGGGTCTGCATGGCTTGATTTCTTTTTTCTTCCAACTCCAATAGCTCTTCTATTCTTACTATCATGGAATCATTTTCAATTAGCTTCAACTAATGAGCTAACTCCAAGGCTGGAAACTCTAACAAAATTGAAAGCCTTGCCTCTCTACCATATACTAACATGAATGAAGAATTTCCTAATGATCTCTTAGGTATTATCCTGTCAGCCCACAAAGTTGTTCTCATTTTTTTATGCCAACACCTTTGGTTATCTTCTATTCTCCTCTTTATGATCCTGATTAGATTCTTACTGGATGACTTAACCAAACCATTTCCCTGGGGATAGTAATTTGAGGATGTGCTTAAGTAGATATTATGATCAATTGCCCATGCACAAATATGAGCTCCTACAAAAGATTTTGCATTGTCTGAAATAATGGTAGAAAGGGCACCAAACCTGGTCACAATTCCATCAAGGAACTCAACAACTGAAGATTTTGTGGCATCCTTTAATGCAACTACCTCTGTCCATCTAGTGAAGTAGTCTGTAGCAGCTAAAATCCATTTATGACTAGAACTAGAAAGAGGGTTGATAGGGCCTATGAAATCTAATCCGTACTAAGAAAAGGGCTAGTCCACCTGGATGGGATGAAGAGGAAGGGCTGCAAGCTTTTGTTTACCAGAGAAGAAGGCACATTTCTCAAACTTCCTCACATACCTATGACAATCATGGAACAAGGATGGCCAATAGTAACCAGCCCTCATGATCTTCATTGCAGTTGTTCTAGCTAAGAAGTGACCACCATCAGGACCATCATGAATCTCTTTGATCATTCTTTCAGCTTGGTCTATGTCAATGCATCTTAATAGGGCTCCATTAAAATATTTTCTAAAAAGGATACTATCAACTAAGACGTAAGGGATTGACTACAATCTATATTGCCTCCTTTTGGTTCTATCTAATCCTTGAGGATATCCATTGCTTGATAAGAAGTTCTTCATATCATCCATCCAATTCCTTGGGTCATCATTTCTTGTCTCTTGTTGCTCTGTTAGTATCATAGCAACTTCCTCATCTAGTTCTCGAGGTGATATCATTTGTTTACACAATCCTTTCCCTCTTACCATCTTGGTAACCTAGATAACAACACCATATTCCATCACTTTTGTAATCCAACTAGCTCTTTTATCACTCATATCTTTGCTCAAAAGGAAATCCTTCAGAATGGCACGAGGTACTAACAAATAAATCCTATTGTGAGATAGGAGGTGTCTAAATTTGTTCAAAGCTTTGATGACTGCAAGGGCTTGCTTCTCTACAAAACTATACTTGTCTTCATACTCATTAAGCCCTTCGGTAAAGAAGGCTACAAGCTACTCCTCATTCTTATCATTTGTTTGAGTCAAGACAACAGAAATACTTGAATCACCACCTAGGGTATAGAGAATGAAATCCTTCTCAAAGTTTGGATTAATGAGAGTAGGGGCTGAGGCTATGGTTGCCTTGATTTCTTTAAAACTTTCTCTCCTTTCCATGGTCCATGCAAAGACCATACTTTTCTTGAGCATAGTTGTAAGGGGTTTTACCATGGTAGCAAGATTAGGGATAAATCTTCTCACAAAATTTATCCTACCAAGGAAACTTTGCAACGCTTTCTTGTGTTTAGGAAGAGGAAGAGCAAGTATTGCTTTTTTTTTCTCTCTAGATCAATGTTTAAGCCATCTTTGGATACAATGTGTCCTAATAATTTTCCTTGATTGGTAGCAAAGACACACTTGCTTGGGTTAAGGGACACCCTGAACTCTCTACACCTTGAGAATACCTGTCTGAGATGATCAAAATGATCTTCTACATTCTTTGAATATACTGTGATATCATCAAGGTAAACTAATACAAACTTTTCAATCATGTTTTTGAAAGCCATCTCCATTGCTTTCTAAAATGTAGCACCTGCATTAGTTAGTCCAAATGGCATTTTACAATAAGCATAGGTACCCCACTTGGTAGTGAATGCAGTCTTGTATCTATTAGACTCCTTGACCAACACTTGATTATAAGTAGAGAACCCATCAAGAAATGAAAACCTCTCTAAACCACTGACCTTGGACAAAATATGCTCCATGGAAGGAAGAGGATGGTGATCTTTAAGGGAAGCTTGGTTAAGGTCCCTAAAGTCCACACACAATCTAATTTCTCCATTCTTCTTCCTAACAGGAATGAGGTTTGCTACCCATGATGAGTGTTTGATAGGGAAAATTATCCTGGCCTCGATCAATTTAGATAGATCTTTTCTCATCAAGGGTTCAATTTTAGGATTCACTGGCCTCTATTTTTGTCTTACTAGTTTGACATTGTTAATTAAATCTATGGTATGTTGAAACAACCTTGGGTCAAAACCCTTTAAATCATCATATGTCCAAGAGAATATATCATTAAATTCTTGACACAGATGAATAAAACTTTCTTGTTCAATTTTAGAACATACCTTCCCCATGTTTAAGGATTTTCCATCAGTGACCATGACTGGGGTGTAGTCATCTTTGTTAGCAGCTCGGTTCATGACTCTACCTCTTACTTGGTCATCAGGATTAAAAACACTCTCTAAAGTAATAAGACCTTTAGGGAATTTGTTGGAGTAGAGATTAATGATTTGGTCCCCATACCAATCTTTTAATCTTGATTGGTTTCTCTCTGAAAATTTTGGTTCATTTTTCAAGAAGCTCACAATTTTCTCATCAGATTCAAACACTTGCCAATGGATGTTGTTGTCAGGGATGAAAGGCCTTACTACCACTTTGATTTGTTTCTCTTTCTTCTCTTCAAGATTTCTTGGCACATCATAAGATACACCTATTGCTGCAAGTCTATTAGCATGTCTATTTTCTTTTCTAGGGATGCTTTGGATATTGAATGCATTGACACCTTCAAGCAAATCCCATACCCTATGTTTATAAGACTTGAGAAAACCATTCTTGGTGACATTCTGATTTCTCACTTGATTAACCACCAAATCACTATCTTCATATACACTTAAAATTTAGATTCTTCTTCTTTGAGCAAGTAGGAGGCCTTGAATCAAGGATTCATACTCGGCTACATTATTAGTGCAACTAAATTGGACCTTGAATGAGAAGTAATACCTTACTTGTGTAGGAGAAACCAACATCACACCAGCTCTTGATCCATTCTTATTTCTTGAGCCATCAAAGTACATACTCGATATCCCACTCATATCTTCTTTGGCCCCTGCAAGATTAGGAACCAGAGCATCCTTCTCTAATATACAATATGTATTGAGACTTGTCTCAAGGGTTTATGACATAAGATCAAACTGATATGCATCAATCCATTCATCTAAGAGAAAATTAGGTATCTCTGCTAGGGGAGTAGTAGCTCATTTACTATGTCATTCTCATCCACCTCTAGGATAGTGCAATTCATGTTGATGAGGTTAGGGGTGTAAGGCTTGGTATGATGGAGGGCTAGAGGCTCTACTCTGATTGAAGCTTTGGCCTCGTATTTTGTCCTAAAAAACATATACAACCAATTAGAAGATATGTAGCCACCTATTTGGGCAGTGAAATCTCTTGACAGATAGATGGAAAAATGTGGCTTGACTTTAGCAACAGATATATCTTGAGTTACAACACAACTAGAGCATGCATGTAGGGCCATTTCCACATTCCTAAGGATCCCTACAGTCTTGACAGTACTACCATCCAACTATAACACATTCCTAGCAATAGTTTCATATTTCATCTCAAAAGCATCAGTAACACACTTAGGCATAACTGAACTACTAGCCCCTGAATTGATCGTGCAATTATGGACTACTTTATCCCCTATAATTAGATAAGCATAGAATGGAGGAGGTTTGACCTTTTTACTTGTTTCTACCTTATATGATGGTTGCACTACACTTGTGGCACTTTCCATGCTAGGTGTTTGATCCTTTGGTTCAATACTCTCCAACTCTTGCTGCAACAACCTCTTTTGCATGGGAATAGTAGCAACAACATCTCACATGGAAATATTCACATTCATTTTCTTTATTTGTTCTACCACACTGAATGGAATAGAGGGCACTTTGGTAGAACCCTTGGGAGCTATCCTTGTAGGAGGTTGAGATGGGACAACTGGAGGATCACTCCCATCCTTTCTGACATTACTTTGCCTTTGCTACTGGGAAACATTTGATTGATCATTCACTACTGATTGCTCATGAGGTGTTGCATTTGAAGTTGAGGCCTGATTAGGAGGAGGAGGGGCAACATCTTCAATAGCCCTTCTTTTTCTCCTAGTACTATGGGCAATGGAATCCTAGTTTACATTACAATGTTCTTCCACTTGATGATTCATAAAGGAACAATCACCTTGTCCTTGCACATAGGAGGCATCTTTAGATTGACCTTCCTTGTATGAATATCCTATTGCAGGCTCTTGGATGGTCAAAGCCAAATAAGATTCAACCTTTTGACACATGCAATGAGCATAGGAGTAGTTACAGGAGGGAAAAAAATCCTAGTCATGGGCCATGTTATTTTGAGGGACTATGGCTCTAGTTTGATTTGCATTTGAGGTTGAAGCATGGCTATTCTACCTATTTTGATCAAAAGAATCATTCTTGTAATTATGATTTGGAGGCCTACCACTATTCAGAGTTTGATATTGCAATTGATGAGCTTTACTACCTTGAGCTTTCCTTTCTAAAGTCACCACCTTGTTGCTCATTTTCTGCATCATAGAGAAGCTATCCTCCAACTTCTTTTCTTGGCCTTTCAATCTCTTATCTAGGTTTTGCATCATAGATTGCATCATTTATTTGATTTCATCTATCCCATTTGAAGATGTGGAAGCTTGAGGGACTAGGGTAAGAGCTTGTGATGTGGAAATTGTGGGAAGAGGAGCCATTCTGGTTGGTGGTTTGGGACATCAGGGAAGAAGGGCATAGGGAGCCTTGGGGCTAATTTCCCTCCTTGTATCAATATGTTTTTTTCCCTTATTGCTATGTCATAAGCGTTAGGAAAGGTATCCCCTCCCATAGTTTGGATTGTAGTGGCAATGTCACTATTAAAAGCTCTAAGGTAATGTAAGAAGGCATTACCAGGGGTAGGCTTCATTGGAATAGGTATTCTATCCCATGTCTTTTAAAATCTATAGTTGAAATCCGTCATACATTCATGGGGGGCTCTTTTTATGGTAGTCAACTACTCCAAAAGTGATAGATGATCAATTTTTTCCTCAAAGTGTTTGCATAGTCCTACTCCTAGACCATCCTAATCTGTTATAGAACTATGAGCCAAGCCTCTATACCATTATAGCACTTTTCCTTAGGGATGAGGCTAGAAGCCTAACTGCAACATCATCCTCACTAATACCATGGATATTAGAAACATTTGCAACCTCTTGAATGTGTTCTGAGGGAGAGATAGAAGTTTTGCTAGTAAATTTGGGTATGCTTTTGAGTGCAGCTATTGGTATGTTATGCCTTTGGGCCAATAAAAGAGGACTTCCACCATTAAAGGTGGAAAAAGTATGGTCTCTGGGCAACACCATATAAACAAGTGATCTGTTGATAGGTGTTGATGGAAATCTAGGCTGAGATCTAATAGTAGGAGGGGTAGAAATAGATCATGTAGGTGTACTTGTTGCTATTGCACTTTTAATTGGTGATAAAGATGCTCTAGTCCTCCTTCTAGGATTTGAAAATGAAAGCTCTTGGTATTGAAAGTTACCTCTAGAAGAAGCCCTTGTTTCAGCTTTGGTTATGAATTCTTGCAACTTTGGTTTGAAACTAGATGTATTTGAAACTCAGAGTCACCAAGTTCCTTGAAGAATGAACCCTTTGAAGGCCTGCATACTAAAGCTGGAACTATCTCCTCAGTACTGATCTTGAATCTTTCTTCTTGACACCAGTAGACTTGAAATCTTCTGATAGAAGTCCCACCGAGCATGCCAAAAATTGTTGTCATAGAGGTTTGCACCCTTGTCCAAAGTCTTACCTAAGGAAAAACTTGTGAAACATGGAAACAACCTCCAAGCTATGGGACTTGAACTATGAGGTTGAATCTCTAGAGAAGGCTAGATTCCTCTTACTATCAGGGCACACCTAACTACTCTTGGGGAGGAAAGGGGAGAAAGAGAGCATGGAAGAAAATCTACCTATTCTAAACCTAAGGGGGCGATGCACCAAAATAGAGTGTTCAAACTAATCTTTGCCATATATGCGCTTTTAAACCACTATGACACCAAAGATATACACCTTCAAACTTGTTTAAATCTATCAAACACATGTAGATAAGAAAATCAGAATGAATGGCACAAGGAAAGAGAGATTCACTTATATATCATTCATAGGTCAAAAGAGATATAGTCATGTAGATTACAAATTTCTACAAAACACCAATGAGAGGCAAATAGTAGTTGCACTCTCAAATTAATGGTTGAAGGAGATAAGGTAGAATGCCATACAGTTCAGAGGCAAAGGGAATTTTACACTGAAGATTTGCATAGCAATATCAAAAAAATCAAAGAAAGTTCAACCTTTTCCAAATTTACAAAAGTTTCCTTTATAGTTTAGGCATAACTGAGATGTCTCCCAACTATAATTACTCTACAACTACGGCATTAAAGTCCCACAGAGAATAATCATGGAGAAAATTTGATCTGAGTATAGATCCAAATGCAATGATATTCGATCTTGGTTGAAATAGAATGTTGAGAAGACAGAAATGGTGCCATTTAAGCCATTCTGACCAAGTAGATGGATCAAGTCAGGGGTGGGGTGTTTCACATTCATGCATAGTAGTTAGAATCGATCATGAGGATCAAATTCATGTAAAAACCTTGGTTTTCCTTCCTTTCTAGCTTGCGAATAAGTAAGGTCAGCAGGTCAACTGGACACTGCGATGAGAATGGGCCACGTGGGCCAATGATCTTTTATCTTTTTGCCACCTTGTAGGGGTCTTCCAAAGTTCACCATCCTTTTTAAACTAGCTGTGCCATCCTAAAACCTTGACTGTGGTGATTACACTAGTTGTTAGCACCGTTAATACCCTAGTCAAGCCACTGAGACATGTGCCCTTCAAGTGCTCCCCAAATTTTTTTATCTTCCTT
Organism: Cupressus sempervirens; assembly: GCA_028749045.1. Classification (NCBI taxonomy): domain Eukaryota; kingdom Viridiplantae; phylum Streptophyta; class Pinopsida; order Cupressales; family Cupressaceae; genus Cupressus; species Cupressus sempervirens. The sequence goes on along the minus strand of CM053786.1, from coordinate 131,342,588 downwards.
GCATCTTGATAAAGCGGGAAAGCCCTGGTCGTTGATCTCCATGAGATCAACAATTAGGGAAGATCTTTTGTATTCTACACTTACTCATATAATTTGGGCCCATGACACTTGGCACCACCTTGGAAACTTGTACAAAAACTTAGCGTGATGCAGCACCACCTGACATCACCTGATGACTCACGAAGAGACAAGCCCCACAAGGACAAATGGCAGCAAAGCGCTTCCCGCAATATTTAAAATTCTCACATCTTGATAATGTGGGGAAGCCTTGGTTGTAGATCTATTTGCATCAAACAATGAGAATTCTTCACGCATCACCCTATGAGAAGGGCGGGTCTGTGACGTCATTTGGGATAGGTGTCACTAGGGCGCTTGCCCACAGTAATTAAAACCCTTGCACTTACATCAAGTGGGAAAGCACCAACCCTTGATTTGGGGAGATCTAATGGTGATCATAGCACGTGCATCCTAAACTTGCGCTACCATCCTCCATGATGTCATTTGGACATGCGTCATCAAAGTGCTTCCCCGCACTATCAGAAAGCCTGACGAAGCTCAGAATGCGAGAAAGCGGGCACCAATAGGACTGCCAACTCACCCTGCCACCCTGTGGCCCTCAAGAAGGACATGGACCCACCTACCATGCATCGCAAAAGGGATTTCCCACAATGTTTAAAGATCATGCATTTGGAAAATGTGAGAAAGCGCTTACCATGGATCTAGGTAAGATCTGATGGCGTGGAAAGTTGCAGGCTGACGGAGAAAAACATAACGCTTTATCATTTTATTTTGTTTTGATATTTCCATGACATTTAAATAATATTAAATCTGGGAACTAGCCATTGGGTGGACTAAACTTTTGAATTCAAAGTTGGTGGGGAGAAAGAAAAGATAACAGTATGGTTAGGTAGGAGTTGAGTGTGAGTTAAGTTTTGAACAATTAGGTCCTAATAAGTACAAAATTGCTAGAAATTTCTCTATAAGGAAAAACTTGGAAAAATGCCTAAAAATGGGAAAGAAGTGTTCAAAGGAGGTCCTTAGGTATTTTAGGTTCATTTTATGTAGGTTGAAATAAATATGTTCAAATTTGGTGGCTTAGATTCAAAATTGCAAAAGTTGTCAAAATTGCTCATTAACTTTGCAATTTTTGCACAGTTTTGGAAAAAGGGAATCATGGGTAGTTATGGCTCAAACCAAAGGAAAATATAGAAGAGGGAACCTATTTAAACACCTTCCAACTCATTTCCAAGGGTTGGACATGGATCTGTATGGACAATACCTGTATGTGGAGCATTTTTGTGATGAGAAAAATGTAGTTTGAAGTATTGAGTAAAGGAATTGAATTGAATAACTTAATTTTTGAATGGAGTAGTGCCTTGAGATCATGTTTTGATTTTGTGCATACTTTTTTTGGTCTTGAGTATTAATTTTATAGGGTTTATAAAATTAGTTAAGTTTTGCGTTCCTCCTATCCAGTTTTGCATAACCAGTACTAAAATGGCTATAGCTTGAACTTCCATGGTCAAAACACCATGGCCCTTGGAAATAAAGAAATATCCCTTGTATACTATGTAAATAATGATTTTCAAGTTTGTTCAAGTGAAGTAGCTAATGTTACAAGCGAGGCCTAGGTAAGCAAGAAAGGCTTGACAAGGTGCAATGAAAGCTTGTAATGGAGTTTTGGTGACAACAAAGGATTGACATGTGTCAATCTTGCCTAGGAAATGATGGAGTAGGATACCAAGGTACATAACTTAGAGGAGAGGTTGGATGAGGAGTTTGGAGCAATTAGAGAAAGTTTCATTGTCCTTGCCTTTGAAATCTTTAAAATAAGGGTTTTCTAGAGCCATACTATACAGACATCACAGGAGCCTAAGACTTAGAAAATATTCAATATTAGGTCATTAGGAATCAAATTTCTATAGGAATCAAGATTCATTGTTAATTTTTTTTTGAATTTATAGGTAGTTCCTTGTTTTTAGGAGGGCTAATAGGGGCTCTTAGAGCTACAAGGAAAACATGGTAAATTGGAGTTATGGGTATGATAAACCTACCCAAAAGATGTAGAATGAATTGAAAAGAATCAAGAACCATAGAAGGATAGAGTAGACCTTATTTTGGCCCTTTGGATGCACTTGGTGCAGTTTTGGCTAACTAGGTCAAAAGATGCATAGTTGGTGATTTAGAGTCAGAGAATGAAAACTTGAATTGATTAGAGAGTTTCTTGGTGAAAGGGGATTAGAAAGAAGTACTATAGGTTGGGGTTTGAGATAAAAACCCCAGGTAGGATAGGAGTAGCCTTGGTAGAGAAAGAAAGCTCTAGAGTGAAGAAGCTCCCCATCAAAGTGGTATCAGAGCCATAAGATTGTGGCTTATGGTGGTATGTTGTATTCTACTAGATCAAGTGGGTCTTCAAAGATGGTTACCAATACAAAATTTTCTAAGGAGGTAGATGAGAAGAAGAAGATCATGGAGGAGACAAATAGGCTTCTTGATGAGGTCATAGAAGAGATGAAAGATAAGTTAAAAGAGATGAAAGATGCATCCTAGACAAAAGAAGATGAAGACTTGAGCAAGGGTAAAGAGAACGTGAGCTTGGAGGATGAAATACCTGAACTCGATCCTCCACTTGGTGAGAAAGAACCATTCCTCAAAGCCCTCAAAGAATTTTGAGGAAAGCATATTGAAAATGTGTCATTATTCCATGGCAAGATGGATGCAAAGGTGGTCCTAGAAAGAGTTGAGAGTATTGAAAACTACTTTGTATGTGAAGGGACAATAGAGGCTCAAAAGGAAAGATTTGTAAAGTCAATATTAAAGGAAAATAAAATCAAATTAGTAAAAGACACTTGCTAGCCAATGTTGTTTTGCAATTGTTGAATAAAAGCATTAGCAAGTTGAGGATATGAAGTAATAGAATAAGGAGTCAAATAAAAAAACCATTGTAAAGCCTTGTCACAAAAATTTTGGGCCAATAACTTAGCCAAAATCCTATGATCATGACAATAATGACTAAAAAGGATTTGAAAGGTTTTAACATGATGAATAGGGTCTCCCTTTCCATTATAGTTCTCAAGATGAGGCATATTGGCTTGCTAAGGAACGAGAGTAGAAATGATATCTTAAGAAAAAGGACTTCCCATTTCACAAGTAGGAATACTAAACTTGTTTTGAGTTAAGGATGCAAGTTGTTTTTGTAAATATGACACAATTTAAGCCAAACTAATAATTGTAGAATTATGAGAAGAAATAGGAGGAATAACAACATTAGATACACTAGGTAAAGTGTCGGAAGCTACACGAATGGAAGACACAATTGGAGGAACACTAGGAACTACAATTGGAATAGGAGTAGGATAGGTAAAAGGAACAATATGATAAGAAGGTTGTGATTTAGGAAGGGACATAGGAGGAACACTAGGAAGAGGAATAGAAGAAGGTTTGACATTGGTGATAGGAGGAAAAAACCCTAAATCTTGAGCTTCCTGAGCTAAAGGTTTAACATTGGAATGCACAAGGTGAGTAATACCACACAAGAGATTAACACCTTGGTCACTATCATAAAGAACTTTCTTTAGGACCTCAATAGCTTGAATAGAATCTTGATTATGGTTTTCTTGAAGAAGCTAATTACCCATTTTATCAAGTTCATTTGAAAGTTTTTGGACTTGTTCAAGAGGAACTCTTAAAGCATGATCCTCATCATGAGATGAATGAGATGGGTTTTGCTCCACTAGAGGATTAGAATAAGGAAGAATTGAAGTCTAAACTAAGATCCTAAGGAAAAGAGAAGAAGATTAAGGTTCAAAGGTACCCATAAGTCTATGACTACATCTAACTCTAATATTAGAAGTAGGAATAGAAGTAATAAAGCTCATAACCTAATACAATATAAATGAAATAAAATAAGACAACATACAGTATAAATATTTTTGTATTTTGAAAGAAATTTTGCAATTTTTTTTTTTGTATTTTTGAATTTTAAAATGCAAGAGCATAAAATAAATCTAATTTTAATGCAAGAAAAGACCTAATAAATATAAAATGAAATATAACACCACCAATCACAATAGGGCATCTAATTTAACAAAAGAAAAGAGGGTAAGCATGTTGGGTTCACCAAAATGAATAGAAAGAAAATAAGGTTATCCTTTCTTAATCCTATTTTCAAAGTGATGATCCAAATTGATTAAGCACAAGAGAGTAATAAATGCATAAATGGATCATGTGATGGAGACTAGGGAGAAAGGATGTTAAATGGTCTTCCTATTATGAGGGAGTATGTGCTTAAATCTTGAAATAGATAAAAGACAAATACTAACCTTGAATATGGAAAGTGCTATTTTTTGGTTTCTATATAGAGTTTTTGAAAAATCTACAATCCATTCCAGAGTGGAAATGTTGAGATAGAGAAAACCCATAAATCTTGTGTCCTTTTGAAGGGAGGTCAACCTTGACCCTTATAGCAAGGCACAATCTTACCTCAGGGCATAGTTGTACCTTGAAAAGTTGACCTTGACTTGTATTGCTTCGACAAAATTTTTGTTCCCGAATCTCGCAAGTTCGACAAAAAGGGTATCCAAATTTTCTCTTCAATTCACTATTCCACACATTTATCTACAAGAAAAATGGTTTGTTTATTTGGATGGGGGATTTACCTTGGTCAAACCCTAGTTTGGAATTAACCTTGAAATTGTAATATGTATAAACAAAGTAAATGGAACTATTCACCTTGCTTATGTTGAGATCCTTGTGGAGGATTCAAAACCTTGAATATTGAATCGACAAGTACACATGCTCCAAATGTATATAGGATGCCTCAAATCAATGGCATTAAATCTTCAACACCAATCTTGAATGAATGTGGATGAAATCTTCAACAAGAGGGCTCCATAGAGATTGGATCCTTCAATGGCTAACAATGGATCTCCTTGATGAATTGGATACTTGAACACTTGAATGATTGAATGCTTGAATGATAGTAGAACTTCACTTCATTGATCATAGGTAGATGCACCTGTGAATATGGATAGTCGATTGTAGATGTCAAAATGAGGGAAGAAGGCTTTTTTCCTTATATAGAGATCTAGGGCACTAACTGTTTAGATAATGGGTGTTGCATACATTGCATAATATTGTTATATTATATTATTTTATTATATTATGTAATGTTGCACCTAGATGGACATGCAACATGTAAAGATTTCCATGGGATATACTTAATGAGTTGTATTGTAACATTTTGATAATATTTCATGTAATTATTTAATATTGGGGAAAATAATTAAATTTTCAATATTAAATGTGGGGTCAGTGAGTTAGGTAGCACATGGTTTTAGCACATGGTTTATGTAATACCACTTGGTGGTTTTGTGGGACTTGCTACTATATAAGCAGCCACAAGGGTAGTTGTTGATGATAAGGAAAAAGCAAAAGATAAGATTTGAGTGGGACAAGGCTTGACATGTTAGTCAAGGGAGCATTTGTGAAGGTTGGAAGCATGGCATGGGATGTGTGGATTAATGCTTGTTCACATGGATTTCTTGATTGTGGCTATGGCTTTGAAGGCTTCCATGGTTGTATTACAATGGTGATTTGTTGAATATTGATTTGAATAGTTTATGGTATATTTTGACTATAATAACATTATAAGTTTATGACATTGTATATTTTGGAGATTTGGATTTGATGTCATTGTATACTTAATTCATATTTCAGATTGGTCTCATGATGATATGGTTATCAATATTTGGTTTGGATATGCATGATGACTTGTTGGATCTACAAGTTGTACAGTGTTGTAAGTGATCTATACTTATACGTTGCATTTATAGCTTGGTTATGAGTTGTCTTTGCCCATTGATATTTCATTATTGATGTATATTAAGATTAGTGGCTTGGATTTGGGTTGCCTATGCCCTAAGTCACATGATTTGCTGATTTTTTTCTTCATGTAGAAGGGATGAGATGTTTTTACTAGGTACAATCATGGTGGAGGATTGTGGTTGACTATTTTATGTTGACAGGTTGGACACATTGAGAGTTAGATGCTCGGTTCATGGATGTGATCATGGTGCCATGGTTTTTTTGTATGACATGATTGGATATAAAGGTACATCCTTAATGTTAATTGGATTGGATTTTTGATTCAATTATGGTGGTATATCTTCTTGGTTGAGGATTACCACTTGTAAGGAAACTTGCAATAAAGAATATAACCATTTCCACATAACCCATAATAGATCTGAAATATACATGGAATTAAAATCCACTTTCAAGAGAATAGACAACATACCCACAAACATGTGACAAAAGATATGCCTTGAGAAACCTTCACTGAGGAAAAAAACTAGCCTCCAAAAGCATCCATCACCATGTATTAATCAACAAAAATAACATTGCAATACAACCATGGAAGCCTTCAAAGCCATAGCTACCACCAAGAAAACTATGTAAACAAGCATGAATCCACACATCCCATGCCATGCTTATAACCTTCACAAATGCTCCCTTGGCTAACCTGTCAAGCCTTGTCCTGCTCGACTCTTGCCTTTTTCCCTTCTCCTTGTCACTCTCATCAACAACTACTCTTATGGCTGCTTATATAGTAGCAAGTCCCATAAAAATATGAATTGGTATTACATAAACCATGTGCTAAAACCATGTGCTACCTAACCCCTTGACCCGACATTTTAATATTGGAAATTTAATTCTTTTCCTCAATATTAAATAATTACATGAAATATTATCACAATGTTACAATACAACTCATCAAGAATATTCTATGGGAATCTTTACATGTTGCACGTCCATCTAGGTGCAACATTATATAATAAAATAAAATAAAATAATATAATAATATTATGCAATGTGTGCAACACCCATTATCTCAACACTAACTCCTAGAGAAGGCTGACATAGGAGTATTAAATCCCATTTAACCTTAACCCCTAGTAATAGACCTAGATTAAATGTAATTTAAGAGTCTACCATTCCAAAATCCAAAACAATCAACTTAGAAATAGGAAAAGAAACTTTTTGAAGCCTGAGATCCCAAAACTTCCAAAAATTAAAAAATTGGACCTAAGGCCGACCCTGCCCTAGGTTAGGGTTGAGGTCATCCTTGATCTAGGTTATGGTCAAGGTCGATTGTGACCCACTAGGTCTTCCTTGACCCATAAGTCAAAGTTCTTAGTTTCACAAAGCAAGTTGTCAAAAATAGGCTAGAAATAGAGAGAAGCAAAATAGGGGGAAAAAAACCAGATCCATGTAAATGCCCATTCAAGGTTCTTGAATGACCCCAAACCACTTACTCGGAGGGATAAACACTCTTAACATAGAAGTGCTTCCATTTTAAGATGATAAAATTAGCAAGTACAATCATTAGTCTAATAGTATTCACTTTAGCTATTGGTGCAAAAGTATCTTCATAATCAATTCCTTCCTTTTGTGAGTACCCTTTTGCAACTAATCTAGCTTTGAATTTATCAACAATGTCATCAATGCTAAACTTTGTTTTGAACAACCATTTAAATCCAATAGGAAGTTCACTTGATGGTAGTTCAGTTAGTTCCCAAGTGTCATTATTCATAATTAAAATATATTCTTCTTGCATTGTATTTATCCATTCTTTATAATTCTTAGCTTCTTCAAAATTTTAAGGTTCATCTACACTCATTAATTGAGTTGTTGAACCATAATCATTATACTTGATTGGTGCCTTGATTTTACTTATAGATCTTCTTGTTGCTTTATTTGGATGGATTGGCCTTAGCTTGACTTGTCTAATGCCCACTTTGATCATGAGTTTGTTGATCTGTAATATCTAAACTTTCATTGTCTTCTTAAAGTATTTTCAATAAAATGATTTTTCCACCTTTTATTCTTCTTGAACTTCATCTACAAATTCATCACATACAAGATATCTACAAGAAAATACCTTATGAGTAGTAGGATTATACATCCTGTAGGCCTTGTGATCAATACAATAACTAGTAAATATACATTTGAATGACTTTACATCAAGTTTTCTTCTATTTTATTTTGGAATATGACAATACGCCTTACTTCAAAAAATTCTTAAATGAATAACAACTGGCTTGATTCCAAGAAGAGCTTCATAAGGAGGTTTTTTTGCAAGATAGTTAGTAGGTTTTCTATTTAACAAATAGATAATTGTATTAGGTGCTTCAACCCACACATTATTAGGGAGATTATTTTCTTTCAACATGCTCCTAACACATTTAACAATTGTTCTATTTTCTTTTCTTTTAGCTACACCATTTTGTTTAGTACTATGGGCAACTGCATATTGCTTAAGAATTCCATTATCTTTGCAATATTTCACAAAAAAATTAGAAATATATTCCCCCCTTGATTTGATCTAAGAATCTTAACATTATGAGCTATTTATTTTTCTATCATTGTTTTGAACTCTTTGAAACATTAAAAAACTTCACTCTTATTCCTTAAGGAATACATTGAAGTGTATCTGGTGCAATCATTAAAAAAAAAGAGAAAGTATGATGCTTCCCCAAGTAATTGAGTTTACATAGGACCACACACATCTAAATGCACTAATTCAAGAATAGTTCTTTCCTTTACATTGATTCTTATTGGGAATTCATTTCAATTTTTTTTTTCTATTGTAAATCCATCACAATTCATTTGTTCATCCTTAAATATTGGAAGACCTTGCACCGTGTATTTTCTTTGTAGGGAAATCAGATCTTCTAAATTTAAATGACCACACCTCTTATGCCATAGCTCTTTAGTAGATACACATGTAGAAGACATTGCATGATGACTTTCCATTTTGACATCAAGTTTATAAAAACCTACCATTCTTATTCCTTTAACAATCACATAATTATGATTTTCCATATCTTTAACTTGACAACCCATCTTGAAGAATTCAAATTTTAGACCTTGATCATTAATTGCTGAAACTAAAATCAAATTCTTCTTAATTCCTGGGACATACATGACATTATAAAGTCATGTTACATGAACATTAGGTAGTTGTACACTTATATATCCACATCCTTTTAGATCATGTGACCTATTATCTCTTAAATAGATCTTTCTACCACCATCTTTATCTTGAAAAATTTCAACCAATTTCTATGACATGACATGTGGATTGATGCCCCTAAATCTATAAACCAATCATTAAAATCACTTGGTCTACTTGAAAGAGCATGATCAGAGACAAATAACTTTAAATCATGAAGGTTATCACTTAATGTATCATCACTATTCACAAAATTACCCTCATATTTTATGTTTTTGGACTCATTATTTTTGTTTTTGTAACATTCATATGCATAACGACCAAGTTTGCCACAATAATTATAATCTCTATTTTTCTTTACATTTGATTTTGATGCTTCCCCATCATGATACTTTTCTTCTTCTTTGTTACTTTAGTTGTCAAACTTACCCCATCCTTTGTTCTTTGACCATTGATTTCTTTTATATGGCTTCTTGTCTATTGCCATCAAAGCTGACTCTACACTTTGAGATCTATTATTTACATACTTCTTTGTCTCCTATTCTTATAGAAGGATAATTTCCAAATTATCAAAAGAAGGTGTATTTTCTGTTGTAGCTAAACCAGTAATGAAAACTTGATAATCACTAACCATTCCATTCAAAGTAACTATTACTAGATCATTACTAGATACTCATAAACCAACATCAACTAACTTATCCCTTAATTCCATAACTCTACATATAAATTCACTAACACTTTCATTTACTACCATTTTGATAGACAATAAATTTCTCTTTAAAAGTAAAATTCTATTTGAGTTTTTAATCTCATACAAACCTTTCAAAGTTTACCATGTACCATTAGAAGTAGTAATGTCTCTTATGTGCGAGATAACTAAGTCTTTTACTAACATGCACAAGAGAATCTTGGCTTTTACTTCTCCTTTATCCCAATCTTGGATAATAACTAGTGTCATTGTAGGTGATGTAGGTTTGACCTCTTTTCCATTTAAAATGGCCCACACATTACGTCCCTCCATTAGAGTCTGTATCTTAAACTCCCAATTAAAATAATTGGTACCATCTAGCTTATTTGATTCAATTAGATAAGAATCTAGACATGATTTACCATCACAAAAAAATCAAGAGAAAAATAACAGGACTTTTTTACACTTGAGAGTACTCTCATATTGAGTACTCTTCCCAATAACACCAATTAGATCAACACACTAGCTGATATTTCTTGCAACAATTCCTTCATTTTCAAACATATCGCATCTTCAACACTCCAAAATGAATCTCAAACTTGGCTCTAATACCATCTAATATAGAGAAATTATACAACTAAAAAAATATTAAAAAGAATACAGAGAAGAAACAAACTTGCAGCTTAATTTTATTGAATAGTAGAATCGTATTTATACATAGATTGATCCATCAACATTCCTAAATATTTGGAAAATAGATTGACAATAAACTACTTCATGATTGACAACACACATGAAAATGGACAAGTAGACTACTATTGATAACTAACTAGATCTAAGATATAGATCTACAATTAATTATTTGTTCTAGGTCAAACTCTATGACACCACTACAATCAAATTGAACTCTTGCTACCAACATCTCAAACTTGAGTTGCCACATGTAGAACATTGTTTAAATTCATTACTCTAAAAGTTCCCTTTAATGAATAACAAATTTTTTTTGATCCCTAACATCTCTGTAAATGTCACAAAGTTTATTTTACCCAATGACTTAGTAAATATATTAACTGCATTATCATTGGTGTTACAATAGTTTAGATCTATCTCTTGAGACTAAATTTTCACTCTTATGAAATGACACTGTATTTCAATATGCTTTGATCTTGCATGATAAATAGGATTACATGAAAGTTTTATTGTACTTTGATTGTCATACTTGATTGAAGTAGGTCCCTCTTGCTTTTGTCTCATACCTCAAGAATTTTCCTTAGCCGAATTGCTTTATAGGTAGCACTACATAATGTTGTGTACTAAGCTTCAGTAGATGAAAGAGAAAGAGTTGTTTGCTTCTTTCTACTCCATGAGACAAAACTTGATCTTATGTTGAATGCATAACCGGGTACTAATTTATGATCATCTGGATCTCCTTCCCAATTAGAATCATAATAACCTATCAATTCAACATTCATATAGTTAGTCTATTCAATGCCAAAAGACATGGTGCCTTTTATGTATCAAAGAACTTTTTTTGCTACATTATAATGGATCTTAATAGGATTAGCCATGAATTAATTAGCTAAGTATGCTGATAGAATATGAAATATTAGGTGTTGTTGTTAGCAAGTAGTTTAGACTTCCCACCATCTTCCTATATAATGTCCCATTGACTTTTGAAGTGTCACTATCACAAGAAAACTTGAAATTTTATTCTAATGAAGTACATGCTGCTTTACAATCTTTCATATTAAAATTTTGTATTAAATTCTTTGCATACTTACTTTGAGTAATCAAAGTCCCATCATTTTGTTTCCACACTTTAATTCCTAAGAAATAATGCATTTTGCTAAGATCCTTCATTTCAAATGCCTATGATAGAGCTACCTTAATTGAATCAATCAACTCTATAGAGCTTCTTGTGATGACTCTTGTGATGATTACATCAACCACATACAAAGAAATCAAAGCAACATTCTCATGTTCATCATTCTTTATGTAAAAATTTGGATAATGTTTACTCTTGATATATCCTTGTCGAAAGAAGAATTTAGCAATTTTCTCATACCATGACTTTGGTGCTTGTTTGAGACAATATAATGCCTTTGTTAACTTACATACCAAATTCTCTTTTCCCAATTTTACAAAACCTTTAGGTTGAACAAGAGAAATATCATCTGTTAAATCACCATTTAAAAATGCTGATTTAACATCCACTTTATAAGAACCCAATCAAATTTAGTAGAAAGTTCAAACATTAGTCTAATAGTATTCATTTTAGCTATTGGTGCATAATTATCTTCATAATCATTTTCTTCCTTTTGTGACTATCATTTTGCAACTAATCTAGCTTTTAATATTTCAATAGTGCCATCATCATTAAACTTAGTCGTGAACAACCATTTACAACAAATAGGAATTATAATTGTTGGTAGTTATGTTATTTCCCAAGTGTCATTATTCATAACTGAAAAATATTCTTCTTACATTGCATTCATCTATTCTTTATGATTCTTACCTTCTTCAAAATGTTGAGGTTCATCTATATTCATTAGTTGAGTCATTAAGTCATAAACATTATACCTGATTGGTGTGTTGCCATGTAGATCTTCTTATTGCTTCATTATTGGATGGAGTGGCCTTAACTTTATTTGTCTCATGCGCACTTTGATGATGATTTTGTTGATCTACAATATATGAACTTTTATTTTCTTCTTCAAGTAGTTTCAATGAAATGGTTTTATCCACCTTTTCTTCTTCCTGAACATCATCTACAAATTAATCAAATACAATATCTCTACTAGAAAATACATAATGAGTAGTAGGATTATACATCATGTGGGCCTTGTGATCAACACAATAACCAAAAAATATATATTTAAATGACTTTGCATCAAGTTTCCCACTAACACAAAAGTTTTTACCCCTACTTAAGGTATGACCCTCAAACAACCTTGTGTAACATGGAAACAATCTCAAAAGTGTTGGACTTTGGAATTAGAGATTAAATCTCCAGAGAAGGCCAAATTCATGACAATATGGGTGCACCTAATAAGACTTAGAGGGAAAAGAGAGAAGGAAACAAAAATTCAAAATACTAAAGGGGAAAATGTGGTGATGCACTAGGTAGATTGTTGGTCCACTTTTTCCAATAACTGCACTAAAATCTAATAGACCATACAAGCCATGCCACTATCTATATTCTTTCAACCTTAACACCATTAAATAAGCTAAGAAATCAACATAACCATGCAAGGAATACAAAAAATTCACTTAACATATTAGTTAATTGAAATGAACATAATCATTAGGTGATACATTCATCAAAATAGATCCAAGAAAATGAGGCATAATAGATTGCAAAAATTTAATTGGCTCAGAATGGATGAAACAATAGTAATTTCTATTGAATTAAGGAAAAAGCATTTACATAGAATAAATCTACAAAAGATCAAAGAAAAGGGATCCTAAGAAAAACAACAAAAATTACCTTTATAGGGTGTAGGCATAGCCTAGTTACAACCTTGAGTTCAAAATCCAACAACCATAGAGTTGAGGAGTAGGGGAGAGAAATGAATGAGAATCAGAATGAAATCTAATCATGAAGTGAAATTACTGCTAGAGGCAACAAGAAGAGTAAAAAATGAGTGTACCTAGCCACAAGAGATTAAATTGTCACAGATCTGATCATTTCATGCATTAAAGAGGCATGGAGTGCAACAGTTTCATGCCAATTGTTGGAGTTTCAAATACCAATATTTTGAGGATAATTATCAATATAAGGGTTAGCTACCTCCTATAGTCAACTTAAGTAAACTATAGATCTAGTCAACTTAAGTAAACTACAGATCTAGATCAAACATTTAACATAATTGGAAGGATTCTCTACTCTTTAGGCTTTGCAAAACCTAGGTAGGTGTACCTTAAGGACCAAATGATTGGATATTTGAAATTTCTTTATAATTCACTCACTCACTGATATTATATTTCATATTCACCCTTTACAATAGATAATGGTCACAATTCTTCTTGGATTTACAAATAATTCCAGGTTATAGCAGCTACCTATAACACCTAGAGATCCATTGCAAACAAATGATGGCCAACATTTAAGCTCTTCATATAATAAAGTAAAGATTTATTTGATTTATATTTGTGCTCTATGTAACCCCATGAACTCAACAATTTACATCCTAATTAGTGATTAATGTCTTATCCATTGGTACAAAAAAAATCACACTAGTAAAACTTAATTTATTCAATTGCCTTATAGTTGAAACTATCAACAATTAACTCTAGATTCTATTCTTATAAATACTATCTCATACACCTATTAAACCTATCAATTCAATGAAAGCATTTATTTAATTCCTTAAATTAAGAGCAATCAATAAATAGACATACAACCCATCCAAGTTGCAATAAAATAAAAGAAAATTATCCATTCATTCTCAAGTTTTCAGACATATGAAACATGAGACAAAATTCAGAGACACAAATATTTTTAGAACCTTCCTTTATATTTATTTTTCTTGAGAATAATTCATTACTAGTATCAAGTTCAAAATAACTCAAAATTAGACACCTAATCCTTCCATGTTCTAATTATTCTTAGATGTGCAAAGATGGATACATCATAAAATTCACATAGAGACTACTAGATCAACTTGAAAATATCCTAAGACTCAAATTATATAGAATTCAGACCCTTTCTCTAGCCTTGGGATCTCATTTATATAGCATGAGATACAACAAGCTTTGGGCCTAGAGAAGAAGAACAACTATCCTTAAGAAAAAAGGATAAAAGGTTGCTCTCACAACAAGACAAAAATTTTTGCTTCCCTTACTTTCTTGCAACATAATGTCTCTATCATGAATCTTCTTGTGGTGGGGCCATTTCTATTGTAGGTTCTTGTTGCTGAGGGGATTCATTTGATGGTTGGTCTGGATGGATTTTTCGTTCCTCTGGCTATGGGACCATTTGATTTGCATGTGGTGAATCAAGTTTTGATGTCTAAAAATTGATTGTGACTCATTGCTCTTGCTCTAGATCATTAGATTGAATTGCCAAATCAACAATTATAATTAGTTGCTCTCTTGTTAAGTTGCCAGTTTGAACCTCCATATTTGTTACTGCAGTTAGTTGCTTCTCTTTCCTTTCTTCTATTTGATCTGGTGCATCAATTATTTGTAGCTCATTTAGGTCCACATCATCTTCACCTGTTTCTTTAGATATAAATTGATTTTCTTGAGAAAGATTTTCCATCCAGTTGTTCAAAAGTGTATCATTTGGCCAATTAAAGCTCAATATCTCTTGTTTTTTTAAATTAGAAAACTAGGTTTTACAAGGATTCTAAAACCCAAAAGTTAAAACATATCAAAAGGCTGATAATAAGCAACAAATGCCTAGCCATAGTCCATATGTAACAAAAGGTTGATAATAAGCACTAAAGCCCAACCATAGTACTATAGCCAACCAAAAAGCTAGAACAATGAACAGGCAAAAATCCAAAAACCAAAAACTATAGAAACTAGTCAGACCAAAGGACAAGAAATGAAAAACCTATGTTACTCCTCCATCTTTCTTTCCAGCTCTTGCATCATTTTTGCTGCTTTATAGGCATTCTGGATCTTCTTAGCCATATGGTCCTACTTCTTCTAACCTATTTGATCCAAATTTTTGATAGTAATGTTCATAGTCATGTCCTCATCCATCCCATCTCTAGCTCTGTCCTTTTCCTCATTATCCTCTAGGAAGGCCCTAGCTTTTAGCTTTCTGGTAAGAGAAGATATATTTTCATTAAGAGAAGTCAGCATTGAAATCATCTAGTTTTCAAAATTATAATTGTAATTTTCTAGATTCTAAATTCTTTTTTCCACCAATCTGAGGCCATCTCCCTAATCTGTCAATTTCCATGTTCTAACTTCTTCCCTTGGTTTTTTAGATGACCCACTCTTTCTTTGACTTCCTCTAGTTCATGGTAGAGCCATTTAATTGACCTAAAGTTGTCTATCATACTATTTCTAGCATTATTTATCAAATTCATGCAAATTTCCCTTGCATTATTAGTAATAGCCACTAGGGCCAGATTGATGAGTTCCTCCATTTGGAGCTTTCCCTCTTTACCTTCAAGGATTTGAGGGTTCATGGTTTCTCTCACTATTCCCATTTTTGATGTTCTAACATTAAAATTTTTCCAAACAATGCACCTATCCTTTATAACTGCCTCTCCACTCTCACCCTCTGTCTTCTCCTTATCCTGTTCCTGAGGAGCAAAAATTGGGGAAAGAGGAATGGTTACGATCTCCAGCCCAGGATCCATTTTCCCCAATAGGGGCACATATGCCTCCTTAGACCTCCTCTATTTTTTAGCTACTGGCTCCTCCCTCTTAACACCCTCCTTTTCCTTATTCTCTTCATAAGTATCCATCCCATCCCCTTCCTCATTATACTCATCTTGTTGTCCAAAAATTTAAAACCCTAACCCCTGGGACTTTTCTTGCAGGGGGTTCTAGTTGATGAAGGCGATTTCTTCTCAAAAGCCTTTTCCTTCTTTCCAAACAAAGGGGTTACATCTTCATCCTCTGAACTTATACTTTGAACATCATTTGTGTTAGATGAGAAGTTTGAACTCCCCATCTCCTTGGATGCTACAATAGCTTGGGTGGGGGTTTTGCTTCAAGAATGAGCCTTGAAATGCTCATATATCAAAAGCACCAAACCCTCATGTAGGGCCGGATTTGAAGTCTACTTTTTCTTGTGCATTGAAATATTCTTATGCATAGAAGGATATAAATAAAAAGAAAAACAAACCTTAATCCCATAATGAAAATTATTTAGTAGAACAAAATGATGTGTCCTAACTCTATAAAATCTCATGTCTAAGGAGATATATTCAATAATAGCCCTTAAAAAATACCTCCATAGTTTCTTTATGGAATCCATCTAATAATATGTTTCATTCTTGACCAGTTCTTTCCTTTATTCTGTATTTTTTGTGAAATCTTTCACAACATTCACCGACACCTTCTTGTCTCTATAAAACTTTAGTCCTTCATCTAGAATTTTAGTTATATGAGCAATGATGTCCAAAATCACCTGATATGAAACCCCATTGACTTTAACATTCCCATCTTTCCACTAATTTACCATAAGGTCCGTAATCATCGGGTCGTAACCATGGAGCTTGGCTATATAATTGGCAATTCCTCCCTTTCTAACTTCTCCACACTTTAGTTCTTTGCTTCCATTTTTCAGCCTTACCTATTGGTTCTTTCCTACTTCTTTCCCCCACCATCTCTATAGTCTCAGTGCTAACTATTCTCATAAACTCCTTCCTTTGAAACCCTTTCTCAACCCTCAGAATGCTCTGATGAAAACCACTTTGATTCTCACAGCTATGTCTTTCAATACCACTAAATTGGTATATACAAAAATTGATCCATAAAATGTGTCGATTTGACACTGATAACATCATCTACCTGCTCCATTCATATATACCCTTATTACACTTCCTTACACCCACATTCACATTAATATCCATAATTATCTTTGGATTTCCCCGTATGTCCCTAGATTTTTTCCAATTCAATTAGGCTTTTGGCATCTACTAGAATAATCACACTGGTATTCTAGGTCATTTCCATGTCATTCTTTATTGCTTCATTGGCTAACCAATCAGCCACCAAGTTTGCCTTCCAATATTCATGATTGACATGGATGCTATCAAATTTGCCAAATGTTGAATGGATTTATTCAATGATGTTAGCTATTGTCAATGATGGTTGGGTATCCCATTTAATACCTCTAATAATGTTATTTGAGTACCCCTCCAACCATATATTTTTAACTCCCTTATTCAAAGCTAATTTCATTGTGTGTATAGTTGCACTAGCTTCGGCATAATGATTAGTCTGATGGCCTAGAGGGTAAGATAAAGCAACGATCGCTTCACCATAATAATTTCTTATAATACCTCCACATCTTGAGGGACCAGGATTCCATTTTGCTACACCATCAAAGTTAGCTTTATGTCATCCCTCAGGTGGGAGCTTCTATTTTACTTCCTGTCTTTTAGACCTCCTATCTGTTTCCTTCTCCTTTTTCTTACCCTCCTCTTCAATGTCTTCCCCCTTTCTAATTAGGTAATTTTCCTTCATATGTCTATTGATTTTACCTGCTAGGACATAAGCAGGATCCTCCCTATCTCTAAATATCTTACTATTTCTTTCCTTCCAAACTCCCCAATAGAAGTGTGGCAAAGACCAAGTGCTAAAATCCTACAAGTTTGAGCTGTTATACATACTATTCCATTGACAAAAGAAATCCAACACATTACCTAGTTTGCACCAACTGACTCCCAAATTCTTAGTAAGAAGATCCCAAACTTCCTTGGAAAAAGGACAATGGATGAACATATGATTAACTGACTCCTCTTTTTGTTTACACCAAATACATCTATTAGGGATGTGGTGGCCTTCTTTCTTCAAATTTTCTAGTGTAAGAATTTTATCTTGTAAGGCTAGCTAGAAAAACATATTTATGTTTGGAGTGAGTCCAGGAACCTAGGCCTTGGACCAAAGAGGTTTCTCCTTCAAGCTCTAGAGAGAATTATATCTCGAAGCAACTGAGTAACAGCCATTAGGATTATCCTCCCATATTAGTTCATCCCTCTTATTATTAAGAATCATTGAGTTCAACATTAACATTAACAGTTTCTGATCAATCAAGATAGAAGAAAGGTCTCTCCATCCTTGATCAGTTCCATAGTCCCTAAATTTTAATCCAAATTTCTTGATACAAACATCTACCCAGTTCCCATAAAAAAGATTATCAAGTAGAGGACCCTGAATCAACCAATTATCATGTCAAAAGAGAATGTCATCACCATTTCCCACTTTGCACTTAGTCTTGGCTTTGGCCAAATCTCTAGCCTTTAGGATACCATTCCAAATGATTGAACCATTTGGAATACTATCATTATTAAGAAAGAACTTTAGAGAAGTCCTTCTAATATACTTCTCCACTAACACATCTTTTCATTCCCCCTTACTATTTATAATGCACCATATTTGTTTGGCTAGAAGAGCCTTATTGCGAGGTTTTAATTTCCTTATACCAAGACCACCATAGTACTCAGGGAGGAAAACATTATCCCAAGCCACAAGAGGATACCTTTACATTCCTCTAGACTAGACTACAAAAAATATCTCTAGATCTTCTCCATCTTGATAGAAAATTTTTTTGGTATCCCAAAGAGGCTCAAGGTATACATTGGAAGATTCTGAAGAATGGACTTAACCAAAATACATTTACGTGCTTGGCTTAGTGTAGCTCATTTCCACCCAGCCAAATTCTTGCTAAACCTATCAAGAATCCCATTCTAGAAGGAGTCAGAAGGCTTAGCTCCCATTAGGGAACCAAGATAAATTGAGGGTAGCTTACCAGTCCCACACCCAAGAATCCTAGCAATCTTCATTTGTCTATGAATAGGAGTATTGATAAAGAATACTAAACTCTTCTCCCAATTAATTAGCTAGCCAGTTCCTTTGATATGCACAACCAGAAGATCCTTCATCTGTAATGACCCTTACCAACAAGCCACTAAAAAAACCCTAAATTTAATACACTACTAAAAGTATATTGCTGAATAAAAGAAATTGCTCTACTTAAATAACTGATGTAAAATAGTGCCAATGTATTCATTCAATGATAACCAAGTGTTTTTACATATGATATGCAATTTTCAGCACCAAAACATTACAACATGGCACATTATAGGCATACCCTAACTGGCCAAATTCAACTGAGAACTTGTTACAACTACAAACTAAAATGAAGAATCTGGATTGATCAAATGCTAGAGATTGAATGCTGAAGATGATATGATGAAAGGGCAACTCCAATTAAAACTCCAAACCAACAATTAAGCACAAGTGAAAGGACTGAAATATCTTTCCCATAGCTACAATAATTTAGGTGATCTTTCATACCCTCAAAATTGCATACCAATTGAGAGTTTTCGTTCTCAATGGCCAATTGTGACTACTTGTAGAAACCATAGACTCCACAATGCACATCAGCAAATATCAATGATAAATCTTGATGATAGGCAATGAGCCCTAAATGCCTATTTATTCTTTTTTCCTTGCTAGGTCGGCCTCTTTTTAAATTTTTTTTTTCTCTGCTTCTTCCAGCAACCTCTAGAACATTATTTTATTTAATGACTTTATAAAATATATCACTTTATTAAATTAACTAAATATAAAGTTACCTTGTAATATATTTTTTAATTGATAACTATATAAATAATTAACTCCTCCAAAATGAGGACATTACAGGTCTGCCCCTCCTACAATTTCTTGACCTCAAGCAATCTTAATGTTGGATGCTGCAAAATCACTTCTCCCCCCCAAGTGGCATCTTCAATAGGTAAATCTTTCCACTTAACCAGATACTCTCTGATTACTCTCCTATGAAGCTACTTCTCTCTACTATCTAGAATGGATTCTGGCCCTAAGATCAATTTCCCCTCATCATCCAAGGGAGGTAATACTGTAGAATGCATCAATTCTGACCCAACACCTTTTTGAGGTGTGATATATGAAACACATTGTGCACTCTACTATCTGCGAGAAGGTCCAACTCATAAGCCACCTCACCAACTTGCCTGATGATCCTAAATGGTCCATAATAGTGTGGCTTGAGTTTCTATGCACCAATCTTCTTGAGAGTGGACTGCTTATATGGCTGCAACATGAGGTAAACCATATCATTTACCTCAAAACTACGTTCAATCCTCTTCTTGTCTGCATACTACTTTTATTGGTTCTGAGCTCTAGCAATGTTGTCTTTGAGAGTAGAAACTATATCCTTACTTTCCTGTAATAGTTCAACTACACAGGGTACTCGACTATCTCCCAACAACAAATCTAAGAAACTAGTTGCCTCATAACCATAAAGTGCCATGAAGGGTGTCATTTGTATAGTCATATAGTATGTATTATTGTAACAATAATCACAAAGATATATCAATCTGACCCAAGCTCATTGCTGATCTACCACATAATTCCTCAAATACCTTTCCACCCATTTGTTTACAATCTCCATTTGACCATTGGTCTGTGGGTGATAACTGGTGCTAGGTGCAAGCTCAGTGCCACACAACCAAAATACCTCCTGCCAAAAGTGACTCATGAAGCGATTGTCCCTATCACTCACAATGCTCCGAGGCAAATGATGTAATCTAAAAACCTCCCTAAAGAAGATCTCTGCCACTTGAGTTACTAAGTATGTAGTTGTGATAGGGAAGAAGTGAGCATATTTTGTCAGCCTATCCACCACCACATAGATACAATTGCACCCTTGGGCCCTAGGCAAGCCCGTGATAAAATCCATAGAGATGCACTCCCACTTCCTATTAGGAATAGGAAGTGGATATAGGAGCCCTACTGGATAAGTGTGCCCTTGTTTGTTCTACTAGAAAACATGAAATTCATGCACATACTACAAAACATCAGCCTTAAGTCCCTTCCAAGTGAACTGCTCCCATACTAACCTGTAAGTCTTGAAATACCTAGGATGGCATGCTGTAGGTGTATTATGGAATGCTCTCAAAATCAACTGCTTCACTTTCGATCTTGGGACTAAGTAAATCCTATTCTTGTAAATGATCAAATCATCTATGAGAGTGTACCTAGTGTTGATCATTGTTCCCTCCACTATATCAGAGGCCCATGTGTCTCTAGCATATTTTTCTACAATCAAGTGTTGCCAATCCTCTGATATATGAATCATAGAAGTGAGGTGTGGCCTACAGAATAAAGCATCCACAACAATATTTTGTGTCCCCTTAACATATGTGATATCACAATCATAGGCCTATAACTTACTCACCCACTTCTGCTGATGATCATTTAGGTCTCGCTATACCAAAAAAGTGCCTCAAACTATTATGATCAGTTTTAATACAAAATTTTCTGCCCAAAAGATACTGTCTGAATTTGGCCAAGGCATGCATGATGGCCAACATCTCCTTATCATATATGTTGAATGAACTCTTGGGCTCTCTGAGTTTCCTACTCTCATAAGCTATAGGATGCTTGTCTTACATGAGTACAACACCAACTCCCTCTCTAGAAGCATCACATTGAAGCTCAAATGGCTTCGTGAAATCAGGCAATGCTAATACTGGGCATGTAGTCATTATTTCCTTGAAATACATAAAAAAATCTTGTGCCTCTTGAGTCCACACTAATGCCCCTTCCTTTAGCAAATCTGTCATGGGTGTTGCATGTCGTGAGTAGCCATTGAAAAACTTGTGATAGAATCAACATAGACCAAGGATGCCCCTTAACTGTGTAAGGTTCTTTGGTGGTGGCCAATCAACAAAAGCATAGATCTTTTTAGGATCCATTCGCACTCCTTTTGCACTAACGATGTGTCTAAGATACAACAGTTCTGTCATCCCCAAATCACATTTGGACTCCTTGGCATACAAGGACTCCCCCTATAAAATGCTCAATATCATCTCCAAGTGCTCTAAATGTTCCTACCATGTCCTGCTATAGATCAAAATATCATCAAAGAACACCAGCACAAATTTCCTCAACTGATGGTGGAAGATCTTGTTCATAGTGGAATGAAAAGTGGTAGGTGCATTAGTCAAACCAAAATGTATGACTACAAACTCGAAGTGCCCACAATGAAATCTGAAAGCAATTTTCTCAATATCCTACTCTTGAACTCTAATCTAGTGATAGCCTAGTCTCAAATCAATTTTTGTGAAATTACAAGCCCCATGCAATTCATCTATCAACTCATCAATGCATGGGATGAGATACCTATTCTTTATAGTTCTCTTATTCAACACCCTGTAATCAATACACATTCATAGAGTGCCATCGTTCTTTTTTACCAAAATAATAGAAGATGCAAAAGGTGACTTACTTGGTTTGATGTGTACCATTGCTAGCAAATCCTTGATGGTCCTCTTGATCTCATCGATAATGTGCTCAATGCTTCTGTTTGGTGGCCTGCCTGGTGGAATCTCACTAAATATCTTCTCATACTTGATTCTCAATTTCTAAATATCTGGATGATATTTAGTCTTATGTTGCTACTCTTGGGTAGGCACCAAGGCACATATTTCTACCCACTCTATATTATTATGCCTAGCTAATCTCTCCATCCCCTAAATGAGATAGTCCTGACATCACCATTATGGATAGCCTTCAGCAGATGAGTCCTGCCATCCACCTCGAATCATATCTCCATATCCTCTAGTCTTATGGTAACCTCCTTCAAAGAATGTAGCCAATGCATCCCAACTACTATGTCCATGTCACCCATGTTGACCACATGATAGTCTACCTTGAACTCATAGTTGTTCAAGTGCAAAGGTAGATCTCACACCATCCTGTCACAGTGAAGAGTATAACCATCAACTACCTTGACTCTAAATCCTTTGAACTCATCAGTAATGAGTCCATGCCTCTCCAAAAATTGTGCATCAATGAAATTATGTGTGGCACATGTATCCAATAGAGTAATAACCTTCTATCCTGCCAAGACTCCCCAGAGTTTGAAAGATCCCTCTCTTTGGATACTAGATAGACATGGCTCTTGTAAATGTAGCTATGGATCCTCTTTTTTCTCAACACTATCTACCTCCTATTCACTCTCTACCTCATCAGGATCCTCATCATGGTGCTCTAAGCTTTTTGAATTCAAACCCTCATAATAAGCCCACATTGCCCAATTAGCCTTGCCCTTAGGCCTCATAGGAAAATCATGACCAAACTCATAGGGACCTTTGCAAAAGAAGCATAGCTTCTTCCTACATAGGTCATTAAGTATTTCCTTATCCAAAGGTGCATCTGACTTGCCTTTTGAGTCACTAACCTTCTCTTTTACCCTTGTTAAATTCCCCTTTGTTATCTCTAAGTGATGAAGAACCCTTTGAACTAAACCAGTTTGCTGGAGCTACAAGTTTGATACTGCAGGCTTTCTTTATGGCTTCTTGTAATGTAGGAGGATTAAAGGCCTATACCAACCCCTTTAGTGGTTTAGTTAATCCCTCTATAATGACTAGCCTCCATTCTAAAATGTCAGGCACCATCACTGTAAGCTTCTAGAAGTCATTGATAAATTGTTCTAAGCCTCCTGACTGTCTCAATTGGGCTAACTCCCAAAAATAAACTTCAAGATTTTTTTATCAAACCTTTCTATCAATCTATCCATGAACTCCTGATAAGTGGTTATTCGATTGTGTTGCAATGTGATCATGCCATATGTCCACCAATCATGTGCTACCCCATCTAAGTGTAAAGTGGCATACTTGAGTGCTTCAAATTTTGTCATAGTCTTCAAAGATAGGAAAGTATCCACCTTATGCATCCAAGCACGAGCAATCATTTTTCCACTACCATCAAATGTGGGTAATACCAACTTGTTGGTGACCTGTTGCAACTCCCTATGTTTATTTGCCTAGTTTTTCCTGGTAGCTCTATAGTTCAGGTACTTGTCAAATGTCCGTCCATCCTGTACATATGCTAGTAATGAATCCCACTCATTCCTTGCTTGTCAAAGTTCATCTACAATATCTTTTACCATAGCATCAGTTGTGTGTGCTGGAGTTTCTTCCTTGAATGTAGGATGTGTGGGTTTGTTAGCTATGTTGTGATCCTGCTATGCTCCTATCTTCCTGGTCATTATTATGATTAATTCTCCTATTTTCCCCAATCAAATGTTGCATCATAACCATCATTGCTTGTGTACTTTCCTCTATTAATTGTAGAAGTCTCTCTTGATGCTGTAAAGTCTCATCATCTCACATAATTCTGGGTGGGCTTTGAGAATGTCTCTCAGACATATTCTTAGTTATGCTGGTTCCCTATGTAAATAGAGCCCTTAAAAAAAAAAAAACTTTTGTAAACTAAATTGGCTGCATAAACCCTATCAGGTTGGCAAGAAACCACTTTGATACCACTATAATGACCCTTACCAACAGGCCACTAAATAAAACCCTAAATTTAATACACTACTGAAAGTATATTGCTAAATAAAAGAAATTTTTCTACTTAAATAACTAATGTAAAATAGTGCCAATGTATTCATTCAATGATAATTAGGTGTTTTTACATATGATATGCAATTTTTAGCACCAAAACATTACAACATGGAACATTACAAAAAAACCCTAACTGGCTGAATTCAACTGAGAAATTGTTACAACTACAAACTAAAATGAAGAACCTAGATTGATCAAATGCTAGAGATTGAATGTTGAAGATGATATGATGAAAGTGCAACTCAAATTGAAACTCCAAACCAGCAATTAAGCACAAGTGAAAGGATTGAAATATCCTTCCCACAACTACAATAACTCAGGTGATCTTTCACACCCTCAAAATTGCGTACCAATTAAGAGTTTTCATTCTCAATGGCCAATTGTGACTACTTGCACAAACCCTAGGCTCCACAATGCACATCAACAAATATCAATAATAAATCTCAATGATAGGAAATGAGCCCTCAATGCCTATTTATTCTTTCTTCCTTGATAGGTTGGCCTCTTTTTTTATTTTTTCTCCACTTCTTCCAACCACCTCTAGAACATTATTTTTTTTAATGACTTTATAAAATATATCACTTTATTAAATTAATTAATAATAAAGTTACCTTGTAATATATTTTTTAATTTATAACTTTATAAATAATTAACTCCTCCAAAATGGGGACATTACATCATCACTTTTGCCTCCTTAACTGAAGATACCCCTCCCATAATAGTGTCATCCAAAAACTATTGATGAGAAAAAAAATATTTCGAGAGGAGGGCCTAATCCCTCTTAGTCTCCCTTCTTGTCTTTTCTTCCCAATCAACCTACCAATACACTTAGCCATAACTATGAATAGAATAGGAGAGAAAGGCTCACCATGTCTTAAACCTCTCAAAGGTTTGAAGAAATCAAAAGGAGCCCCATTGACCATAATGGCAAGTGAGAAAGTAGAAATAAGTTGAGAAATAAGCTTGTGAACATGTTGATCAAAGCCAAAAGCCTAGAGTACAAAATCGAGGAAAACTAGTCCTCTCAATCATAGGCCTTTGAAAGGTCTAGCTTGAGTAGCAACCCTTCCCTTTTATCTACTTCAAGGGAGTGAATAACTTCATGAACCATAATGATAGAGTCCAAAATTTTCCTACCAGGGACAAAACTAGTCTGTTGTTGAGAAATGATCAAAGGAAGAATCTTTAGAATTCTAATAGTTAACACCTTTGAAATGATCTTGTAAAAGGAATTACAGAGACTAATAGGCTTAAATTGTTCCATAGAATTAGCCCCTAGAACTTTGGGAATTAGAACCAAGAAAGTAGAATTAACTTCTTTAAGAAGACTTCTAGCCCCAAAAAATTCTTGGACAACCTTAACCACATCTTCCATAACCACCTCATAATAAATTTGAAAAAAGAACATAGGAAAGCCATCTGGCCCAAGGGCTTTATCAGCTAGTAATGAAAAAAAAGCTTGTTTCACCTCCTGAGCTTTAGGAATCGCCCTCAACATTTTATTGTGATGAGGCTAGATAATCTAAGGGAGACAAGACACAATTCTCCTAGCTCTTTTTAATTCATGATATCCTTTTATTAGCTCTATACTTGAGAGTGGAAAGGTGAAAAAACCTGGTGTTCTGATCACCCTCTTTAAACTAGTTAATCCTTGATCTCTGCCTCTAGAAATTCTCTTCTTTGCTTATAATATTATGTAGATCAGTTAAAATAGACATCACAATATTCCTATACTATTAATTATACCCATCCTATTGAATTAAATCTTGAATAGAAAAAATTCTGTTTAAGATCTCCTCTTTCTCCTAAAAGATATGGCCAAAATCTGTCTTATTCTAGATTTTAATCATTTGCTTCACATTACTCAGCTTCTTGGCAACCCTAAACATAGAAGTTCCATCCACTTCCATATTTCCACTAATTGGATATCCTATTCAATAGGTCTAGATGAGAAATCCACATCTTTTCAAATTGAAAAGGATATTTCCTCCTAGGCTCAAGAGAAATGATCGAGAGAGGAATGGGGGAGTGATCTGATCCCACTATAGGGAGAAGAGACAACCTCTAAGAGAAAGAATTCAACCAATCTGAAGAAATGAGAGCTCTATCCAATCTAACCTAAATACACTTACTCCCAATTCTTTTATTGGACCAAGTGTAGACTCCATCCTCGAGATCAATGTCCAAAAGCGCCAAGCTATTTATGAAATTAGAAAGGTCCAACTTACTTTCCAACTCTAGAGCCAAACCCCCTAATTTTTCCTCACCAGTGAGAGGAGTATTAAAATTCCCCATAATAATACTTTTATTAAGATTACTATTCTGAACTAAAGCCCCAAGCCTAGTCCAATTATGTTTCCTTTCCCTTTTAGTATTTGGGGCATAGACATTCAATAGAAACCAAGTATCATTGGTATTCATATGAAATATTTTACATAATAGAATATTACCTTCATTATACAAGGGAGTAACTTTAAATTTCTTATTATTAAAATGAATAAGAAAACCTCCCGACGCCCCCTCAGAATCTGTAGCCTCAGCAACCATAATATTACTAAAGGAAATCTTACCTAGAGCCTCCTTCATTTTTGTCTCTTGAATCAACATTATATTAGGTCTTTGATCTCTTATCATATTCTTGAGAACTTCCTATTTATGGATCCCATTTAGTCTCCTAATGTTCCAAGATATTATCTTTATTTTTGACTAGTAGAACACTCCAAGATGGTTTGTTGGTTCCCATTTTCCAAATTCCTTCTTGCATCCTATTGCAGAACTTAGTTTGCACTCTTCCTACCTAGTGCCTTTGGTCTGACTCCCACATCCAATTTACTATGGCTCCTAGTTTGTGCCGGTGAAACTGGGGAGGGATCCCTACTATTCTTCTTTTTATTCTTGACATGACTTCCTTTGTTTTCCTCCATCCATTCATCTAACCTTGTCTTCTTACCAAGAGAAGAAAAATTCACCATATCCCCAAATTTCTCTTCCAAATTACATGAAATATACTAGTCCTTTTTAGTAGATGAAGTAATCTCCTTGATTCCTTACTACTTTTGAATACCCTTCCCATACTCCATTATCTCTTGATTATCCATCTCCACTACCTTATTCAAAACCTTTCCCCCCTTTCTCTCCATATGAGGAGGTAACTTAGCATTATTCTAAACCTAATCCTTAAGAGTTGTACCTATTGAATTCTCCTTGATCAAGCCTACATCATCCACTGGTAAGCCCCTTTCCTACTGTCCATCTATCTCTAAATTAACTATGGTATCCTTCTTAATGTTTTGGGAACCAACCTACTTTACTAGGATATCCTCATCTCTGGCCTCAAAACACCCAAAAGACTTAAATAGGGCTTCCACCTCTATGGTCTTGGAGCTAGGAATAACTAGTCCATCCTTCTCAAAATATGTTGGGATATCTTTTTCAATGATTTGGGAATCACCCTACTTTGCTAGGATGCCTACCTCTTTTTCTATGGGATATTCAGGACTCCTTCTTAGGGCTTCCACCTTTGAGATCATAGGCCCTGACAGAATTGGATCCTCTTTGTCTTCAAGAAATCCAAGTGTCCTAACTGGAAATTCCACCTCTTTGATCTTAGGCCCAAACAAAACTGGAACATCATCCTTACCTACCTCTGATCCATTTTTATCTGGATTAGTCCCTCTTCTTATAGGGGCTTCCACAATACTCTCCCAGTTCTCTTGACCATCCTTAAATTTCTTTTTTTCCAGATCTTTTTGAACTTTTTCTCCTTGCTGGATTTAGAAAATGAATTTTTCCTTCCCTTATCAACAGTTGCCTTTGGACATTGATTTTCCTTATGCCCTGATTTCAAACAATGAAAACAAGTGAAAAGAACACTTTCATATACCAAGTTCTGAATATGCATTCCAAGCTTAGAACAAAAGCACACAACCTCTGACATATCATCCCCTTCATAATCTCCAATACAAATCTAAGCATATGTTAGTCTTCTTCTAGAAGCTGTTATCGGGTCTATTGACAAAAGTTTACCAAATAAGTTTGCTATTCCCACAAACACATCCTCATTCCAAAACTCCAAAGGCAACTCTAGAAGTATAACCTAGACTGGTGCTTGCACAAAAAAGTCATCATTCAAATTCAACTTTGAAGTCCATATCTGAGGAACCAAGGTTAAGTGGCCTAAAATACATGGTCCTTTACACAAAATGCTTGACAAATCCTCACTACATGAAAAATCAAAAGATAGGAAACCTTTCACCATCACAATTACAGTGACCTATCCCTTGAGCTTCCATTTTTTCTATGTGAATGATCTAAAAATGTCTATATTCGATCTTTGCCCAATGAACTTACCCACCAGAGTAGAAGCCAATGCAGAAATGCTATGATCAACCAATTCATTTGGAATAATAATCACACAAGAACCCTTCTCCAAACTAGAGAGTAGTTTGACCAGTGGAAAAGAAGACTTACCAGTTGACTTAACTTCAAAAAGAGATGACCATTTGCCAAAGGTACCCTAGACCTATCTAGCTTGGAAAGTAAAAAAATACTTGTCTAGACCTTTTCCCTTGTCACATGGGTTACCATCTCCATTCTTTGCTGCATTGTCAATCCTTGCAGTCCCCTAACTTCCTACTTCCCTTCCCTACAATTCGTGCTTTTGATCCCATCCTCCTGGAGGATTCTTACTAAGGATAAGATTTGAATTTTGACTTACTAAACTTCCCCATCCTCTCCCCTATCTGCTCCTACTCACTATTCTTGTTACTGGGATTAAAATTTTATTAACCCTTGGTTGTAAGCACTATAGGAAAGAAGCCCCAGTATGTCACCAAGGGTCAATGGAAAACATTCTGAATTAAGATCCATAGTAGAGAATGGCCCTGTGGGGACTTGAACCTTGGTTGAGGGCCTATAGGTAAGAAGCCCCATTATTTCACTAAAGGCACAAGCCAATATCTCTTTTTTTTTTTTCATGATATCTTCTCCTAATTTTTCAATTTCATAAAAATCCCTTTTGGAAGAATTAAAGAAGATCTGAACCTTCATAACTTCCTTAGTTGTCCTAGTGGACCATATGTGATATTTTTCATTTATGAATTTATTTAATCTAATGCACATCAAATCATCCAATTCCTTAACCCATTCTTCTTTGTCCTTTATTTTTTCTATAGCCTTAAGCACATAAGGGAAAAACCCAAAATTTTCACCAAGATATTTTGAAAAATAATTGACAATTCTCCTTTGAATCACAATTCTTTTATTATCAAAGTCAGAAAGGCCATGAGTCATATCAAATGTTTTTTCTACTTGTTCACAAGAAAGACTAATAATTGGACAACATAAAATAGTAATGTCACCATCCCTACTATTCCATTTGCTCACAATTGGCTTTAAAGTGGCCTCATTACTTTTTATCTCATTCCGTACATCCATCAATTTTGACAATTTCTCATAAAATACATGCCAACCTATCCTATTTACCAGATGCATAATTGTGTCTCTTATTTTGTTTTCATACTAAACACCTAGCTCTACATGCATTGACCATAATTTAGTCTCTTCTTCTTCAAATTCTTCTGCTATGTACAATATGGGTTCCTATGGGGTAGTTGGCATTTCTATAATTGGAGCTCTATTGAAAAAAATAACTAGGGGATAAGGAGGATATGTAATCCTTGGTTGACTAGATTCTTCTCTTACTTTCCTTTTCCCCAATTATTTCTCCATTTGGGCAATCACCCCTTCAATTTGGTTTATTCTCCTCCCTCTTTCTTCATATGCCTCTAAAACCCTCTCAAATTTATTATTCAATTCTAAGAATTTATTCTTATCTTTGGCAGCAATTACTACCCCAAATCTTTCCATTTCTCTGGTCATCTTAGCCACTCTATCACTATCCACCTCATCTTCCCTATAGACCATAAGACTGCTTGTATGCTTAGAATCTAAAACCTCTTGAATTTTGGCTTTATATCTATTTTAAATTGACCATATTACCAAGGTTTGATAGTCATCACTATACTTTAATCCCTTGTGGGCTTGTAAGACTTCTTCCTTGGTCTTAAACAAGGTATCTTTTGACTTCCTCACTGTGTCAAAGATCATTACATAAGAAATGTCTTACTTAGGTAATATCAAAACTCTTGAATCCTTCAAAATATGCCTAACCCCTTCAGTGGTTATATGTGAAAATTCTTCTATAAGGTCACCTTTTACCTATTCTTCAATATTAGAGTCCTGCCTATCAGGTTGCTCTGATTTAATAATTTTGCATTTTGCCTCAAAATTGTTAATGTTTCTTCTCGACAAAAAATAAGTGAAAGCTCTTGATTTAACAAAACTTTCATCATCTAAGAACTTCTTAGATGCCTCCTCCACTATAGGATCAATCTTCTTTTCCTCTAAAATCTCCCATAGTGAGGGCTAATGTAGGCATAGGGGGCTCCTCTGGGCCTCCTTCCTCTATATTTTTTGTTGTGATTACAATGCCATTCTCCGCTCACATTTGTTTCAATTGTTCCCTTAAGGATATTTCATCTTTTATGCAAAGGGGAGTTTGTGTGGGGGAATACACTTCAACCCTAGAAGAAGAACCCTGTTCTAGTTTTTGTCTTTTGGTAGCAAGTGCAATAGGTGGGCTCTAAGAATGCTATCTCTTATAAAGAGGCATAAGGTGTAAACTTTTTTCCACCACCTACCCAGGTCTTCTTGTTAATGTGTATTGGCCTATTAGATGTTGTTGAGGCCATTAGCCACCCACCTAATCTCTATTTGGAGTTGAGGGATAGTGAGTTGCCATCTAATCTTAGGCTGGATTGAATTCCCCCACCCTTCACCTCCTTTATCATAGCTTCTTCAGGACCTAACAATTATAGTTCTATTTTTGCCACTTTCTATTATATTATAAGGGTGGAGTGCCTTTTAGATGATTACTCTATTTTCCAATCTAGTCTCTACCTTAGCTGCCTTGTTTGGAAAAGTTTGGGTTAGGATTGCTTTCTTTTCATTTAAGGTTTGCATAAAACTAGCAAAATTTCTCATAAGCATATCTACCCTAATACCCCAATTTTTCTTATTAGCAAGGGGGTTATATTTCAGTTCAAAAGCATTAATAAACTCAAGAACCCTATTGTATACTTTCTATTTTTCTTGTTCTTGCAAAACAAATTCATTCCTAATTATATCCTTTCGAAAGTATACAAAATGTTCATGGGATTTGGTCTTGGTCCTCTCTTTGAATATATAATAAAAACACTTAGGGTTTATAAAATGGGAATGGAACTATACCATCTGATATTTATCCAAAAAAAAATTCAAAGTGCTTCCATCCCCCCTTAGTGATTACAAAGTTATGAACAATAGTGAAACTTGGGAAGATTGTACCTCTTGATTGACCTATGAGCTCCGCCTCTTCAAGTCCTCCTATCTATCATAGGATTTATGCAATTCCAACTTTCAAGGGCACCTGGTAAGGTAGAACGTGCTGCTTGCCTTGGAAACCATATATTCTAAAAATAGTTTATACTATATATCGAATAAAATAACCCCAATTGTGACTTACTTTCAATCATTTTGCATAATCCTTTGGTCTAATTAGTTCTAATAATGATTGAGGTATTTTAGAACTATTTCCAGCCAATAAAATCCTTATCTTAGAGGCAAAATATCTTTCAGATCTTACAAAACTAGCATCTATGACCTCCCATGTCATATCAACACTACATAATTACACAAGAAGCTTCTCTCCATCCTTCTCAGTCTCCAACTTCATTTCTTTAGAAAAAGAAGAGTGGCCTTTATATAGACATATGTACATGAGCATGGAGTACCAATAGAAAGGCTTTTTTACTTTGGCCTTACTTATACCTATCAGCCCTAAATCTCTTTTGCTAAATAAGTGGCAAAATCAAAGATTGACCTCATACCATAATATAGTGTCTAAGGCATGATGAAAATAATAGAGCCTTGGATGTGATCTTGTTAACCCATTCCAAGTATCTTGCAAAGAGAAAAATATGATGCTTGTGCTCTAGGATTAAATTATTTTTTCTGAAATGGCTCTAGAGTATTTGGTGTAACCAAGGGTAATTGTCCTATCCTAAAAAAATATTCTTGCAATGACCCCTTCCTTAAATACACCTTCTAAGCCTCATACATAGTTTGCAAGTCTTCAAAACTGATTGGTTCATGCAATGCTTGATTAGGGTTTAAAAGAAAAACTTCCCTAATTAGTTTAGGTGTAACCCTGAATTTTTTTCCCCAACATGATTCTTGACTAATCTAGATATAGGATCATATCTTTTTGCAATCAAAGTCAAGAGATCATCATCGAAAAATACCCTAGGAATTACTAACTTGCCAATGTCAAATTGCCAAACATTGCTCAAAGGGGTATCCATATTTCTTTTTGAGAACCATTTTCTAAACAAGTCCAAACCCCTAACAGATGTCTCTGAATACCTTAACTAGTTGGCTTTGTCATATAAACCCTCACCAATTTGCAACCTAGGGTTTTTTGGAACCAATTGTTAGAATTATTTAGAATAACTGAGAGGCGGGGGGGGGGGGGGGGTGAATCAGTTATTCAAGGTCCAAATGCCCTAATAATACTTTTTCACAAATTATAGTGAATTCATAAACTTTTCATCCATCCAAGCTTAAATCAATCATCTTAGCAAATTACAATAAATCAATAAGCAGGGATAAAACATGTAAGATCAACACATGACACAATGATTTACGTGGAAACCCAATTTGGGAAAAACCACTAGTAACATGCTACTTGATTTTCACTCTTCTAAAGTGATGCCCTGTTAAAGGCCTGCCCTATTAAAGGCTTACAACACACTGTTAAATGTGACATTGTTAGAGGATTTTACCATACTGTTAGGAATGGGCCTAGTCAAAGGACTTTAGAACATTCACTTGGAATGCCACCCTGTTAAAGGATTTACAACATGGCTATTAAACCAACCTAAGTCCATAGGATTTAAACTATCTCTTACAATTGCTAGAGAGTAACAATAATGACTTTTTGATCTGATACAACTTACAATATATCTTGCAGATTTTAGATCACACTTTAGTTTAGTCCTTTTGCTTGGCTTTAATCACTTCAGATCTGACAACTTGTCATCTCAAGCTTCATCTCTTTAAGTCTTCTTACTCATCATACCAATGCAATCATATCTGTGGTCATCTATTGAAGTAGAGTAACTATGCTTTCTTACTCCTTAGCACCTCCTTTGGCACATTATTCTTTCATGCTTGACCTCCTCTCTCTTTTTTCTTCATAGCCTTATAACTCTTTAAATAGAAATCAAGATTGCCTTTGCCGCTCAATTCTCCCTCTCCAACTTTAGGGTTTCAAATGGATTAGGTAAGATACAAACTATCTACCCCATATCTTGCTCTTATCTAGAAACTTCATTTAGAGTCCAGTTGTATTCTTCAAAAATGTTCTACATGGTGTTCTATGCCACCAACTCATCACTCTTATCTTTTATTTAATTCACAGAATTCAAGATAACAACCTTGTCAGCTCAGATCTAATGAATCTTTGATCTTTGAAATAATGTAGCAACTTGGCACTATTGGTTTATTGATGCTCGGCATCTCTGTGTTACTCGACACTTGTATTTGCTCGGCACCTGATCTTCACTCGACATTTGATCTTTACTTAGCATCTGATCTTTACTCCGCATCTAAAGATCACTCAGCATCTGATATTTACTCAGCATCTAACATTCACTCGACACTTGTTGTCTTGACTTGGCACTTGAAGATCACTCAACATCTAAAGTTGAACTTGCTCGACTTCAACTAGGAATCTGTTTGGCACTAACTTGCTTGCTCGACTCTCTCTCTCTCTCTCTAATGAACTTAGTTAGGCTTTACAAATGACTTAGCTAAAACTTTACATCTTTGATATGTTTTAGTGTGCCCATTCTCTGTGTCTTAGAGTATGTCGTTAATACACTTTTTCATTAATGGCTTAGCTAATCCTTGTTCTTCATTACAACATCATAACTTCAACCTTTCTCTAGGTGTTCTAGTTACATCTTATTGATTGCCTCTTCCTTGTCAATCAACCAATTGATAGTATTTGGATCGCTAAAGAAATTATCATTCTTGCAAGTAGCAAGTTTGACATTATGACAAAAAAATGATTGAGAACATTCTTTACTAGTTCCATTACTTTTTATATATGATCTCTTCAGTCATTTCCAACAATCTCCGTCATGATCTTTCTAATCAGTTTTAACAATCTCCCTCTTTGGCATTGATTGCAAACCAAACTGATCAATTGATCAACTTAGTTACCACCAATATTGTATATGTTATCTTGACTGCTGCATCCATACTACTAATCTCATATATCTCCCGCTTTCATATATATCTCCCTCTTGCTTTGTATTGATAGCTCATCACTCTTATCTTCTATTTAATTCACAGAATTCAAGATAACAACCTTGTCGGTTTAGATCTGACAAATCTTTGATCTTTGAAATAATGCAGCAACTTGGCACTATTGGTTTACTGATGCTCGACATCTCTGTGTTACTTGACACTTGTATTTGCTCAGCACCTAATCTTCACTCAGCATCTAATCTTTACTTAACATCTGATCTTTACTCGACATCTGAAGATCACTCGATATCTGACATTCACTTGACACTTGCTGTCTTGACTCGGCACTTGAAGATCACTCAACATCTGAAGTTGAACTTGCTCGCTTCAACTAAGAATCTATTCGGTACTAACTTGCTTGTTCAGCTCTCTCTCTAATGAACTTAGTTAGGCTTTACAAATGACTTAGCTAAAACCTTACACCTTTGATATGTTTCAGTGTGCCCATTCTTTGTGTCTTAGAGTATGTCGTTAATACACTTTTTCATTAATGGCTTAGCTGATCCTTGTTCTTCATTACAACATCATAACTTCAACCTTTCTCTAGGTGTTCTAGTTACATCTTATTGATTGCCTCCTCCTTGTCAATCAACCAATTGATAGTATTTAGATCACTAAAGCAATTCTCATTCCTGCAAGTAGAAAGTTTGACATCAATGACAAAACAATGATTGAGAACATTCTTTACCAGTTCCATTACTTTTTATATATGATCTCTTCAGTTATTTCCAACAATCTCCCTCATGATCTTTTCAATCAGTTTCAACAATCTCCCTCTTTGGCATTGATGGCAAACCAAACTGATCAATTGATCAACTTAGTTACCACCAAGATTGTATATGTTATCTTGACTGCTGTATCCATACTACTAATCTCATATATCTCCCTCTTTCATATATATCTCCCTCTTACTTTGTATTGATCAGTTTTCTGTATATTTCTCCCTCTTTGACATAAATGCCAAAGATGTAGCATCTTTATCATGCAAAATATAAGCTTTGGCTCTGATGTTTTTCTCCCTCTATCACCATGCTTGTGACTGATTTGGAGTTTCTACTCCTTCTGTCATCCTCTGCATCATTCTTTTGATATTTCAATGATTTGTTCTTGTTGATGTAGGGCAGCTACCTCATTGCTTTAAACTACTTGAGTTAGGGGTATTACACCCAACTTGCCTCTAAGATATTCATAAGCATCCTTGGGCAATGATTTGGTGAAGATATCTGAAGTTTGTTCCTTTGTATGAATGTACTCCAACTTCACTTGTTTGTCTTCTACCAATTCTCTGACATAGTGATACTTGATTGCAATATGCTTGGTTTTTGCATGCATTACTAGATTTTTGGATATATTTATAGCACTTGTATTATCACAATACAATATTATAGGTTTGGTTACCTCTTCTTTCATACCTTTCAATAGATGTGTGAGCCACACAATGTTTGTACAATTGACTACTGATACCACATATTCTGATTCTGCAGTGGACTGGGATGTGCATGTTTGTTTCTTGCTGGTCCAAGTAACTAGCCTTTTACCTAAAAATAATGCACCTCCACTTGTGCTTTTTTTGTCATCAATGTTGCCTCCCCAATCTACATCTGGATATATGCATTGAGCTCAAACTTCTTATTCTTTTTGTAATAGAGACCAAAGTTATCAGTTCCTTTGAGATACCTCATTATTCTTTTTACTACTATGAGATGATTTTCTTTGGGATTAGCAGAGAATCTAGCCACTGTTCCAACTGCTAATGCTATGTTTGGTCTACTATGTACAACATATTGTAGTTTTCCAATCATGGATCTGTACATTGTTTGATTGACTTCAACTAATTCATAATTTTTGGATAGCTTATTTCTTGTTGCCATTGGTGTGCTGACTGGTTTGGACTCCTCCAATCCAAATGTTTTAAGTATCTCTATGATGTACTTTGATTGTGTCACAAATATACCATATTTTAGTTGATGTACTTGCAATCCAACAAAGAATTTGATCTCTCCAAACATAGAAATCTCAAACTCATGTTTCATTTTGTCAGCAAAGCCTTTGCAAAGCACTTCCTTTCCTCCAAAAACTATGTCATCCACAAAAATCTCAGATACAATAATATCCTTACCTTCTTCTAATTTGATGTACATGTTGCTATTACCATCAGTTCTTTCAAATCTTATTTGGACTAGATACTTGTGAAGTCTCTCATACCATGCTCTGGGTGCTTGTTTCAGACCATAGAGTGCTTTATGTAATTTACAAACTATATCCCTATTGTTCTCATCAACAAATCCCTTTGGTTGTTCAATATAGACTTATTCTTCTAGTATACCATTTAAAAAAGTAGACATTACATCCATCTGATAGACTTTAAAACCTTTATATGCAGCATATACAAGTAAAGTTTTTACTCCTTCCATTCTTGCAATAGGAGCAAATGTTTCCCCATAGTCTAATCCTTCTTCTTGAGCATAACCCTTGCATACTAGTCTAGCTTTATTTCTAGTAATATCACCATTCTCATCTTGCTTGTTTTTGAATACCCACTTGGTGCCAATAACATTTTTGTCAACTGGTCTGGGAACCAAACTCTAGGTTTTGTTCTTCTTTATTTGATCAATCTCTTCTTCCATAGCTTTATACTAGTCATCATCTTGTAATGCACTATATACTGTCTTAGGTTCAAGTTTGTTGATTAGACATGATTCATGTCTTAGTCTGTTCCTTGTCATTGGTCTTGCATCTTTGTCACCAATTATCTGTTCAACAGGGTGATGTCTTTTTACATATTTGGATAATCTTGGTTCTGTCCTTGCTTTCATATTTGATCTTTCAGATTCAGGGTCACTATGCACTTTGTTGTCAGGTTGTTCTTCATCTGTTTCATGTGTACTAACTTCAGGATCAGATTGTGCATTTTCTTAATTTTGTAACTCGGCTTCTGAATGTAACTCGACATTCACTAGTTGTGACTCAACTAAAACTAAAATTTGTTGTTGAATTTCAATTTGATTGATAGCATCCTCGTCAACAGGCATTCCTTCATAAGAATACACAAAGGTTCTGTATTCATTCACTCTCTTTGGTTCTTCAGCTCGGACTTCTGTATGTTCATCAAAGTTTACATTTGCACTTTCCACAATTTTGTTAGTGTTAGTATTCAAACACTTATACGCTTTACTTCTAGTGGAGTAACCAAGGAATATACCTTCATCACTTTTTGCATCAAATTTTCCATTTCTAGCATCTTTAAGGATAAAGCATTTGCAACCAAATACTTTGAAATGTTTTACATTGGGTGAGTGACCATACCATAATGCAAAAGGTGTTTTATTTGTGCCTTTCTTGACTTGTACTCAATTCAGTGTATGAATAGCTACACTTACAACTTCTCTCTAGTATTTTAGAGCAACAGTCTTGTCCATCATTAATGTTCTGGCACAGTCAATCATAGATCTATTTCTTCTTTCAGCAATTTTATTTTGTGGGGGAGTTCTAGAAGCTAGTGTTTGTCTTTTGATTCCTTTGTCATTACAAAATATCTTGAATTCATTTGATGTGAATTCACCACCTCTGTCTGATCTCAAGCATTTCAAACTTTTTCCTATTTCCTTTTCAACTCTAGCCACATACCACTTAAACATTTGAAAAGCATCAGATTTTTGTTTTAAGAACATAACAATCATCATCCTGGAATAGTCATCAATAAACAACATTATGTATTTATCTCCTTTGTAGCTGTGTACTTCCATTGGACCACATAAGTCAGTATGAACTAACTCAAGTACTTCTTTAGATGTATAGTTCTTACTTTTGAAACTTGATTTTGTCATCTTTCCTAGCTGATATTGTTTACACATGATATTGTCAGGTTTTTTTAATTTAGGTAAACCTCTAACTTTCTTCATTTTACTGATATTGACCAGATTGTCAAAGTTGACATGACATAGCCTTCTATGCCATAACCATTCATCATCAAATTTTGCAACAAAACAAGAAACATCATCCATATAAAGGTAAAATAGATTACTTCTTGTTTGATCTCCTTTTCCTATCAATTTGCCATCAGTATCATAGATATTTGCAGTTTTGTTTCCAAATTCTACTTTGCATCCTACATTGCCTAACTGTGAGACACTCAGCAAATTGTAGTTTAATCCTTCAACATAGTATGCATTATCACATGAAATTTTTTCTGTAAGCTTAATGGAGCCTTTTCCTTTTATTTGACATGGAGCATCATTACCAAATCTAACACTATTTCCATCATACAGAGTAAAGTTAACAAACTTACTTTTGTCTCCTGGCATGTGATGTGAGCATCCACTGTCTATGATCCACCTGCCATTTTTGTTCATACATGTTACCGGTGCTGTAGCTTCTTCTTCATTAGACTGATCCTTCATGGCTACATAAATAACTTCATCATCATTATCATCAGAATTCTCTTTAGCAATACAACACTTCTTGCCTTTGTCTTTGTAATCTTTCTTGTCATCCTCTCTTCTATATTTGTATTTTTTCCTTCCTTGTAATCCTTTTTTTGTGTACATCTTGTAGCAATATGTCCTACTTCATTGCAATTGAAACAAATGATAGGAATCTTACCTTTGAATTTTCCTTTGCCTCTGTGAAATCTTCTAGCTAGCAATGCTTCCAATTGTTCCACATCTTCCTCATCAGTGCTACTGTCATTGGATACATATTTCATTTTTCTTCCTTTCTTTGATTTCACCTATTTAGCATCTTTCAGTAATAGCTTGGCCTTGAAAGAAGGTTCAACATTCTCAGGTATGTAGTCATCAAAGTTAGATAACTCAACTGCAGTGAGTCTACCCACTATTCCTTCAAAACTTAGATTGTTTCCTGGTACACATCTTAGTTCTTGTATTACTAATACTCTAATAGCATAGATAGGGAGCAAGGTTCTTAAGAACTTACTATTAATAGTATCTCCATCCAATTGACCACTCAAACATCTTATTGCACTTACCACTTCCTTTATTCTTGCTCCATATTGAGCAGCATTCTCACTTTCCTCCATTTTCATATCATCAAACTTTCCTCTGAGGCTTTCTCTTTTTGCTCTTTAGAAATTCTGATCTCCTCCATAGATGTCTGATAGAGCTTTCCACATCTTGAATGCAGTGTCACATCTTTTGATATCATCAAATTCAACATAGTTGAGTGCAAAAGCAATTTCTAGCATTGTCTGATTGTGTTCCTATTTGTTTTCCAAATCTTCTGCAGTAAGAGTACCAATTAGATCAACATGTTCAGTAACAATTGAATTTTGGGCATAATCTCCTATGGATCCAAGATGTAGCTTCATCAAACTTTTTCATGCAACAAAGTTGTCTTTGTTGAGCTTGGGGACTTCTCTCTTAGGCATTTTGATCTTTCTTGCTTATAGTCCCTTTAAATTGAATCA
The DNA here is from genome assembly GCA_028749045.1 of Cupressus sempervirens. Classification (NCBI taxonomy): domain Eukaryota; kingdom Viridiplantae; phylum Streptophyta; class Pinopsida; order Cupressales; family Cupressaceae; genus Cupressus; species Cupressus sempervirens. The sequence continues at coordinate 131,301,981 of CM053786.1, read as the reverse complement.
ACAGTTAAGCTCTGATACCAATTGTTAGAATTCTTTAGAATAATTGAGAGGGGAGGGGGGGTGAATCAGTTATTCAAGGTCCAAATTCCCTAATAATACTTTTTCACAAATTATAGTGAATTCATAAAATTTTCATCCATCCAAGTTTAAATCAATCATCTTTGCAAATTACAGTAAATCAATATGTAGGGATAAACCATGCAAGATCAACACATGACACAATGATTTACGTGGAAACCCAATTTGGGAAAAACCACCAGTAACATGCTACTTGATTTTCACTCTTCTAAAGTGATGCCCTAGTAAAGGCTTACAACACACTATTAAATGTGACCTTGTTAGAGGATTTCACCATACTGTTAGGAATGGGCCTGGTCAAAGGACTTTAGAACATTCACTTGGAATGTCACCTTGTTAAAGGATTTACAACATGGCTATTAAACCAACCTAAGTCTATAGGATTTAAACTATCTATTACAATTGCTAGAGAGTAACAATAATGAATTTTTGATCTAATACAACTTACAACATATCTTGCAAATTTCAAATCACACTTCAGTTTAGTCCTTTTGCTTGGCTTTAATCACTTCAGATCTGACAGCTTGTCATCTCAAGCTTCGTCTCTTTAAGTCTTCTTACTCATCATACCAATGCAATCATATCTGTGGTCATCTGTTGAAGCAGAGTAACTGTGCTTTCTTACTCCTTAGCACCTCCTTCAACACTTTATGTTTTCATGCTTGACCTCCTCTCTCTTTTTGCTTCATAGCCTTATAACTCCTTAAATAGAAATCTAGATTGCCTTTGCTACTTGATTCTCCCTCTCCAACTTTAGGGTTTCAAATGGATTAGGTAAGATACAATGTATCTACCCCATATCTTGCTCTTATCTAGAAACTTCGTTTAGAGTCCAGTTGTATTCTTCAAAAATGTTCTACATGGTGTTCTGTGCCACCAACTCATCACTCTTATCTGCTATTTAATTCATAGAATTCAAGATAACAACCTTGTCAGCTCAGATATGAGGAATCTTCGATCTTTGAAATAATGCAGCAACTCGGCACTATTGGTTTACTAATGCTCGACATCTCTGTGTTACTCATCACTTGTATTTTCTCGGCACCTGATCTTCACTCGGCATCTGATCTTTACTTGATATTTGATCTTTACTCGACATCTGAAGATCACTTGGCATCTGATATTTACTCGACATCTGACATTCACTCAGCACTTGTTGTCTTGACTCGGCACTTGAAGATCACTCATCATCTGAAGTTGAAATTGCTCGACTTCAACTAAGAATTTGTTTGGCACTAACTTGCTTGCTCAACTCTCTCTCTCTCTCTCTAATGAACTTAATTAGGCTTTACAAATGACTTAGCTAAAATTTTACATCTTTGATATGTTTTAGTGTGCCCATTCTCTATGTCTTAGAGTATGTCATCAATACACTTTTCAATCAATGGCTTAGCTAATCCTTGTTCTTCATTACAACATCATAACTTCAACCTTTCTCTAGGTGTTCTAGTTACATCTTATTGATTGCCTCCTCCTTGTCAATCAACCAATTGATAGTATTTGGATCGCTAAAGCAATTGTCATTTTTGCAAGTAGCAAGTTTGACATTAATGAAAAAATAATGATTGAGAACATTCCTTACCAGTTCCATTACTTTTTATATATGATCTCTTCAGTCATTTCCAACAATCTTCCTCATGATCTTTTCAATCAGTTTCAACACCAATTCCCTCCCTTTCACTTTTTTATTTGTGGATTGAGGCAATTGCTCTAGAAAATCTTCATGCACATTTCTTTGCTGATAAATTTCTTTCCCAAAAAAATCTTTTCGTGAATGCACCCTTAAAACCTATATAAAAATAGTCTTAGAGAACAAATCCTTAAATGATTAAAGGGTATCTGTACTCACTTGCAAAATACCTATAATTCTAGAAATCAATACTTCACTACTTGAAAAAGAAATAATTTACTAGGTTCTTGTTTTGCTCTGAAGATTTTATCTCTTGGTATTTGATAATTTATTGAGATTCATGTTTTCTGCAACATTCCCTCCACATGAATTGGCATTGAGCAACATTAAACTCTACAAAAGTCATATTTTCAAACACATGATTTTGAAAACTGGTCATAGATTTCTTATGATTAGACAGTTATGTTTTAAAATTTAATGTCCATACTTTTTATTTTGGAAATATGCCACATGTCATTCTGTCACTTTCTCTCTTTAGTTAAAAAATGTGTAACTGTATTATGCGAGAAAGCAACAATCATTGATCTGATGTTCGATCAATGATTCAAAAATCTATTTATAATTTCAAGCAAGGTGTAGCCCCCATAAACATGTGGCAAAAACTCACATCCTCACTTTGGCTAACCATCGAGCATTCTTATTTTATGACAAAGCGACAAACTTAAATTTCCTTTAAATCAATGGTGATGAAAATACTGGCCAAAATTCCCTTTTCTTCATTACTGGGCCCCACTAAGACATGTATCATTCTATCATTTTCTTGCTTTGGTTAAAATGCATGTAACTTTATTATGCAAGAAAGTGATAATCATTGATTTGATGTTCAATCAATGACTAAGAAAAAACATGGAATGATTACATAATCTTCATAGGCTGGGCTCCCCACAGACACATGGTAATTTGTCATATTCTCACTTTGGGTAAACATTATGAAATTTTATTTTGTGAGAATATGACAATTATAGATCTACACATGATAAATAGTATCCATGAGATCATAAACCTATTATCCAATTGAATAGTTTCAACCAACTAGAACTTTTCAGTATGATGACTCATTCTATCACATTTCAACTTGTAGCTCAAGGCTGCCTCAGGTCCCACCATGCTCCATGTGTCAAAATCTCACAACTTTGGTTAAAATGTGTACAACTACATACAACAAGAATGTGATAGCCTTTGATCTTGATCTAATCAACGGCTCATAAAATATACTCCTTCTACAATTTAGAAAGGGACCTGTTGGGATAGGTATAACTTAGTCACTTCCTGGCTTTGTTTAAAAAATGTTTACCTTCCTTTTGCAAAAAAGTGACGATCATTGATCTTCCAAGATCCAACGATTACAAACATGACAGACCTTGGGTTAAGGTATTAGAGATAAAACACAAGGAAAACTGACCGAAAGCCAACCAAGGTTAAGAAAAAACTTATGTGGCTGGGTAAATTTTTTCAAATGAAAAAAATAAAAGGGGGCACAAAAAATTTATTTAAAAGGAATTTTTCAAAGTATTTAGGGCTTTACTAGGGTTTGCAATGTATATTTTAAAAATTTGAAACATGATAAAACCCCAATTTAGACCTAGGGCACAAAAGGAAATATACAACACAAAAAACTAGGGGTTTTATTTAGGGAAAACAAAAATAAAAAAAACAACCCATAATTTCTGTGGTCAAATTGGATTTTCACTATAAAATGTAAAAAAAAAAAAATTGAATGTGAAAAAATATGCCAACACCAATCAAGGCTCAAGAAGTAGCTAGGAATTGAAGAACAGGCCTTGGTGGCATGCCATGGCAGGAGAAACTGCGGGGAAGGATAATAGGACATGTTATCCACCCAAAATATGTAGTGTTGACCATGAGAAGGAATCTAATTTTCCCAAATTTTAATGCTAACCATTGATGAAGATTCTCTCATTAAAATAGATGACCCAAATGTGGCAAGAATCTCCCCAATCGATTGATTCACAACCATTGATTCAGATCCTCTTTTTGACTTTAACCGTGCAAATAAGTGATGACAAAAACCTTATAAACTCTTAGATGTTTCACTGATTCACACCTTATATTTCATCTTAAGGTGCTAATTGTGTGACCATGCAATCAAACATTTCATGCACCATACTAACTACTTCACTAGTTCACATGTATCCAACTACCTATTTTTTTTAACCATGTGACCTCGCGATCAAAGCTTATCACCAGGTTGCGGCTTGAATTTATTATTTATCTTCTAATTACATGACCATGGGATCAAAGGTTACTTCATAAAATCTTAACCCTTTCACTAGTTTGTAACCTCCTTTTTAAACTATAATCTAACCCATGTGATTGTGCAATCAACGAGATCGCCAAGTCGCTCCTTCATTCTAACCTTTTAAGATTTAGGTTGTGAAGCTACAAAAAAACCCCTTAACCTCAATCACACTATAAACCTTTATGTTACAAACAATATCTACCTTTAGATGCCTCATGTGTCATATCCTTGTGCTCTTAATAGGGTGGCGATTGAGCATGAATGTCTTTTACAATGATCGCTACCTAAAATACTAACTTCATACTTAACAGTGTGAAGTTGTGAAAAAAGCTTACAAACTACATTGCACCTTTGCTATTTGGATTAACCATTTACAATTAACTATGGAGACCAAGAATTACAACATGAGGAAATGCCACAAAGGTGACACTTGGAAGTGTCTTATGCAATTTTTGAGCCTCTTTGTCTTGTAGAGGCATTGTAACATGAAGAAATGTTAGCATGAAGAAATGCTAGGATGAATATGTGTGGTAGCATCTTGCACAATCTTGGGATGAATGGGGTGAAAATAGTCAACATTCTTAGCGACTCAGAGGGGATGATTTCTTGCTAAGCATAGATCAGTGGCCTTAAGCAATCCATTGGGTGTGGAGTCACCAAAAGAAATGACATGTTGCCTCACCCGTAGCTTCATAAAAATCTACAACCAACAAAAATAAAAATGCTTTGGTGAGCTTCGAACAACTCAAGAACAATTGCACATATACACTTTTTGGAGAGAAAGAAATCTACTCTAATATGTATATAAAACCCTTAAACCCCTCTAGAAGAAAGGTTTAAGGTGAATCCCATTGACTAGGATTGGAAGAACTTCACTATCAGGCCTGGAAGGCTGAAAAGCATTGGCCTCTTTGTAGTTGGTGATAATATATGGGCCACTCCACATAGCATCAAAATTGGTGTGCATACTAGTCTCAGCTCTATTAGCATCCTACTTGAGGAGAAGGTCATCCTCCTTGAAGACTCTGCTCGTGGCCTTTTGCCAATTTTTTTTGACCTGTTGCTGATGTGCCTCAAGTGTATGCATGGCTTGCTATCTCTTTTCTTCTAGTTCCATTATTTCAACCAGCTTGACTATCATAGCATCATTCTCCACTAGCTTCAATTGGTGAGATAATTCAAGAGAGGGAAACTCAAGTGAAATAGGAAGTCTTGTTTCCCTTCCCTATACTAGCATGAAGGGTGAGTTCCCAATTTCTCTCTTGGGTGTAATTCTATCAGCCCAAAGTGCATTCCTCAACTTGGTATGCCAACACCTCTGATTATCTTCAATTGTCCTCTTTATTATTCTAATGAGGTTCTTGTTGGAGGACTCAACCAATCCATTCCCTTGGGAATAGTAATTTGACAAAGTGCACAAATATATTCCATATTCAACAACCCATGAGAATATATGAGTCCCAACAAAAGAATTGGCATTATTTGATATGATAGTTGACCGAACACCAAATTTGGTCAATACTCCATCAAGGAACTCAACCACTGAAGTCTCTATTGTATCTCTCAAAGCTACTACCTATGTCCATCTTATAAAGTAATTTGTAGCTTCCAATATCCATTTATGACTAGAACTAGAGGGCCGGTTTATGGGACTAATGAAATCCAAACCCCATTGAGAAAAAGGATGATCAAAATGAATAGGATGAAGAGGAAGGGAAACCAATCTTTGTTTTCCTAAGAAGAAGGCACATCTCTCACATTTTATAACCCACTTATGAGAATCACTTAACAAGGTTGGCCAAATAATATCCAACCCTCATTATCTTCATTGTTGTAATCCTAGCTGAGAAATGATAGCTAGAAGGGCCATCATGGAATTCTTTTAACAACTTGTTGATCTGATCTATATTCATACATCTCAATAGGACTCCATTAGAATCCTTCCTAAATAGTATTCCATCCACAAAGACACAAGGAATAGATTGCAACCTGAACTATCTTCTCTTAACTCTATTTAGGCCTTGTGGATATCTTCCTTCTACCAAGAAGGTAGTCATGTCATGCAACCAATCATTCTAATTTTTATTCTCTTCTGGTTGATTATCCTGTATTAAGAGGGAAACCTCCTCAATTATCTCAAAAGATGAGAGTATTTTATCACAAAAACCTTTGCCTCTCACAAGTTTAGTGATATTAATTTTATTGTCATATTCCATGACCTTGGTGATCCATCCAACTCTCCTTTTATTGACATCTTTGTTCAAAAGGAATTTCTTTACACCTACATGTGGAACCAAGAGCTAAACCTTGTTATGGGATAGCAGATATCTAAATTTTTTGAGATACCTTACAATAGCAAGCACTTGCTTCTCTACATAGACGTATCTACTCTCATAGTCTTTAAGTCCTTTGCTAAAGAAAAAAATGGGCTGTTTCAAATTCTCTTAATTTAATTGTGTTAAAACAACTGATATACTTGATTATCCTCCAAGATTATAGAGGATGAAATCTCTATCAAAATTGGGATTGAAAAGAGTGAGAGCTGATGAAATTAACTTCTTGATTACCTCAAAATTGGCCTTTCCTTCCTTGGTCCAAGTGAACATCATATTCTTCTTCAACATGGCTATAGGAGGCTTCACCATAGAAGAAAGATTAGGGATGAACCTTCTCATGAAGTTGATCTTACCAAGAAAACTCTGCAACCCTTTCTTATGACTGGAAAGTGGGAGAGAGAGAATTGCTTCCACCATTTTTGGATATATCATTAGCCCATCTCATGACATAATGTTTCCCAAGAGCTTTCCTTGATAAGTGGCAAACACAATTTTTTTTTGATTTAGAGATACAATGTATTCTCTACATTTGATGAACACGTACCTTAGATGATCAAAGTGATCTGCTACATGCTTTGAATAGATAGTTATATCATCAAAATATATTAGCACAAAATTTTCCAACACACCCTTAAAACCCATCTCAATTTCTTTTTGAAATGTAGCACCTACATTGGTTAGTCTAGATGGCATTTCACAATTGACAAAAGTACCCAATTTAGTAGTGAATGTTGTCTTGTATGAATCTGAATCTTGGACTAAAACTTGGTTATAGCTTGAAAAACCATCTAAGAAATAAAACCTCTTTGAATCACTACCCTTGGAAAGAATTTGTTCCATAGAATGAAGGGGATGGTGATATTTAAGAGAAGCCTTATTAAGGTCCCTAAAATCTACATATAACCAGATTTCTCCATTCTTCTTTCTAACAAGAATGAGATTGGCTACCCACAAAGAGTTCTTAATATGGAAAATAATATTAGCTTCTATAAGTTTGGACAACTCTCTTCTCATTAAGGGTTCAATCCTGGGATTGATTGGTCATTTCTTTTGTCTAACAAGCTTTGCATAATGGTTTAAATCTATGGTGTGCTAAAATAAGCTTGGGTAAAACCTCTTTAAGTCTTCATATGTCCAAGCAATAACATCATTGAATTCTTGACATAAATGAATGAAAACTTCTTGTTCAACCTCAATGCATACCTTTTCCAAGTTAAGAGTCTTTTCATCAGCAAAGGTGACAGGTATGTAGTCAAGTTAGAGCCTTTGCTAATTGCTTGATCATCAGAGTTAAATATGCCCTCTAAAGTGACTATATCTTTGGACAACATATTGGATTTAAGATTCACAATTTGATCTCCATATTAGTTTTGTATCTTGGACCTATTCTTAGCAGAGAACTTTTCTTTATTTTGCATAAAATTAACAATTTGAAAATCCTAATCAAAGACTTGTTTATTTATGCAATTGTCAAGGATATTAGGCCTTATAACAAGTCTAATCTGTTGTTCCTTTGTATCAATCACATGTTCTAGTATATCATAGTGAGCACCAATTGCTACAAGTCTATCATCATGTTTGCTTTTACTTCTAGAATCACTTTGAATATTGAATGCTTGGAAACCTTCAAGTATATCCCAAACTCTATGTTTATATGGCTTGAGAAGGTTGTTGTTTGTGACATTCTAATTTTTGATTTTATTCACAACCAACTCACTATTCCCAAATACTTTCAAAAGTTTTATACCCCTTCTTTGTGCAAGTTAGAGACCTTGGATCGAGGCTTCATACTTGGCCACATTGTTAGTGTAGTTGTGTTGGTGTAAATAAGTATTTACTTATTACACTTTACTTAAGTTTACTTAGGTCAATGCATTATTTTATTATTTCTTAGGTGAGACACTTAGGAGTTTGTGTACTCTTATGAGTTGTCATATTGACAAAATTGGAGTAAGAAACTCTAATTCATTACATGATGTCTACAATACTAAATTTTGCATAATTAATTGAGTTGTCATGTAGGCAACACAATTATTTGCACTCTTAATTAAGCACATGGTGTCTACAACATTAATTTTTGTGCTACACCTTTGTAGGCTTATTCTCTCATCATCACACTTACTCCTATGCTTAATGGAGGATAACCCACACCTAGTGGACATGTGCCTGGTTGTATGACTTATCATGTTGCTAACTCCTAGGCATTCTAGAAGCATTCCAAAGGAATTTATCTACAGGAACTCCTAGTGTACATTCACAATGAATTGAATATCATATTGACATTCTGATCATACTCTTTTGGTTTGCTGTTGTGCTTGCACTTGAGTTCCTTGATCTTAGGTGAATTTTTCCCTAAGGAAAATTCTTACATGGTATTAGAGGTATACCAAATTCTTACATAGTATCAGAGCTTGGGGACATTCTCTTCACATAGCCATTCGAGACCATTCTTGCTTTAGTACCTCAACCCAGATTCAGAGAATCCACATACATTAGGAGCATCTAGAGCCAAAGAAAACCTTGCCATTGCATCTAGAATGTTGATTTGGTAAAAATCAACTATAAATTCACCTATATTGGGCCAAAGTCAATTTTGAGGCAAATTTTATTTTTGCAAACTGGCACCTAAAGGTTCGATTTGTAGAATTAATATGATCATTTCAGATCTCTGAATTTAAATTTTAGATTTGCATATTTTATCATTTGAACCTCTACTATTTTCTTTCGGATCTACATTATTTTCCAAATTTTTTTTGGCCATTAGGCCAATAGGAGAGATTTTTTGCACGCAAAGATTTGAGCTTGTTGGTGCTAATCAGATATTGGCATCATATTCAGAAGGTCCAAAAACCCCCCAAATCAGATTTTGTTTCATCCAAATTAGGCATTTGAAGCTAAATCTAGAGCCATTTATTTTTTGGAGGTGCCACGACAGTGATTCAAGAAAATAATTACAGAGGTGATTTTCAAATAGCAATATCTCCCTCATACAAACTCCTTTTTTTGAGATTTTTTTTTGGTTTTGGGGTAGAATTTTGTGATCTACACATTGGTGCAGGTGGTTTGAGATCTCTATTCCAGAATTTTCTTGCAACTCGCAAATCTTGATTTTTGCAACTTCAAATGCTTAGTACATGCTCATCTAGACACATAATCAGGTTCTATTTTTTTAAAAGTGCATAATTTTTTGTCTACTTTCTAGATCTACAATCAGATTATAGGATTCTATAGACATAAATACTTCTTTAAAAAATAGGCCCTTAATTGGCCATTATAATTGCACTACCTATAAAGTGCCATATCATATAGTAGGGAGGTTGATTGATTATTTTTGTATTTTGGGGGTGCTTACATTCATTGATCTCATGGAGGAGTTTTGTCACACATGTCAAAAAATTAGACCCCCATTGACAAAAATGAACTATCAATGGAGTGCTTTAATCATTGCTCATTTAAGAATTGATCTTTGACACTGAAGAACAACCACCTATTAATAGATTTTTGGATATCATTATATTGAATATCAATTTAGATTTTTGGCTTGTCATTAAAAAGCTCATCTACCCTTATGATATGTGGATGACTCTTTGGAAAGAATATGGAGATCCAATAGTTCCTCCTTTTCCATAAGACATTCTATCATTAGTCACTTCAGTAATGGTTCCTCCAACTCCACATGAGATCCCACCTCCTGATGCTCCTGTTGATTCTACTGATCCAGTTCTAGCCATACATGCTTCTAATTTAGTATAGTAGGAAACACTATGTCTTCATACTTCAACTTCATGGGATGACCCTTTCAGATATTGTAGTTCTATTCGTGGAGTCTCACATTGAAGATGTGGGAGACATCATTGATGATATTTGTCTTCTCTTTATTGAGGCAAATACTTCATCCACTGACATAGTGATAGGTCCAACACAATAGGGTACACCTTGTCTCTAGTTCCAACATCAGTGGATGACTTCTTGACAGATAATTTAGGTTTGTTTGTGGAGTCACACATGCTAGATTTGGGAGACTTCACTAATGATCTAGATCTTCTCTTTGATGAAGCATATCCTTCTTCAGTTGTTGCGAGGGCTCACTCTAACCCTCTTGTCCATTCTCTACATGATTAGTCTTCACAGGTTGATGTGATTATAGATCCCTATGTACATCAGTTGTAGGAGGTCTCTTTATCATTTGAGGAGATAGTTGGTTCTTTGGGAATTGTTCTACATCCAACCTGGCTAGATTCGACCATGTTCTTTTCAACAGTGTTGGAAGGGGCGCTAGTCAGCATCCACACAAGTACAGTTGAGCAAGTTTTAGAGACACCATTCATCATTGAGATTCTTTCTACACATAGGGGAAGTACCTCAGTTGTACCTTTTCCATTATTTCTTCCAAAGGGGAGGAACATTATTTAGTAGTCATGGATCAACTTCTACATTGGAGCAGCTATCACTGATTGACATTCTACATTTAGGGGGGGGACTACCTTGTCTCCTTCTTCTTCTCTTTTATGGGGTTTTCTCCTTCTTCTCTTTTGTATATACTTGATATATGTCGTAATGTGGGGGGGGGGGGGGGGGGGTGTCTTGATTACTCCATCCATCCATGCATCTTGTTTTTCATCTCTCTTTTTGGGGGAGGCTTTTTCCTATGTGGTTTTCTCTCTTTCTCCACTTTATGAGAGATTGCATTGCATTATGTTCATGGGTACCTAACATGGCCTAGTAGCCGAGACCCATTATGCATTTCATTCTAGCTTTCATAAGCTTAAGTGTATTCCCCTAAGTTGCACTTAAGGGGGGGTTTTGGTGTAAATAAGTATTTATTTATTACACTTTATTTAATTTTACTTAGGTCAATGCATTATTTTATTATTACTTAGGTGAGACACTTAGGAGTTTGCATATGCTTATGAGTTGTCATGTTGACAACACTAGAGTAAGCAACTCTAATTCAACACATGGTGTCTACAACACTGGAGTTTGCATAATTAACTGAGTTTTCATGTAGTCAACACAATTATTTATATTATTTGCACTCTTAATTAAGCACATGGTGTCTAAAACATTATTTTCATGCTACACCTTTGTAGGCTTATCCTCTCATCATCACACTTACTCCTATGCTTAATGGAGGATAACCCACACCTAGTGGACATGTGCCTAGTTGTATGACTTATCATGTTGCTAAATCCTAGGCATTCTAGAGGCCTTTATATATAGGCACTCCTAGTGTACTTTCACAATGAATTGAATATCATATAATCATTCTGATCATACTCTTTTGGCCTACTGTTGTGCTTGTGCTTGAGTTCCTTGATCTTGGGTGAATTTTGCCCTAAGGAAATTTTTTACATGGTATCAAAGTTATACCAAATTCTTACAAGCTGAATTGGAGTCAATATAAAAAGTAATATTTATCCAAACTAGGGGAAACGACCATTACACCAATACCTGAACCATTCTTATTCCTTGATCCATCAAAGAACACATTCCACAATCTATTAGTATATTCTTATGCTTTCATGAGATTGGGAATAGGATCACCCTCCTCAAATATACAATAAGTTCCAAGGCATGTCTCTTCATCTTCTAGTATTGTATCTATTTGGAAAGCATTAGCCCACTCATCTAAAAGATAATCAAGAACCTCTATTAAGAGATTAACATGTTAATAAGTCATGCATTCTTCATCCTCTTCATGGATTGAGCAATTCATATTTATGGAACTAGAAGTATAAGTTTCTATGTGATTAAGGGTCAATGGTTCTACCTTTATCGAAGCCCTAGTTCCATATCTAGTCCTAAAAAACATGTAGGACCAATGAGATGCAATATAGCCACCAATTTGTGTAGTGAAGTCCCTAGATAATAAAGTAGAAAAAAGTGGGGGAAGCTCAACAACTTATATGTCTTATGTAATAGTACACCCAAAACATTCACGCAATGCCATCTTTACACCTCTTAACACTCCCACTGTTGGAACAAAACTACTATCCAATTGAATAACTCCCTTAGACACTGGTTCATATTTAATACTACAAAGATCAGCTACACACCTTGGCATAATTGAGCCGCTAGCTCTAGAGTCTATCATGAAATTGTGAACTAATTTATCTCGTATAATCAAAGAGAGATAAAAGGGGGGAGGTGGATTCTTCTTACTTATTTCTTCTTCCCTTATAGGTTGCACAAAGCTTGTTGCTCCATCCATGGTAGCTGGTCCATTATGCACTTTAACAGTCTTCAATTCATGTTGTAGTAATTCAAATTGAGATGGTATGGAAAGAACATCCCATTTATGAACATTGATATTGGTCCTCTTAATTTGATCTATGATGTTGAGAGAAGTGTATATTGACTTGGCTGGAACCATGGTGACCACAAGGTTTGGTATATGAATTGGAACAACATGTGGCTCTTTAGTCTTCTTGCTATTCTAATTTTTCAATGGAGCAACAACATTTTGTTGTACATTTGCACTTGTGTCATATGGAATAGACATCAAAGTTGCAACCTAATTTGATAAATAGGATGGAGTATTCTCTATATCTCTCTTTTTTCTCCTAGTGTTTTGAGCTATTCCATTATTATCATCATGATTTACATGTTAGCAATCTTTAGGTTGATAATTCATCAAATTGCAGTCCCCTTGTTGGGATTGGAAACCAATAGTGGGCTGATTAGCATCATATTGCTGCCCTACTATTTTCTCTTGTGTAGCCAATGCTTGAGAAGATTCTTCTCTATGGTATGTACACTACTCATATGAAAAGTTACAAATTGAATAATAATCTTGTTCTTGAGCCAAATTATTTTGAGCAACAACCGTCCTTACTGAATTTGCACTTGCATTTGCATGGGTTGTATTACCGATAAGTATGTTTTGGTTGTATGGAGCTTGACCACGATTTCATTGCCTATTAAATGAATTATTCTTATAATTGGGCTAAAAATTCCTACTACCTTGAGTTTTTTGTCTCTCCAAAGTCATTGACTTGTTGCTCATTTTTTGGATCATTGCTTTTTGATCCTAAAACATTTTATCCATATCTTGCATCATAACCTACATCATGGCCTCAATTTTTCCTATCCCATTCAAAGATGTAGAAGTTGAAGGAGTAGTAACAAGAGGCTGACTTTTAGTTGTAGTTGGGATGAGAGCCATTACAGGTTGGTGTCTAGGCATGTTAGGAAATAGTGGTATTGGAGGTCTTAGGGCTAGCTTTCCTTCTTGAATTAGAGTATTCTCCACCCTTATAGAAATTTCATATGTGGGTGAATGCACAAAGTTGGGTCGCAATTCCGTGGAAGTCAAATTCCTGAAATGAGACCTCTTAGAAATGGGCACCCGTTTTCGGCTCGGGTGCCTGACCCTAAATTTAAAAAAGGGGCACCCGTTATTTTTAAAAATCGGGTAGCTATTTTTTATTTTCAAAAAATGAGTACCCGTTTCTCAAAAAATTAAAAATTTGAATTTTTAAGAAATGGGCACCCGTTTTTAAAAAATTAGGTACCCATTTTTTAAAAGTAAAAACACGGGTACCCATTTCTTAAAAATTTAATTTTTTAAGTTTTCGGCAGATTTCACATGCCGCTTTTAGCTTTTCAAAACAGGTACCAATTTTTTGAAATTCAAATAACGGGTGCCCGTTTCTTACAACATGAGGTGGGATTTTTTTTCCTTGCCTCGGATTTTGGTTTGGGACAGGCTTGGTGAGACCAAGCCTATGCCTTGGCCTCTCAAGATTTGGCTAAGGCATTGAACTAACAAATTCATGCCTTGCCATAATTTTTAGAGGGTCTTCCCGATCAAATTTTTTTATGAAACAAAAACCCATTAGAGCTCTCACTGTTCTGATTTCAGAAATATAAATTTTATAGAGTTATGATTTTATTTACTATTTTATTTATTATTTTTTAATCAAAGGTGGTACCTAAATGTAAAATAACAACATTCACTAAAACTTTAATAATTTTTTTATTTTATATTTTTTCTTAAATTAATTTATATGTCATCAATCTACATTCAATTCTTTTGAAGTTTAAAAAAAAAAATGAAAAAAGTAAAATTTTGATCAAATTATGGTGTTCGTACACAAGAGGTTTAAAAATTTTCCTTTATAGCCAATTAAAAATTGATAAAAATAAATATATCAATAAAAAATTCAAGAAAAATATTCTCATCAATCTTTGGTATGTCAGGTAACTCCATTTAAAAGGATTCACAAAAATTCATTCATTTGTGTCAAATTATGGTGTCCGTACATGAGCGTGGTATGGTCCTGAAACAGGCATTTTGAAAAAGTGGTTTTTAAAGATTCATACCAAAAAAAAATCTATCATATGGGTATACAAATAAATTACATATTCAAAAAGAAGATTCCAAGAACTACAATTTTTAGTTTTGAAGTTTTTTTATATTTAATATCTAAATGGCTCAAATTTTGGCATCACTTGACAAAATATTTTAAAAACAGGAAAAACACTTCCACTTTTTAGCCAAAAGTGAGACCCAACTTCTTGCACTCACCCATGTAGTCGGTAAAGTGTCTCCTCCTATGGTTTGCAATATGGTAGCAATATCACTATTAAAAGTTTTAAGATAATGCAATAAAGCATTACTAGGAGTATGCTTTACTGCAACAGGAACTCTATCCCATGTTTTTTGGAATATATTATTGAAATTTGTCATAAATTCATGAGGTGCTCTCTTGATTGTAGTCAGCTACTCTAAAAGTGATACATGATCACTTTTATCTTCAAAATGTTTACACAATTTTTCTCCTAACTTATCCTAGTTATTGCTAGAGTTGTGTGGTAATTCCCTATACCATTGTAAAGCTTTTCCCTTTGATGATGACGCTAAAAGTCTAACAACAACATCATCCTCTATAATACCATGTATATTGTGTTAGAGTAAATAATTATTATTTACACTTTTACTTAAGTTTACTTAGGTTAATGCATTTAGTTATTAGGTGTAGTCTAGGAGTTATTGACAACACGGGAGGTTGATCCTATCTAAGTCATACTTATCTTCTCACCTTGATCGAGGATATCCCACCTTTTGTGGACATATGCTTAGTTGTCAACCTTATCTCCTCATGCTTTATAGCTTGTTCTACAAGCCTTTATATTCGGGCTCTCCTATTGTAATTTCATATCTTTCTTCTCAATATTTTACAACAATTCTTTTTCATTGTTGCAATATCTTTTCTCTTAGTCCATTTAGTTTCTCCAAGCTCCACCCTTCCTTCTTTGGTTTCTCTTCAGTAGGTTATTTGCATGCAGGTGATCTTGGCAAGCTGTGAAGTTGGCTTTCACCAACTTCTACATGGTTATTCTATTGTTTCTAATGGTTCCTTGGCTTGATGGTTTGATAGTGTGAGGTATGTATTCAATATTTGATCCTATATACTAGGTGATTGCAGTGGTTGGCTACCTATGCATTTTGGTGAGATGGATCATCTACCATATAGACACTCTCAATTTGTGCCTTCTATTTTTTGTGAAGGATCTTCAAGTTACCAGTTTCTTTTTGATAGAGTTTGTGGCTTCTTCATGCTTCAGTGATGCTCTTCATGATCTTCTCTTTTTTCATATTTTTTGGAACATTCCTTTAGTTGGAGGCTTCTTTAGTCCTCTTTTTAGAGAGGGGATTTTCCCATTGGGTTTTCTCCTTTGTCTCCAGTTTATAGAGATTTCTTTGCATTTGTACATGGGTACCTAACATGGCCTTGTTATCGGGACCCATTCTGCATTTTCATTTTAGCTTTTGTAAGCTTAAGTGCATTCCCCTAAGTTGCACTCAAGGGGGATGTTAGAGTAAATACTTATTATTTATGCTTTTACTTAAGTTTACTTAGGTTAATGCATTTAGTTATTAGTTTTAGTCTAGGAGTTGTTGACAACACAAGAGTTTTTTCCTATCTAAGTCATACTTATCTTCTCACCTTGATCAAGGATATCCCAACTTTTGTGGACATATGCTTAGCTGTCAACCTTATCTCCCAGTGCTTTCTAGCTTCTTCTACAAGCTTCCTAAAGGATTTTATATTCAGGCTCTCCTATTGTAATTTCATACCTTTCTTCTTCTTTTTTTAGACTGCAGGAATCGGTGCAACACGACCCCCCTATAAACTGCAGTGTGCCTGGTAAACTTTTTAACATGACCAGTAGCGCTGGCGCAACACACCCACCGGTACCACGAGGACGGAGGAGACTAGAACCCGTGACCAACCCCCTGCAACAGGGAAGATTTAGCCAACCGAGCTAGGGCCCCCGCCCTATTTCATATCTTTCTTCTCAATATTGTACAACAATTCTTTTTCATTGTTGCAATGTTTTTTCTCTTAGTCCATTTAGTTTCTCCAAGCTCCACCCTTCCTTCTTTGGTTTCTCTTTAGCAGGTTATTTGCATGCAGGTGATCTTGGTGAGCTATGAAATTGGCTTTCATTAACTTCTACATATTGTAGATATTTGAAACATCCTGAATATGCTTTATGGGGGAAATAGAAGTTTCACAAGTAAAATATGGTTGACTTTAAAGAGCAGATATTGGGATATCATGTCTTTGGGGTAAGATAAGAGGAATCCCTCCATTGAAGGTAGAAAATACTTGATTTCTAGCCATGTGGAATAATTTTCTATTCAAATGAAATGATGGTGCCCTAGGTTGTGATCTAGGAGGTGTATGTGATACTTCTAAACTCCTAACTGGTGATAGAGAGAGTCTACTTCTTTTTAATCTAGAGTTTGAAAATGAAAGTTTAGTAAATTGAAAATTACCTCTAGAAGATGCCCTTGTTTGAACCTTGGGCATGAATTACCGTAGTTCTAGTTTGAAAACCAAGATATAGAGATGGATTCACCAAGTTATTGAATGTAAGCCTCTTGAAGGCTAGAATGCTAAGAGAAACACTATCAAACACTATCTTCTTAACATAGAAGTTGAAGTCCTTTAATTGACACCAACAGACCAATATAGTTCTAGTAAGCTTGAATGCATGTCCCACCATGCATGCCAAAAATTGTTGACACAAAAGTTTGCACCCCTGCTTGAGGCATGACCCTTAAACAACCTTGTGTAACATGGAAACAATCTAAAAATTGTGGGACTTTGCAATCAGAGATTGAATCTCTGGAGAAGGCTGACTTCCTCACAATTTAGGTGCACCTAACTAAGACTTAGAGGGAAAAGGGGGAAGGAAACATAAATTAAAATTACTAAAGGGGAAAATGTGGTGATGTACCAGATAGATTGTTGATATATTTCTTCCAATAACTGCACTAAAATACAATAGACCCTACAAGACATACCACTATTTGTATTCTTTCAACCTTAACACCGCAAAATAAGCCAAGAAATTAACATAACCATGCAAGGAATACAATGGATTCAATTAATATATTAGTTAATTGAAATGAACATAATAATAAGGTGCTACAATCATCAAAAAACATCTAAAAAAATGAGGCATAACGGATTGCACAAATTTAAGTGGCTAAGAATGGATGAAACAACAATAATTTCTATTGAATCAGAGGCAAAATTTTTTACAGAGATTAAATCTATAAAAGATTAGAGTAAAAAGATCTTGAGAAAAATTAACAAAAATTTCCTTTATAGGGTATAGGCATAACCCATATATAACCTTGAGTTCAAAATCCAACAATCATCGAGTTGAGGTGCAGAGGAGAGCAATGAATGAGAATCAGAATGAAATCTGATCATAAAGTGAAATTTCTTTTGGAGGTGATAGAAAGATTAAGAAATTAGTGCACCCAACTATAAGAGATCAAATCACCAAAGATCTGATCATTTCATGCATTAAAAAGGCATGGAGTGAAATGGGGTCATGACAATCAAGGCTCAAGAAGTAGCCAAACATTGAAGAATAGGACCTAGTGGTGTACATGGAAGAAGAAACTGTGGGGAGGGATAACATGATGTATTATGCACCCAAAATATGTAGGGTTGATCGTGGGGGGAATATTATTTTCTCAAAATTCAATGTTGACCATCAATGAAGATCCTCTCATTGAAATAGATGACCTAGATGTGGTAGGAATCTCCCCAATTGACATGTTAAGTTACAATTGTTGATGTAGATCCTCTTTATTACCTTACCATGCCAATGAGCGATGACCCAACCCTTATAAACTCTTAGTTTTTTCACTGATTCACACCTTCTATTTTATCTTAAGGTCCTAATTGCGTGACCATGTGATCAAACATTTTATGCATCATACTAATTGCTTCACCAATTTGCAGGTATCCAAATAACTATTTTCTTTAACCATGTGATAGCACGATCAAAGCTCATCACCAGGTTGTGGCTTGACTTTATTCTTTATCTTCTAACTGTGTGACCGTGTGATCAATGCTTACTTCATAGTCTCTTAACCCTTTTTCCAATTTGTAGCTTCCTTTTAAAATTGTAATCTAACCCATGTGACTGTATGATCAAAGAGATCACCAATTCACTCCTTCATGATAACCTTTTAAGCTTTAGGTTGCAAAGCTATAAACAACCCCCTTAACCTAAGTCATACCATAACAATTTATGTTACACACAATCACTACCTTCAGATACCTCCACATGTTAGATCCTTGTGCTCTTAATAGGGTAGCAATTAAGCATGAATGTCTTTTTGCATGGTCACTGCTTGAAACTCTAACTTCATACTTAACCATATGAAGCTACGAAAGCAACTTGTAAGCTATGTCATGCCTTCACTGTCTGGATCAACCATTTCAATTAACTATGACGATTAAGCACTAGAGGGTGAGAAAATGTGATGACGGGCCACACCACCCGTACCAACTCACAACCAAAAATGCAACAATATGGAGATAGAGAGATGACAAAATGCTTCATAAAGCATCCATTAATACTTGAAATTCATTAGAAGAGATTACATTTGAAGAGCTTACAATTCAAGAACTTCTACTTGAAGAGCTACACCTTTAGAGCTTTCACACCTTGAAGTCTTTACACCTTCTAGCTTCTACTTGAAGAGCTTGTCTTGAAGGGCTTCTATTTCCCGAACTTCCATTAGAAGAGCTTCCATTTCTTGAACTTCCTTACAAATGGTAATAGGCCTTTCTTAAATAGGCACTTACCACCCAAGGCATGATTTATCCACAACATTCTAGAATCTCCACAACCTTCTACAATATCTACAACCTTCTAGAATTTCCACCTAAATACAACTAAGCACCACTATGTGGCCCAATTAGAAAATTACATTTCTTTTGTGGATCACAACAAATATTAAATGCATGATGCCACCTACACACCTCAATTAATGGAATAACAACTATTTTTATTATTTTTCTATGCATGATGCCACCTACACACCTCAATTAATGGAATAACAACTATTTTTATTATTTTTCTATGCATGATGCCACCTACACACCTCGATTAATGGAATGACAACTATTTTTATTATTTTCTATTTATGCCACCCATGCACCTTGAAAATAGAGATTCCTCTTTTCTCCACTTTTCCTATTTTCTATTTTAAATTATTTTCCTTCCATTTTTGTCACTTTCTCTCTCCTCCACAATTTTTTTTTTTTTTTCTAATAATTTAATTTTCCCTTGCAAGATGCTCCTGCATCAAAATGCCAGAAAGGCAACAATTGGAAACATCTTATGCGATTTGGGTCTCTAAGTCTCGCAGAGGCATTTTAACATGAAGAAGTATTGAGATGAAGACATGTGGCAACATCTCACACAATCTTGGGCTGAATGGGGTGAAAATAGTTAACATTTCCTTCTATTTTATTTTGGAATATTGTAATATGCCTTACTTCCTAAAATTCTCAAATGACTAAATGTTAGAATGTTTAGAATAACTAGGGGGGTATGAATTAGTTATCCAAGGTCTAGATGTACTAATTGAACAAACAAACACTTCAACTACTTTAGATCTTTACATCTATTTGCTTGACCTCTATTGTAGATTATTAGTAACATCAACTAGAAATTGAATTTCCTAATAATAATAGACTTGTAGAATGTAAAATATTAATAGTAAATTATTACAAATAACATCCACACAAGTTTGACTTTGGGATTTAACATGGAAGCCTAATTTGGAAAAACCACTAGTAACATGTCACAAATCTTTCACTCTTCTGAAGTGAGCTCTACTAGGAGACAACCTTGTTAAAGGTTACAAAACACGGTGTTAAATGTGACCTTGTTAAATTATTTAATCACCCTGTTAGGAGTGGCCTTTTTAGAGAACTTTAGAACATTCCATTAGAATGCCACCTTGATTAAAGGATTTACATATGACTGTTAGGACAAATTTGATTAAAGGATTTCAATATTGATACAATGATTAGAGAGTAACAATAGGTCTTGATCTAAATAATACATCTCACTTGCAAATATAGATCATAGTTTGGCTCACATGTCGATCCACTAATTGGCCTTCATTGTCATCTCTATCTCTAATTTGCTTGACAACCCTTCAAGCAATCACTCTTTACCTCTTTACAACTCTTCTCATCCTTCTGCTTAAGTTCACCAATCAATAGCATAAAAAATTGCTCCAACCTTGCTAGGTTAGCCCTTGTACCTCCTTAAATAGGTAATTATGATCTTTTGCCTCTTAAACACCACCGTAGATCTTAGGGTTAGGTTAGACTCATCAAATCCTTTCAACATTTTGTTTCCTCTTTTTTGTTCTAGAAAGTTTTCCAAACTTCTCATTGAATCCTTGCATAGAAAAATGCAAACACAGTTTCCCTCAAACTAAATGTTCAAAGTTATCCATCCTTATCTTCCACATGCTTTACATATTCCAAGAAATCAACTGCGTCGATTGAAAATCAATATTTTCTTAAAGATTGTCAAATGTTGCCCCTCAACCAACACTGTGTTTTGATGCTTAGTCATCACTAGGTTACTCAATTGCTACTAATATTCTTGTTCAACATATATACTCACACTAATTTCAAAACTGATGCTTGGTCGACATTACTTCTACTTGGCACATATTGGTGCTCAGTCAACATTAGCATCACTCGGCATATACTTCAAGTTCCTCAATCTTCTACCCTTTTACTTGGTCAAGCCTATGAATTTAGTCATTCTTTGATCACTTCTTCAAGGCTTTAGTATAATTGTCTTTTTCCCTTGTAGCATGTTTAAACAATCACTTTATCTTGTCAAAGTTTAACTAATCAAGTGTCCATTATAGTTTCTTCTCATAACTCAACCTTTTCTCTAGGTGCTATTGTTATGACCAAGTTCTCAAATCCTCTTCATCAATCATCTAGACATCACACTCAAATTTGATAGAAAACTATCTTACCAATAATGTTTGACATCAATGACAACATAACATTTATTCTAATTGTAGTTTCCAACACTAACAACTAGCTTAATTCCAAGAAGAGATTCATAAGGAGTTTTGTTTCCAAGATACTTAGTATGTCTTCTATTTAAGAAATAAATAGTTGTATTAACTTCTCCAACTCACACATTATTAGAGAGATTATTTTCATTCAACAATTGTTCTATTTTTTTTCTCTCAATTGCACCATTTGGTGCATGACTATGGGTATCTACATATTGTTTAAAAATGCTAATATCTTTTCAATATTTCACAAAAAAATCAGAAGCATATTAACCCCTTGATCTAATATAAGAATCTTAACATTATGAGTTGTGTATTTTTCTACCATTGTTTTAAATTCTTTGAAACATTCAAAAACTTCACTCTTATTCCTTAAGAAATAGGGATAGGCTAATTTCTAGACAAAATGCACTAAAGACAAAACAAAGTCATTTTTTTGTTGTTGTTTTCAACTACAAAGTATGTAGATCATGAAGATCAAATGTTGAAATTTTTGAAAAAATCCATGATGTTTTCAATTTTTTAAAAATTGGTCAACCGTACAATTTGTAGGGAGGATAGTGGCATCCTAGGAAATACATCCAAGTGTATCTAGTGCGATCATCAATAAATATAAGTAAGATGCTCCCCCAAGTGATTAAGTTTGCATAGCACCACACACATTTGAATGCACCAATTCAAGAATAGGTTCTTATTGGAAACTCATTTCTATGTTATTTTCCTAATGCACATCCTTCACAACTAATTTGTTTATCCTTAAATATTGGAATACCTTGCACCATCTCTTTTCTTTGAAGAGAAATCAGATCTTTAAAATGTAAATGACCATAACCCTTATTCCATAGCTCTTCACTAGATACACATGTAGCATACACTACATGATGAATTTCCATTTTGATATCAAATTTTTACAAACCTCCTATCCCAATTCCTTCAACAATCACAAAATTATGATTTTCCATTTCTTTAACTTGACAACTTGTCTTCAAG